>JAYESA010000018.1:124126818-124129318 GCA_036927795.1 Iris macrosiphon
CGATCGCACTTCTTCTAGGTCAAACCCCCAACAATCACAGTCAAAAAATTATACCTAAACAACAAGCAAGATCATGGTCCTACTGGTCGTGTTATCACTGTCTCAATCAGGGTCACTACACTATCTAACACAGCACAAAAGAAAAGTCTAATAGGTACTAATGAAGCATACCACAAGGAATGGAAAATGACAGAAAGAAGAACAAAAGAGACATACCTGCTAACCCGACACCCGTAGCATCTGCCTCCTCGACCGTCAATGCAAAAGTCTTGCTCTGCTGGGGTATCTCCCTCTGCTGGTGCGGGACATGATGCTGTACCACAGGTGGCCTAGCTCCAACTCTCTGATCCTATGCTCCACCAAATGGAGGTGCAGTGGAGCAATCTCGCATCTGGTGAGCAGCGGATCCACAGAACAGACACACCTTCGGCCTCCTCCTACAAACATCCCAAGTGCGTCCTGCCTTCCTGTAGTAGGCACAAGTGGGCTCTCTCTGATCCTGACCCTGCTGCACTGTCTTCTGCACATAGGGACGCTTAGCCGGTCCCGTACTACCACTCACACTACCTGAATTATTCCTGCCTCTCTTGGACTTGAGCTCCAAGTCATCCTCTGCCCTCTGAGCATCCCCTACGATCTGCTCGAAAGTCGCCTCGCGGTCACTCCTAGTCAAAGACTTGGCCGCCATGACCAAGCCCTTGCGAAACTTCCTCGCCTTTGCTGCCTTACTCAAGCCCTCTATAAATCTGTCCAGATGGCAGAACTCTGTTGCGTACTCGTCCACTAGCATGCTCCCCTGGACGAGGGCCTCAAACTGGCTCTCCAAAGCACTGAGCACCAAATCTGGGAAAAACTTCTCCTTAAAAAGCCTCTTGAAAGCCTCCCAAGTAAGCCCTGGTGCCGCGATCCTCGTATCAGTGCGATACCACGTCAAAGCGAGGTCGAACATCTGACTGTCCGCTGCCTCTATCTGCATGCTGTCTGGAATCTGTACCAGCCGAAAAATCCCTCAATATACTCTATCCAGTCATCCGCGTACAGGATCTCCTCTGTACTCCTTGGGCCGCATTCTCTAGAAGTCAATGGTGCTGCCCGGTCTCGGATGCTGAGTCTGATCTGCCTGTGCCTGGATCTGAGCTACTCTGTCTACTACCGTCATGGCTACCTGGTGGGCATTCTCAATGTCCAGCCTCATCACATCCACCTGGCGGTGCTGCGCGTCCATCATCTCCCTGAAGAATGCAAACAACTGCACAACGTCTACTGGTACAGGAGGTGGTGGAGGCACCACCGGAATGACTGGGGTAGTCCTCGGATCGACAAGTGGAGGAGGATCCCGAGAGAAGCAGATGCTCCCTCAACCGCAGGAGTGGTGAGTGGAGCGGTAGCAGCTGCCTGAAGTAAAGCAGGACGAGAGGTGGTAGACCTCTCGGTGGCAACTGCTGGGATGGTACGATGGGATCGTGTCTTCGGAGGCATCCTGAACAGAGATCAAAAGAAGTCAATACGGCGCAAGATACGATATCATCAAAGAAGGACAATAATATTTCAAAAGAAGCAATTTTAGAATAATTAGAATAGATTGGAATTGTTCCTAGTCGTGAATGAGTACACTCTCATCCTAGATCCTATATCCTAGAGCAGGCTCGTAATAGTACAACTAAATCGTTGTACTACTACGATATCGCACTAATTGCAAAGCTCGAGACCTGCGTGGGCCGCCACCAAAAACGTGTCACGACCCGCACCCAAAAAATTGGGCATGAGTCGTGGGTACGTCCAGCCTACGCCGCAGCATCGGCGGTAGAACGCTATCTAGGTCTACTATCTGGCTAACAATCTCACACAATAATATAAGTACCTGTCAAGATCTCAACTCCAAATGGAGGAACAATATGATAAAGATAACACAAGTACTCAATCATGATCTACGCACGATAAGATAACACAGAAGGCTAACAACTATAAAGTCTAAACAACAACAACTACTAAAAACAACCACAATAATAATAATAACAACAATATCCTGAATCAAATACAATACAAGGTATCAACCAAAGCCGGGAATAAATTTGGTACCAAAAGCTAATAAATACAACAACTGAGGTCCTAGTGATCCCGGCTACCAACCCGAAAATCACTCCTGAACTAGGGGGTCCCTGTCTCCACCATCGACAGGCTGAGGTCCATAAAACGTCGAACACCAATCTCCCGGATCCCCTGAAAAATATATCCAGTCAGGATTGGAGCAAGTACACCTCTAACAACAGTTCCAGTTAAATGATAAAAATTATAAATAGTTGTAGCAAGTAGCACAAGGTGAAGGAAATGAAGTACGAACAAGGAAATATATATATATCTATCAATTGGTGCATAAAGGTAAATATGCATAAAAATCAGAAGCAAGATAGTAATGACTGCAGGATACAAGAAATCTAAACTAAGATCAAGTGTATGCACAATAACGTGAAGTGAGTCAAACAAGAGTAAATATAATGAG
>JAYESA010000018.1:124134318-124593386 GCA_036927795.1 Iris macrosiphon
AGGGATACCTACCTACGTGGCTTCTACGCCGTGATCTTCGCAGCAGATATACGCGTTTTGTCCCCTTAGTTGGACACGCATCACATGCTCACTCAAAAGGTTATCTATATGCAGGCATTGTTTATTTTAAACCGTCGTATAAAAGGGTGCTGTACTTTCCACTCCTCGGTTTCTACACTGACGGAGTGGTCACTGTCACCAAAACTCTATAAATAAAGACCTCTATCAATAAGGAAAGAGGTCGACAAATTGGAGGGTCGAAGAAACTAGGTCGGAAATTGGTCAAGAAAACCAATATCAGATCCAAGGTCGAACTTCCAAGAAAGATCGAACCAGAGGTCAAGAGAGAGAGAGAGAGAGAGAGAGAGAGAGAGAGAGAGAGAGAATTCGGAGCTCAGGCAAAGAGTAGGGATCGACGACTTTGGCATCGTGCATCCATCCTCTTTTGCAACCTTCGAAGCTGCTACCTGTCTTCCACGATACTTCTTCAACATCGTGTGGTCCAAGGGCTAAAGTGATCGACTGCAGATCAGATACCTATAGCAATATTTACCCAGATTAAATAAATTATACTCCCACATCCTCGTATAGGATCAAATTGTACAAGTTTGTTTATAAACCAAAGAAGGCGGGTTTCGTGTAAACCCCATCTTGAATACATTTTCATTCTTTTGTTTTCTACCACAAACAAGATGACGACTCTGCTGGGGACATCTTTCTCTTCTGATGAGGAAGTAATTGCTCAACACGATGCGGTATCTCTAGGAACCGTGAAGAAGATACTGGTCGTCCAATTCGACCAGTCTGCCTACGAAGACATGCTTTGAACCGGGGGTAGCTCTCACCCTCTCTCCATCCAAGACAACAGGAAGCTGCGCAAGGTCTGGATGCCCAAGACATCCTCTACCATTCTTGTGGACTCTCCGATCTCTCCGACCTCTCCGACCAATGAGGTTGTAGCGTTGCTCCCTCCGTGCCCTGCACGTAAAATTCAGTCTCCCACTACGCGCGGTACAGACAAAACTTCGGGCAAAGCCTCAGCGCTAACCCAGAAGTATCCACTGTGCTCTACGCGTAGAAACCAGTCTTCCGCTACGCGCGGTACAGACAAAACTTCAGGCAAAGCCTCAGTGCTAACCCAGAAGTATCCACTGCGCTCTACGCGCAGAAACCAGTCTCCCGCTACACGCGGTACAGACAAAACTTCTGATGATGTCTCAGCGCCAAATCGGAAGTACAAATCACGCTCCGTGCGCAAGACAACATCTGACCTCTACAGGGAACCAGATGAGCACTGTGATCTCCGCAAGGGAAAGCAAGCGACAGAATACTCAACTTTTTGCCAGCGAAGGAGCAATCTGCCTACCCTCTGGATTACGTGGGAAAAAGATGGCCGACTGAGGACCTCTTCAGCTTTACGCCAGTCTGAGAAAATTTCCAAATTATGCCAGGCGAAGTCCCACGACGTAAAGCAAGCTCAGGTTGCGGAAAGACACCCTCCCCGGGGATTATCCGCCACCCAGATGGCCAACCTGTTGTACACAGGTAGCACAGGGAAAACCATGGTGCCCAATCTCCGCATGCCCACTGATGGGAACAGAAGGAACAAGCCGTCGTCTTCCTCTTCTGCAACTCCTCCTGACTTGCGCAAATATCTAATCCAGAAGCGTAAGGAGAGGGGTCCTTCCAACATGTCTATTACGCCCCCTGGCGAGCAATGTTGTAATAGTCATAAGATTGTGATTGACTGCTGCTGTTCTAAAGCAAAATGGTCAGTTTTCGACCGGTTGAGCTACCCTCTATCTTTCCAGGAAGAAGAGCCCGCGCATGCATCCGTGAACATGGCTTCGCATATACCTGGAGGAAGCTCAGGCTCAAGATGTCCGTCCTCTAGAACTCCGAGCCGAAGGAGATCCAACATGCTCCTCAGAGACACTGAAGATGGGGTGTTCCAAAACACCCATGCAAGGGCACAACAACCAGCTTCGTACTCGTCTGATTCCGACGCTGGGGGTCGCCAATCTCCCGGATCAGATGCTGAGAGTATAGAGTCGACTTCTACAGCAACCTATACGCATCCTACGACGATGCCTAGGGAAATGGGAGTTTATGCCATTAAAGATGAAACGTGAGGAAGCTTCGCCGTCAGGAAACGCGGAACAACGCATCACTATACTGGAGACATCTCTGAAACAAATACAATTCATAATAGAGAACATGCACCAGATGATGCTAACTCAGCACGCAACTGCCATGGCTCAAGCATCGGTCCCGCCAACTCAGATACGTGTAGGGGTGGACTTACCACCATCCAACCCGAGCCAAGAGCCTGCTTTAGATCAAGAGTCAGCAGTTCCTCCGCTTCCTCACTCGGAGAATATATTACCTCCCGTTGGAGTTACAATACAACCAACTTCGTACTACAACATAGTCCCGCTTCCAACTAAAAATTCGATGCAGGCAGTACGGGAGTTGAAAGTCCAGTTTGACGCCTTGAAGCACAAAGATCAGCTCAAGAAACTGGGAATCAACCAGCCTTACCCAGCTATCTGAGAAGAGGTCCCTTTCTCTCCGAGATACAAACCTCAGACTATGGCTCTATTCGAGGAAAAAATATCACCAAGTCAGTACATAAACTATTTCAGTATGATGACAGTGTTGCTACAAGGGAACGACGCCCTCCTCACTCGGGTGTTCAAAAGCTGCCTCTCAGGAGTAGCCTATCAGTGGTACCGTAGCTTGGCGGACAACTGCATTACTTCCTTCGAAGACTTCAAAGCTTTATTCTTCACGCGATTCTACGAGGGAGGAATGGACATGTCTATGTCCTCTCTCATCGAAGTCAAGCAGAGGGAAAAGGAAGACGTTCGCACCTTCGTCGAACGTTTTCGTCAGGCCACCTTACAGATGCCTCCAGGAGTTCCAGACTCTGCGTTAGTAGACATTTGCAGGAAGAACCTCCTTCCCGTAGTCTCGGTGTTTACAGGACCATATCAGTTCCATGACTGGCCCTCGTTCATCATCTCGGCAGTGGCCGTCGAAGACAACAGTCGCAAGGCGCGCGACAATGGCATCATGATCTCCGCCTCTGACAGAGACAAAAGTTCATCTCCCAGCAGCGACCATCCTCGTAGCTCCAAAGGAAAAGAAGCTCTGGCGATCAATACGGCCAGGCAAAAGACTGCGGCAACCGCACAAGCGAGACCCGGGACCTCCAGGCCCGTCGAAGTCTACTCTTTCGACGACGACGATATCCCAAGTATATTCGAGTGTCTCTTCAAAAGTGGCAAGATCACCCTTCCGGAGCTAAGACGGCCCCAAGAAGTCGGTAGTACTAACGACCCCAAATACTGCATCTTCCACAGATACGTGCACCACCCGACAAAGGCGTATTACATACTGAAAAGAAAGATCCAGGATTTGATCGATGCTAAGACCATCACTCTGCACAACACCGAGAAGACGGTCACGGCCAACATGATCTCTCTGCGGTTTGGCAACCTGCCTTCCCAAGAAGTCTCGGACGGTGTCACACCCATTTCCCGGACCACGATGAACATCGTCAATCTCCCTCCGGCTAGGGGTCAAGATCATGACTTGGTACCCCTAACCACCCGACAGGGCAAAATTATGTGGGTTCATCCGAATTTGGTGTCAGAGCTCGAGGAGGAGACTAAAGCTACTAAGGCTACGTCTAGAAAGAGATCCAAATGCAAACTATGCCATATGGTCGTAACTTCTTCGGCATCAGACGAAGACGAGGTATTTGCTGCAACCCGTTCAGGGAAAGCCTACCTCAACGACTACGGAGCAAGTCAGGAAGATGCACCAGCGGACGCTTCAACTGCCAAACCTTCAGGACCAGGCCCCGTTGTACTAGATGCCAGCCCTTCAAAACCAACTCCGGCGGACAAGGGGAAGCAAAGAGAAGTGCGCTTTGATAAACCTGTGAAAAACATTCCAAACAAAGGTTTAGAGAAGCCATACAACTTCGACATCCCGGCCCAACTGGCTAATACGCCAGCCAGGCTATCCATCTTCGAGCTACTCAGGCTCTCCCAAGACACTCGTCTAGCCCTGAGTGAAGCACTGATGCAGGCGGAGGCATGCTTGACCCAGCTCAAGTCCCCCGACGAAGAACCGATGGCATGTCCTCAATGCCACAGTGTAATGGAAGTGGTCCCAAATATCACTTTTACTCAAGATGACATGCTGTTAAAACATAACAAGCATGACAGGCCCCTCTATTACACCGGGTACGTCGGTTCCATGGAGGTCGATCGGATTCACATAGATCCGGGATCGTTGATCAGCATCATCCCTCACAGTCTGCTCAGACCGCTGAGGATTCCTACCAGCGAATTGGCTTACACCTCCACTACAATCGTAGGTTTCAACGCCGGAAGAAGTAAGCCGTTGGGGAAAATTCGTCCCAGGATCCAGATTGGCAACCTCAGGTCGGTGGCCACCTGTTACGTCATCGATTCAGAGGTATCCTACAATATTTTGCTGGGAAGACCGTGGATCCACGACCACAACATCGTTCCTTCAACTCTACATCAATGTCTTAAATATGTAGACCCCCAAGGAACAGTACAAACGGAGGTTGCTGACCTAAACCCATTTAAAGGAGTAGAATCCTACTATTCTGATGCCGTGTTGTACTCTCAAGACCACACGGAAGAAGTGTCAGGCGAGACAGAGAAGGAATCCCACCGGGAGCCAGAAGAACCCTCTGCCGCACTACCGCTGTCAATCAGGGTGAAAGGACGAACCACTCGTCCAAAAGCCATGGAGCCTATGGCTATTCACCTGAACAAGACCAAGTCAGGAAAAGGGAGTGATCCTCTAGTGATCACTTTGAACCAGAAGCCTCCACCCTTGGTCATCAACCTTCGGCGTAACAGGCAGCCGACCGATGTAAATGCAACCAGGAACGGAGTTCCAGATGATAATAAACATCCTCTTTTCCAGTATATTGACGCTCAAATTCCAAATCAGGAATCCACTCCCCGTGACGAGGTAGAACCCATAGCACAAAAATTCTTGGAAGTTATGAACTCCTACCGTCCGTATGTCTGGGAAGTAGCGTCATCATCCAACGTCGTCACGACATATGGACCACATGAGGATTCTATCTTTATTGTCCCGCCTACCTGCAGCAGCCAGCGTTCAATAGTCTTCAGCCACATGCGCAGTCAACCGGCTATCCAGGAGGATTCTTTCAATGACGATGCTGAAAAAATGCAAGTTCACCGATACAGCCCGCAAGCGTTGAGGATCATGCAAAACATGGGCTACGACTTGGAGCGGAAGCCAGGCCTCAACCACGAAAGAGGCAGACGAACGCCGCTGCGCGGCGACCCCCGCTATCAACAAACTCGTTTCGGGTTAGGGTATGTGTCACTACCACTTTTCCATATAAGGGCATTTGTGTAATTTAGCTATTTTAAATAATTATGAATTTAATTAATTGCTGAGTTTTGTAACTAATTATATTATTATTTGTAATGTTTAGTTTTAGGTCAAAACCCTAGAACTCATTAGGACAGACCCTAGTGAGTCAACCCTAATTTAAAAACCCAGTTCTAGTGAAACCCTAGAATTCAAATTTTAGGGTGAACCCTCAAACTCTAGCAGGCCTAAACCCTAGTTAATTGGGTTCTACATGACCTAACCATAAAGGTTTAACCTAAAACTAAGCTTGGAAACCCTAACCTAGTTGTTTATATAAAAGGGAGCCACCATTCTTCATGTAGTAGAGAAACCCTAGCCTCCATCAAGAGAAACCATCTCTCCACTTCCAGATTTTGAAATCCTAACCCTAGGGTTTCCACCTTCCTTCTCCAAGCAAGGAAAGCAAGGAACGTGGGTCAGGAAGCCTTGAAGAAGAAGAACCTCATTGAAGAAACCATCCCTGCAGGTAAAAACCCTATTTCTATTCCTTTAAATTCTGTTTTCTGTTGTTCATGGCCATTAGGAACCCACCCTTGCTGTGTAGTTCAATTTTTAGGGTTTTGTTTTGGATTTTGGTGACCAACATGGGGTTTTCCCCAATTTTCGTGAACCTTAACCCTAGGTGGTTGATTATAGACTGATTTCACCCTCCTATGTGTAGGTTAGATATTGATTTAGGGTTTTGTTTGGGTTTTTAGGAGATCTTAGTGTGGTTTTTGTTTTTGCACATCATGTGTTTGGGGAAATGCTTCACAGGAGGAATTACCTATCTAAACTACTTTATAATTATCTAATTGGAAGTATGATGGCTGATGTATATATATATGTATATGTGTGAGGTGTTGTTGTTCTGATTTCCTGTGGAGTCGAGTCCTTCCTGTGCTGTGTGCATCGATGGGGAGGGTGCTGTGTGCAGTCGGGTATTGTGTGTTGGTGTTCTTGACCAATGTGAGTTTGGTGCTCGTGTCTCAGTGTAACGGACACGGTGGGGAGTTTGGTGTGTCCCAGTATTATTCAGACTCAGTGTAGTTCAGTTTAGTGTAGGAAACCCTGTGCATCCCTGTGTCTACTTGTGTCCATGTATCTGTGAGTAGGTGATAGATTTCAGTTGGCAATCCAGTTGCTATGCCTGTGTAAATACTATGTGTGTGGTAGTGTAGAATTTATGGTATCAGTGTGTACTAGGGTGCCAGTGAGTGATGTGTGACTTGAGATCTAAGTGTGTAAGTGTATAAGAGAACCTAGTGTATCAGTAGGAGCCTAGAGCCAGTGTGTGTGAGTATCCCAAAACTGGGTGTTTATGTATCAGTTTCCTCAGATATCAGTGTGTACCTGTGTGTGCAACTCGTGGGTATCAATTTTTGTCTCAGAATTTCCAGGTTGGGTGTGAGTGATTGCAGTGTAGGATTTATACCTATATGTCTGTGTAGCAGTGTCTTAGTGAGGATGTGTGTGTGAGAGAGAGAGAGTTCCCAGAATACCTGTGCAGTGTGAGTATAGGTGATTAATGTGTAGCAGTGTGCCTGTGCTGATCATCTGTACCTAGAAACTGTGAGTATCTGTGTGTAAGTTGCAGTGTAGAACTCAATGTGTAAGTGTGTCTACTGAGGAATTCTCAGTGTACCTAGGACTTGATTGTCTCAGTGACTATGTGATTAGGTGTGAGTGTGCTAGTTTTCATAAACTGTGAGTAGTGTGTCAGTGTGTTAGTTCTAGAGGGATGTTGTGTGAGTTCCTGAGTTCCCAGTTAGGGGTATCTGAGTATCAGACTGTGTCACCCTATGTTAGAAACTGTGTGTGTATGTACCTGGGTGTCTTTATGTCTGTGAGTTAGTGTGTGCTTTGGGGATGAACTGTATAAGTTCATCAGTGTTACATGAACCAGTGTGACTGTGTGTCAGTTAGGAACTGTGAACTGTGTATCCTTGTGTGCCAGTGTGTGTATCAGTTAGGCAAGGGTAGGTATTAGCAGGGTATCAGTGAATAGAGTATTAGGTAGCAGTGGGTCTCTGAGACTGTGTGAAGTATTAAAACCAATGTGACAGTGTCGAGTTCCCTGTGTGTGACTGTGAGTTCTTGGTCAGTATAAATTGTTAGTGTTCCCTATGTGAGCAGTAAGGAAATCTACCTATTGATCCTACCAGTAGCTATATGCTGTCTTAGTGTTAGGATGCCTGTGTAGTCTGAACCATTCAGACTGTGAAACTGTGAATGTTGTTATGGAAGAGTAAGTTGAGTTAGTGATAGAATATAGTTAAGGTATTATGTAATACAGGTATACACATGAGTTAGATAATTATATATATTATTGGTATATACTACATATCATATTAACTAGTAAACCATAGTACAATTATATCCTTGGGAATTTGCCTAGCATGAGACCAAGACCTAGAAATGACCCTGTACCTAGCATAGAAGTAGGTATGCATGTAGTTTTTAAAACACTTTTTGATATGGATATTGATATTTTAGGTGACTGTGATTTCATCTTGGACATCGATCCTCACACCTTGCTCAGGACCACAGGCGAGTACATTCTCTGACAGTTTTCATTGTTGATTACTTCTATAAATTGTAGTGTATTACATACTTGATTCCGACACTGTGGATACACGAGTTAGCACCCTAGATCCCCATCATGAGGAGTCGTGATTGGAATCCACCGTGCTAGCTGGGGATGGGGAACTATTAGTAGATTATGTGATCATATCCAAATCCTTACCATGCATCATAGCTCACCCCACTTCTCACGTCGGGTGCGGCCTGACCATCATCATGCTTCATAGCTGTTATATATGATTAGCCTGACCATTATCATGCATCATAGCTAACCATATGGTTAGCCTGACCTCCAAGAATCATAGCTAATCATATATAACCAGCCTGATCTAGTCCCAAGCCGATCACATGATAAACTAATATTTCAAACACTTAGCTAGATGTTTTATCTTTATTCAGATTTACTTGTTCTAGCATTCACTGTTTATTGTTCATTGCTAGATGCTCTATTGTATATTTCATCTTCTCCTGTACTTCTCATTTTCAGCATTTATTTCCATCTTGTATCTCTTACACTGTTTATAGATTTTGTCAATTTAATGAAACTGCTGTTAGTGCTTGTGCTTCGCTCCAATCCTGACTGGATAACATTTTTCAGAGGACCTGGAGGATCTTTGCCCCACTCATTACGGCCCAGGATTAGAGGGTGATTTCACTCCAGAAACCCCAGAGGAGTTGCCTAGCCTAGAGGAGAACGTACCTGGCTGCTCTTAGACTATTTTTTTCTGCATTATTATTTTAGACTGAGACTGAGATGTATTTATTATTTTGTGACTTTGTGAGGTCATTTAGACCCAGGATTTGAGTTGGATTATTGTGGTTGGTTTTATTAGAACTCTTTTCTATTCTCATCGTGCCATGATTTCTATTAGCTTATGATTGAGTATATCATAGAACTGTGGATTATTATCATTGTCCTCCGTACGGAGTTGAGATTATTGACAGGATATATTATGTTTAGACATAGACAGCGTTCTACCGCCGATGCTGCGGCGTAGGCTGGACGTACCCACGACTCATGCCCAAATTCTGGGTGCGGGTCGTGACACGTTTTTAGTGGTGGCCCATGCAGGTCAGTAGTCGAGTCCTAGAACCGCATTAGAGCGATATCGTAGTGGTGCTCGCTTAGAGTATTCCTACGAGCCTGTTTTAGGAAATAGGAATTAGGCCGAGGATATGCTCAATCACAATTAGGAAATTCTGATTCTTATGACATTACTCTTAATAATTTTTCCTTTAGAATTTTTCTGTCCTTCCTTGATGATATCGTATCTATTGCCTTAATTAAATCTTTCGATCTGTCTTCAGGATGCCGCCAAGAAGGTCCCAGAGACTCGGAGCAGCAGATTCAGAGAGGTCTGCCACCTCTCGCCCGGCCGGACAGACATTCGCAGTACCTCCTACATCTCCAGTACATGTGGGAGTGTCTGCAGCATTCGGGGGTCCTCCACCACCAGTTCAGAGGGTCCCCACAGCTACGATGGCACCACCACCACCAGCTCAGCATCCAGGAGGTGTGCCCGTCGATGGAGCACAGATGTTCGCCTTGATTCAGGGCATGGTCGATGCCCAGAGGACGTCGGCAGAGGCCCAGAGAGTGCAGGCTGAGGCACATCAGGCCCAGACAGAGATGATGAGGGTGAACATGGAGAATGCTCACCAAGTGGCTCTCCAGGCTGTGGAGAGAGTCACTCAGCAGCAGCAGCGTCCTGATCAGCACCACCAGAGGCCAGGCACCATTGTGGACTTCAAGAGGATGATGCCTCGGGAGTTCAAGGGGACAGAAGGGATACTCTACGCCGATGATTGGCTAGAGGACATCGAGAGGAACTTGCGTTTGGCGCAGATTCCAGAGGCACTCCAGATCGAGGCCGCGGGCAGCCAGATGTTCGACATTGCCTTGACATGGTTTCGCACGGAGCCGAGACTCTTGCGCAGGGGACTCACTTGGGAGGATTTCAAGGAACTCTTCAAAGAAAAGTTCTTTCCTGATGTCGCCCTGGGAGCTTTGGAGAGTCAGTTCCATGACTTAGCCCAGGGGAGCTCGTCCGTCGACGAGTATGCCGCGGAGTTTTCCCGCCTGAGCCGCTTCGCACCATCGATGATTAGAGATCCGGGGGACAGGGCCCGAAAATTCAGAAAGGGGCTGACAAGGGAGATCAAGTCTCGCACGTCGGGACGTCGCACAGCTACCTACGAGGGCATATTGATGGATGCCCAAGTAGCCGAGGACGATTTGGGCCTCAGGCCCAAGAGGGGACGCGATGGTTCCGGAGGAGCAAACAGTAGTACGGGACCGGACAAGCGTCCACACTTTCAGCAGCAACAGCAGAGACCCTTTCAGCAGCAGCATCAGGCACCAGCCCGAGGGCAGGTCCAGCAGCAGCAACAGAGACAGAACCAGCCCGCCATCCAGTGTGCGTATTGCGGGAAGATGGGACATACTAGAGATATCTGCAGGAAAAGATTGGGCTCATGTCTATCCTGCGGATCGACGACACACCAGCTGAAGGATTGTCCTACCTTTCGTCCAGGTCAGGGTGGAGCAGCCGCCCAGAGAGGATCAGACAGGGTGCCTACCGCACCAGGAGGCCAACAACAGAGGGGACCACTTCCACCGCAATATCAGAAGTTCGCCCAGCATCAGCAGCAGAGAGGTGCATCCCAGGGGCGAGCATACGCCATGGCAGTCGAGGAGATCGAGCCAGCAGGAGACTTGATCACAGGTTCGGTTCTTCTCGATTGTATTCCCGCATTTACCTTATTCGACTCTGGTGCTTCCCATAGTTTTGTGTCTGTATCTTATGCACTTCGACATCATTTAGACACAGAACCATTAGCTAGGACTTGCAAATCATGACTGGTGGAGGTATTATCTTAGTCCGTGATCACTGCAAGGACCGGAGAGTGTCAGTAGGAGGCCGAGACTTGAGCGTGAGTTTACTCGTCATGCCACTTCCGGGGTACGATATTGTGCTCGGAATGGACTGGTTGAGTAGGCATTATGCTACTATAGATTGTCATAGAGACAGAGTATTGTTTAGACCACCAGGAGAGCCGGAGTTTGAGGTCGTCAGAGGAGCAGCAGAACAGAGCAGGAGCACATTTTGCGGAGCCAGGGCAGAAGAAGAGGAGTTGCCACATCCTCTGATAGCGGAATTCCTGGATGTATTTCCAGAAGAGTTGCCAGGCTTGCCGCCAGACAGAGATGTTGAATTCTCTATAGACTTGGTTCCAGGAGCAGAGCCCATTTCACAACATGTCTATAGAGTCAACAACAGCGAGCTGGCAGAACTGAAGAAGCAAGTTGAGGAGTTGCAGGACAAAGGCTTCATCAAATCCAGTTCATCACCATGGGGAGCTCCGGTATTGTTCGTACCGAAGAAGGATGGCACGGTGCGCATGTGCATTGATTATAGAGCTTTGAACAATATCACTATCAAGAACAAGTATCCGCTGCCGAGGATAGATGATCTTTTCGACCAGTTGAGCGGGGCGAGGGTATTTTCAAAGATAGATTTGAGGTCAGGCTATCACCAGGTGAAGGTGAAGAAAGAAGACACGCCGAAGACAGCTTTTCGGACCAGATACGGCCAGTTTGAGTTCATGGTGATGCCATTTGGTTTAACCAATGCGCCGGCAGTATTCATGAACTTGATGAACAAGGTGTTCCACCAGTACCTTGACAAGTTCGTGGTGGTGTTCATCGACGATATTCTTGTGTATTCCAAGACTCCGGAGGAGCACGAAGAGCACCTGAGGTTGGTCTTAGAGACTCTCAGGAGGGAGAAGCTGTACGGGAAACTCTCTAAGTATGAATTCTTTCTTGACAAGGTCGAATTTCTTGGGCATGTGGTATCAGATGACGGAATCTCGGTAAACCCAAAGAAGATCGAGGCAGTGGAGTCGTGGGCTACCCCCAGTTCGGTAGCTGAGATCAGGAGTTTTCTCGGGCTAGCAGGATACTACAGGAGGTTTGTACAAGACTTCTCCAAGATTGCAGTGCCGATGACCAGATTGACTAGGAAAGATGTGGATTTTGTCTGGACGGAGGAGTGTCAGGCTGCATTTGATGAACTAAAGAAGAGGTTGACAACAGCTCCAATTTTGACGTTGCCAGCAGGGACAGGTGGTTTTACCATATACAGTGATACTTCAGGGAAGGGTCTGGGATGCGTTCTTCAGCAGCACGGGAAGGTAATTGCCTATGCTTCCAGGCAGTTACGCCCTCATGAAAAGAACTACCCCACCCACGATTTAGAGTTGGCAGCAGTTATCTTCGCTCTAAAGCTGTGGAAGCATTATCTGTACGGAGAGCGTGTGGAGATCTTCACCGACCACAAGAGCTTGAAGTACGTGTTCACACAGAAGAAGCTGAATATGAGGCAGAGGAGGTGGTTGGAGTTGATGAAGGACTTTAACATCTCATTGTAGTACCACCCAGGGAAGGCTAACGTAGTCGCCGATGCCTTGAGCAGGTATCCGACGGCTATGTACTTGACGACAGATAGGCATTTGTTGGCTGATTTGGAGAGCTTGGAGATTGAAGTGTTAGTTCCCGGTACTGAGATTCAGATGTGGGGATTGCAGATACAGTCCGAACTGATGGACAGGATCAGAGCTGCGCAGTACGATGATGAGGCTCTGAGGAGTATCAGGGCACAGGTTCGGATGGGATTGTCGGACGACTTTACTATCGCAGATGACGGTTCTTTACGGCACGACACGAGGATGTGTGTGCCGAGCGGGGAGCTGCGCGAGGAGGTTTTACAGGAGGCACACCGCTCTCAGTACTCGATGCATCCCGGTGCCAACAAGATGTATCGAGACTTGAGGGAGCACGTATGGTGGTATGGAATGAAGCGCGAGGTAGCACGCTTCGTATCTCGGTGTCTAGTGTGCCAGCAGGTAAAGGCAGACCGGCAGAGGCCAGGAGGTTTGCTTCAACCTTTACCGATTCCAGAATGGAAATGGGAGCACGTGACCATGGATTTCGTTTCAGGGCTTCCACGTTCTCCAGGAGGGAAGGACGCGATTTGGGTCATCGTGGACAGGTTGATCAAATCAGCCCATTTCTTACCTTTCAAGATGGGCACGTCGACAGAGAGGCTAGCAGAGATGTACGTGCGACAGATTGTTAGGCTTCATGGGGTTCCTGTGAGCATTGTCTCGGATCGGGATAGTCGTTTCACTTCCCACTTCTGGAGGAGTCTGCAGGCTAGCTTGGGCACTCAGCTCAAGTTCAGTTCCGCATATCACCCCCAGACAGACGGGCAGTCTGAACGGACTATTCAGACTCTCGAGGATATGCTACGCAGTTGCGTTCTAGATCTCGGAGGTTCTTGGGAGGATCATCTGCACCTGGTAGAGTTCGCTTACAACAACAGCTACCAGGCCAGCATCGAGATGTCACCATTTGAGGCTCTTTATGGACGAAGGTGTCGTACACCATTATCTTGGGACGACGTTGGAGAGAGGGCCTTATTAGGACCAGAAATGGTCGTGGATGCAGTAGAAAAGGTGAAACTCATCAGAGACAGACTGCGAGTGGCGCAGGACAGACAGCGGCATTGGGCCGACAACCACCGTAGACCCCTTGAGTTTCAGGTATAGATTGTTGTTTTCTGGCTTGTGTTTGTTTGTTAGACTGCGTGTTGAGACTATTTTATTTTAGGTTGGCGATCTAGTTTTCCTACGGATTTCTCCGACGCGTGGAATGATTCATTTTGGCAGAGGCGGGAAGCTTAGCCCACGCTACATCGGACCCTTTGGCATTCTCGCGAGGGTAGGTGCAGTGGCATATAGACTGGACTTGCCGCCTGCATTGGAGGGAGTGCATGATGTGTTCCACGTGTCGCAGCTGAGACGGTACGTGGCAGACCCTAGTCACGTACTTGATTACTCGGAGATTGAGGTTGGTCCGACGCTCAGCTACCCCGAGCAGCCCGTAGAGATCTTGGACCGCAGAGAGAAGGTGTTACGGAACCAAACTATTCCTTTGGTTCGTGTTGCATGGAGACACCACTCTCCAGGGGAGTCGACCTGGAAGAGAGAGGACGAAATGCGCGAGCAATATCCGTATCTCTTCTAGACTAGAGGTATATTCCTTTTCTGATTTCATTCTTGTTGTAGTTCAGTCCAATTTCGAGGACGAAATTTCTTTTAGGAGGGTAGACTTGTCACTACCACTTTTCCATATAAGGGCATTTGTGTAATTTAGCTATTTTAAATAATTATGAATTTAATTAATTGCTGAGTTTTGTAACTAATTATATTATTTGTAATGTTTAGTTTTAGGTCAAAACCCTAGAACTCATTAGGACAGACCCTAGTGAGTCAACCCTAATTTAAAAACCCAGTTCTAGTGAAACCCTAGAATTCAAATTTTAGGGTGAACCCTCAAACTCTAGCAGGCCTAAACCCTAGTTAATTGGGTTCTACATGACCTAACCATAAAGGTTTAACCTAAAACTAAGCTTGGAAACCCTAACCTAGTTGTTTATATAAAAGGGAGCCACCATTCTTCATGTAGTAGAGAAACCCTAGCCTCCATCAAGAGAAACCATCTCCCCACTTCCAGATTTCGAAATCCTAACCCTAGGGTTTCCACCTTCCTTCTCCAAGCAAGGAAAGCAAGGAACGTGGGTCAGGAAGCCTTGAAGAAGAAGAACCTCATTGAAGAAACCATCCCTGCAGGTAAAAACCCTATTTCTATTCCTTTAAATTCTGTTTTCTGTTGTTCATGGCCATTAGGAACCCACCCTTGCTGTGTAGTTCGATTTTTAGGGTTTTGTTTTGGGTTTTGGTGACCAACATGGGGTTTTCCCCAATTTTTGTGAACCCTAACCCTAGGTGGTTGATTATAGACTGATTTCACACTCCTATGTGTAGGTTAGATATTGATTTAGGGTTTTGTTTGGGTTTTTAGGAGATCTTAGTGTGGTTTTTGTTTTTGCACATCATGTGTTTGGGAAAATGCTTCACAGAAGAAATTACCTATCTAAACTACTTTATAATTATCTAATTGGAAGTATGATGGCTGATGTATATATATATGTATATGTGTGAGGTGTTGTTGTTCTGATTTCCTGTGGAGTCGAGTCCTTCCTGTGCTGTGTGCATCGATGGGGAGGGTGCTGTGTGCAGTCGGGTATTGTGTGTTGGTGTTCTTGACCAATGTGAGTTTGGTGCTCGTGTCTCAGTGTAACGGACACGATGGAGAGTTTGGTGTGTCCCAGTATTATTCAGACTCAGTGTAGTTCAGTTTAGTGTAGGAAACCCTGTGCATCCCTGTGTCTACTTGTGTCCATGTATCTATGAGTAGGTGATAGATTTCAGTTGGCAATCCAGTTGCTATGCCTGTGTAAATACTATGTGTGTGGTAGTGTAGAATTTATGGTATCAGTGTGTACTAGGGTGCCAGTGAGTGATGTGTGGCTTGAGATCTAAGTGTGTAGGTGTATAAGAGAACCTAGTGTATCAGTAGGAGCCTAGAGCCAGTGTGTGTGAGTATCCCAAAACTGGGTGTTTATGTATCAGTTTCCTCAGATATCAGTGTGTACCTGTGTGTGCAACTCGTGGGTATCAATTTTTGTCTCAGAATTTCCAGGTTGGGTGTGAGTGATTGCAGTGTAGGATTTATACCTATATGTCTGTGTAGCAGTGTCTTAGTGAGGATGTGTGTGTGAGAGAGAGAGAGTTCCCAGAATACCTGTGCAGTGTGAGTATAGGTGATTAATGTGTAGCAGTGTGCCTGTGCTGATCATCTGTACCTAGAAACTGTGAGTATCTGTGTGTAAGTTGCAGTGTAGAACTCAATGTGTAAGTGTGTCTACTGAGGAATTCTCAGTGTACCTAGGACTTGATTGTCTCAGTGACTATGTGATTATGTAACCTCCGATTTTCAATTTCCAAAAATAATTTGATTTTAATTTATTTTAAAATATCAAGTTTTATAAAATATTTCTCCTTGAAATTTTTATTTGATTTTGAACGATGTTTGATTGTAGAAGGTAATTTAAAAATCCTTTATAAAAATCCTTTTTCCTAAGTGTCGATGTAGTACAAAATAAATAAATAATAATAATATATATATTCCTCTAGTTTCAAATGTTTATTGGCTTGAAATCATAAAATTATTTATTGGATAAAATTAATTAAAAGACTAGTTGTTTCTTCCAAATAATTTTTATATTTAATGGGATAGTAAATAAATAAATTACATAGCTTTCCTAAAATATTTTCTGAAATTATAATCTTTATTTTTATTTTTACAAGTTGCCATTTCCCATCAACTAGCCTTCACACCCTCATTTTTCCCCACGTGAGAAACCCGTTTAATTAATTCTGGGCCATTCATTATTGGGCCAACCCGCAACCCTTTATCCCACACCATCTCTCCCTATTTAAGTTCTCATTCTCACAATTCCCAAGAAACCCTAATCTCCAGATTATTAGCTAGCCCCCACAATTTCCCACAAGCCAAAGCCACCACCATTTTTGTGTGCTCGTGTCCGTGTGTCCAGCATCACCGTGTCAGCCGTGATGGCCTCGGGTCCGACCCCGGGTGTCCCACCGTATCCATTTATTTCTTGTGTCCGGTTACAACTTTACAACCTGATTTCCGTGTCCGACACACCCGGACACAACCCCCACACCACAGCAAACACCCACCCCGTGTCCAACACCCGGACACGTCCACAGTACAGCAACCCATCGTGTCCTGCCCCGGACACGATTCACCACAGAACCGACCCTAACCCTAGATCAAGCCGCCGGTGGCCGCCCAGATCCGCCGAGAAAGACGCCGACCGCCTCGGATCTCCTCGGGACGAAGCCGCCGACCGCCTCCTCGATCTGGCCCGCCGCTGAGTCGAACAGCCGCCGCTGCTCCCGAGAACCGCCATCGCCGAGTTCGAGCAGCCCGCCACCGCCTCAAGTCGAGCCCGCCGCAGAAGATTCCGTCGCCGCCGAGTTCCCGCTGCCGCCTCGGGCCGCCTCACCTGCGCCGACCCCGGCGAGCCCCGCGCCGACGCCGGAGAAGCCCTCGTGAGCCTCTTCTTCCCTTTCCCCTTTTCCTTTCTTTTCGGTTCTGTAAATGAGTTGAGATGAGTATATAATAGATTAATTAGTAATAAGTAATAGTTAGTTAATTATTAATCATTAGTTAATTTTTATTAGTTTAGTAAATTTATAATTAGTTTAATTAACTCAAAATGGGTTTCATTAATTCATAATTAGTTAATTAATTATAAAAATCAGTTAGTATATATGATTAGTTATTTTATATAATTAGTTAATTAATGTAATTTGGTTATATTAATATAATTAGTTTATATTAATATGTATTTTGGTTATTTATATAAATTGATTTTATTAATATGTATTAGTCTAGTAAATTCATATAATTAACTTAGTAAATTCATGTAACTAGTTTAGTAAATACAACATGATTAGTTTTATTGTTTTAATTTATAAAATTAGTTTAGTTAATTTAGTAATCATTAATTAGATTAATTAGTTAATTAATAACCAGTTAGTAATTTCTTAATAAATTAGTAATTTGTAATTAGTTTGGAAATTTATGTAACTTGTTTATTAATTAAATATAATTAGTTTAGTAATTTCCTATAATAAGTTTGGTAATATATATATATATGCATATTAGTTTTATTGTTTATAATTTAGTTATGTATTATGTATAAGGATTTTTGATTGATATATATACAAATATGTATTTTGGTATAAAAAGTATATATGTATATACATCTATTAGTGTATATACACAAATACGTATTTTTTAAATTACTAATAGACACTTATATATATATTATATACGTTTTATTGGTATACTAAGTATTAAGGTATGTTTCACTATTTAAATATAAATAAATGTATATTGGTATAAATGTATATATATATATATATATATATATATATATATATATATATATATATATATATATATATATATATATATATATATATATATATATATATATATATATTGTACATACAATTAATGTATTGTATATGTATTTAATGTGATGTACTAGTATTAGTATATATTTTAATAATAATAATAACATTGACAATACATATATATATATATATTTTAAAATGTATTTTAGCATATGTATGAGTATACATATATAATGTTCAACTAGTATAAATCAAATATATATTGTAAATACATTTAAATTGGTGCATGTATAAATATAGTAAGTATTAATAAGTGTAATGTGTGTTATATACGTATCCCTACTAGATGACCTAGTTGACTAGAGCCATGCCTGGCAGAGCCCCTGAGTTCTTGTAGTTGTGATGTGTTAGTGTAGCACCTGATGCAAATGTTGTATTTGATATATTTTAGGACTGTTGGTTCCTCCAGACGATACTCTGGGACAGGACATTGGTTTTACCAGCTAAGGACCAAAGGCGAGTACATTCTCTGATTAGTTTCTAATTTATGATATCTCCTATGTTCACTGTATCTAGTGTAAATATCCATGTTCCTGACATGTTGGTTACACGGATTGGTATATACGGATCTCGTCATGAGATGTTATTCCTTATTCATGGTGTAGCTTGTACAAGACTTGTTTCCTTGATATCTTGTGCATGTACAGACACTGATTCCCGGGGAGATTTGCTACCTTCCTAGGGAATCCCGTGCCATAGCGTACCATGATTGGATCTACTATACCAGTCGGGGGGTGGGGAGTATTTTAGTGTAGATATGTGATCATACCCAACTTTTCATGCATCATAGCTCACCCCACATCTCACGTCGGGTGCAGCCTGACCATCTTCGTGCCTCATAGCTGTTACGTGTGATTAGCCTGACCCCTACATGCATCATAGCTAACCAACGGTTAGCCTGACCTTCGTGAATCATAGCTAATCACATGTAACCAGCCTGATCAAGTTCCCAAGCCGATCACATGTTAAAGCTAGTACTCACACACTTAGTCATAGGTTTCTTGCTCTTGGACATATTGTTTTCTTTTCCTGTAGTTACTTACAGTATTTCCAGTATTTCTTTCATTGTACATTTCTCGTACCTATACATGCATCTGGTATGTTTCCATCTAGAACTGCTACATAGTTTATGTCATTTATATAGAACTGCTATTTAGAGATGTACTTTGCTCCTTCCTGACTGGAAAATATTTTTCCAGACTGTGACCTTAGTGGACTTGTTTCTGACATTGGGGATTGGATGTTACTGATTGCAGGTATGATTATGTTGTCTTTAGACTTGTGTTGTATTCTTTTATTTCTTCAAATTCCTATCGTGCTGTAGTTGTGATTGAGTATGTTGTGAGTATTTTTATAGTATTATCCGAATCTCCTTATGGAGTTGGATACTAGCGTGAGATTGTTAGATAGTACTCGACCTAGACAGCGTTCTAGCGCCGATGCTGCGGCGTAGGCTGGACGTACCCACGTACTCGTGCCCCTAAACCGGGTGCGGGTCGTGACACGTTTTAGTGGTGGCCCATGCAGGTCGACTTCGCTAGTTGTGCGATGTCGTAGTAGTACGACGTCATGGTTGTACTACTGCGTACCTGCTATAGAATATAGGACATAGGATACTAGGATGAGAGAGGATACTCAATCACAAATTCTTGAGAGATTCCTGGGACGACCCCTTGAGAATCTTATTCCAATTTAAATCTTTTTCCTTGATTTCGTCCGCTCTCACTTGTTGTCACTGAACTTGATTCTTGTTGAGCAGTTATTAAATTAAATTCTTGGTATCATTGTTGAGTTTGATTCTTGTTGACCAGTTGTTAACTTTAATTCCTGGTATCGTTGTTGAGTTGATTTCAAATTGAGATGAATTTTACAGACTAAAATTTACGGTATCATCTGATGACATATATTGATGAGGACAGTGAGAAAGGTAAAAACGTCTACTTTGGTCATGGAACCTAGAGTTTATCGCAGCCATATTAGCTGTCGTGACGAGAACGTAGGAACCTAACTTGGATGTACATACTTTAGTTATGAGATTTAGAGTTTTTTGCAGCCATACCGGTTGGCGTGGCGAGTATTCTAGATGACATGATTATAGGGTTGCATACCTTAGTTACGGAACCTGTCGTTTATCGCATCTATGCTTACTGGCGTGGCGAGGATTCTGTGTGTCATAATTTCGGATAGACGTGTATGATTATCAGGTTGTATCTTAAATTGGTTCTTAAAATATCATCTCAAGACTTGTCTATTTCTGTTATTCCAGGACTTTGTTCCACCGCTTCTTTCTTACTAGCAGTAAGGATACCTTCTGTCCTCAATTCAGTCTTTGAGCTCCTATTCCTTGAGGATTTCTTGTTAAGCATGGTAATTAGTGGCTTGTAATTTTGTTTGTGTCTTGTATTAGTATTGACTGTGTTGCTAGTGATTTGTAAGTGTTTCTTAGATGGGCATGTGAGCAGTAGGCTTTAATCTAGAGTTAGCCCTTAGCATAGTACCTTGTACCAATGATTCTAGGAGTAGTGTCATTAGAGACTGAGGGGTAAGGAGAGTATAGAGTATCAGTGATAGTTCTCAGAGTTAGTATCAGAGCCAATTACCCGTCCTGGATAATCATGATTATGTAATTGAGTGATCTATGTAAACGATTAAGTATCCGAAAATTGTGTTAAGGATTTATGGAGCATGATGTCCAATTTGATGATTGATATCGGAAATGTTAAAGGTAAAGAAATGTATATGTATAAAGGGTTTAATGAGATGTCATAAGTAGAGAAATATCAGGATTAGTAATGGAAGTTGTGAAGCGTATCACGGATTAGTTTAATAGGCTTTAAAGGATTGAAGGAAATACATATACAACCATCGAGATGAGGAACCATACACATACCCATGAGAGTAAAGAAACATGAGTGTTATAGAGGATACAGGTGATCATGAGTCTAATGAGCTTGATGAGATAATCAATTAATGCAGCTAGTGATATAATACCAAGAGTGCTAATGATTCTATATCGAGGATTAGTCAAGGATGACGTTAATAACAGTAAGCACTCTGTGTGTTGATAATTAGATGATATACCAATTGACATAAATTGAAATTATGAAAGAAAACACAGTTGATGGTAACTTTGATCATCGGAGGTAATAGTACAAATGATTCGGGCAGTACAATTTAGTACAAAATTATAGACACTAGATGCATTGAGTGCACCTTGAGTATCAGAGACCGTGAGCACTAATATGTACATTGAGGAGTTATAAATAAAAAGGTGGAAATGAATTTTAAATTTTCAGAATTTTTAAGGAGTTGAGATTTTATGTTGTTAAAATATTGAGGATTTAAATTTGATTCACTAAACATAGTTAAGGCTACAAAGATTTTAGAAGTGATTAAATTTTATTTCGATATGAAGTATCTAATTTTGAGGAGGCATATGCATTTTATTTTAAGTTGATCGGGAAGTTAAACCTTGACGATTATTTTGAGAATTAATTTTTGGTAGATGAGAGATATGAATATTAATATATGATTAGTTGATATGGGTACCAGTGTACATGAATAGGAATTAGTTAGTGAATGTGCTAGAGTTAAGTGTTTGTTAGAGATAGTAGACACTACAAGTAATATGTTAACATGATCCTTCTTCCTTCCTAATGTTCCTTTTCTTTCGCCTTCGATTGATTGATTGATTTTCCTAGTACTGTGGTTCACATGCATGATTTTCTTGTTAGAATATAACTAGTAGTACCCCCCTAACAGAGACTGAAATACCATGACAAAAGACACATGACCTATATTTTCTTAAATTGCATGGCTGTAGGTAGAGTTTTCTTAAACCATGATCATTGGGTTTTGACCATAGCAAGATCTATGACGAGGTTATGACTGACAAAAAGAGACAAGAGGATTAAATTTGTGGATGAGCATTAAATTAAATAAAGAATTTAGGGGTTGTTATAACGGAGTTGATGGATCATTGATTTTATGAAAATCGAGGTATGATTGAAATTCGAGGACAAACATTTACTTAAAGGGAGAATTAAGAAATTCACAGAGCCAAAAATTTGAGGATTTATTAATTTTAAGGAGGTCTTGATATGATTGAATTGATTATTAAAAAAAAAAAAAATTTGAGAAATTTGAGAGATTATCTTATCTATTTGATTGCAAGATAGAGATTTTATATAGTATGAATGTTGCATTGAAGATACTGGAAGCATCGCATCGTTGAGTATTTGAGGAAAAAGAAAAGCAGGAAATAAAATCGTAAATGGAATAGTGTCAAATTAAATTCTTGGGATGAGGAGTTAGATTGGAATAAGCATCAATTGAATTTGAGTTAGATGATTGATGAGTGTTTAAAGTTAAATTTTGGGATGCAGATTTTTAAGTTTTATAAATATGCATTGATTGGATTTCAATTAAAAGGATAGGATAGTAAATCTTGTATTTAGTTATTTACTCAAAATTTGAGGAGATTATGATACGACTGGAATTCAATTAAAATATTGAGGATTTGAGTAGTAAAAATTTTACATTGGGATAATAAATTCAGAGGATGAAAAAAAAATATTAGTTCAAAATTCGGAAACATTATACATACGGATAAAGAAATATGGAATGAAATGAAGCTCATGGTAAAGAAGATTATAATATAATTGATTATGGGATCATATAATTGAAGATCGTAAGGTAAGATCATGGTATATTGAGGTTGTGATTTAAATTAAAATCTTGACCATGACAATAACATTTGAAATCGAAGAAAATAATCGAGGTATAGTTGATGTTAAGATAAACAAACTCGAATTTGATGATAAGGATTTTGGACATGTAATAAATTTTGATTCAGAAATTCTAAGATCTAATCTAATAAAGTTTGTGGAATTTGAAACTTTTATAGATATTAGTTAATGATGAATCACAAGATTGAGAAAAGTAAAATGAACGAGGATAAAAAGGAAGGATTATTTTCAGATGGTAGTAAAGACTATTTTTCCTAGAAATTAAGAAAGGCGATTAGATGTCTCTTGATTACATTCTGAAGGATGTATTTAAGTTTCTTAAATCAAATTGTCGACCGTATCTTTCGAATTAGCTATAACTTTCATGTCTATATCATTCATTATATTGGGTCTTCCTTGGTTTAGTTACTTTGAAAAGGTAACGTGCATTATTCCAATTATCTGTTTTTTGTGATCGTGTCTACTTTCCAAAACCTAAACTTTCTAGAGGATTCAAGGCCGAGCCATGATTCCTTCAAGTTATTCCTGTCTTAAACCATATTTTCTTTTTCTTCATGTTTTCTTCTGTTTGGTAAATATTCTCCTTATAGAAATATTTTCTTCAATGATATATTCATCATTATGAACAACAAATTTTTTCTATCCTAGTCATCCCTAAAATTTCGAGGACGAAATTTTTCTAAGGTGGATAGACTTGTAACCTCCGATTTCCAATTTCCAAAAATAATTAGATTTTAATTTATTTTAAAATATCAAGTTTTATAAAATATTTCTCCTTGAAATTTTTATTTGATTTTGAACGATGTTTGATTGTAGAAGGTAA
Organism: Iris macrosiphon; assembly: GCA_036927795.1. Classification (NCBI taxonomy): domain Eukaryota; kingdom Viridiplantae; phylum Streptophyta; class Magnoliopsida; order Asparagales; family Iridaceae; genus Iris; species Iris macrosiphon. Next base: position 124,157,890 of record JAYESA010000018.1, read on the forward strand.
TTTAAAAATTCTTTATAAAAATCCTTTTTCCTAAGTGTCGATGTAGTACAAAATAAATAAATAATAATAATATATATATTCCTCTAGTTTCAAATGTTTATTGGCTTGAAATCATAAAATTATTTATTGGATAAAATTAATTAAAAGACTAGTTGTTTCTTCAAAATAATTTTTATATTTAATGGGATAGTAAATAAATAAATTACATAGCTTTCCTAAAATATTTTCTGAAATTATAATCTTTATTTTTATTTTTACAAGTTGCCATTTCCCATCAACTAGCCTTCACACCCTCATTTTTCCCCACGTGAGAAACCCGTTTAATTAATTCTGGGCCATTCATTATTGGGCCAACCAGCAACCCTTTATCCCACACCATCTCTCCCTATTTAAGTTCTCATTCTCACAATTCCCAAGAAACCCTAATCTCCAGATTATTAGCTAGCCCCCACAATTTCCCACAAGCCAAAGCCACCACCATTTTTGTGTGCTCGTGTCCGTGTGTCCAGCATCACCGTGTCAGCCGTGATGGCCTCGGGTCCGACCCCGGGTGTCCCACCGTATCCATTTATTTCTTGTGTCCGGTTACAACTTTACAACCTGATTTCCGTGTCCGACACACCCGGACACAACCCCCACACCACAGCAAACACCCACCCCGTGTCCAACACCCGGACAAGTCCACAGTACAGCAACCCATCGTGTCCTGCCCCGGACACGATTCACCACAGAACCGACCCTAACCCTAGATCAAGCCGCCGGTGGCCGCCCAGATCCGCCGAGAAAGACGCCGACCGCCTCGGATCTCCTCGGGACGAAGCCGCCGACCGCCTCCTCGATCTGGCCCGCCGCTGAGTCGAACAGCCGCCGCTGCTCCCGAGAACTGCCATCGCCGAGTTCGAGCAGCCCGCCACCGCCTCAAGTCGAGCCCGCCGCAGAAGATTCCGTCGTCGCCGAGTTCCCGCTGCCGCCTCGGGCCGCCTCACCTGCGCCGACCCCGGCGAGCCCCGCGCCGACGCCGGAGAAGCCCTCGTGAGCCTCTTCTTCCCTTTCCCCTTTTCCTTTCTTTTCGGTTCTGTAAATGAGTTGAGATGAGTATATAATAGATTAATTAGTAATAAGTAATAGTTAGTTAATTATTAATCATTAGTTAATTTTTATTAGTTTAGTAAATTTATAATTAGTTTAATTAACTCAAAATGGGTTTCATTAATTCATAATTAGTTAATTAATTATAAAAATCAGTTAGTATATATGATTAGTTATTTTATATAATTAGTTAATTAATATAATTTGGTTATATTAATATAATTAGTTTATATTAATATGTATTTTGGTTATTTATATAAATTGATTTTATTAATATGTATTAGTCTAGTAAATTCATATAATTAACTTAGTAAATTCATGTAACTAGTTTAGTAAATACAACATGATTAGTTTTATTGTTTTAATTTATAAAATTAGTTTAGTTAATTTAGTAATCATTAATTAGATTAATTAGTTAATTAATAACCAGTTAGTAATTTCTTAATAAATTAGTAATTTGTAATTAGTTTGGAAATTTATGTAACTTGTTTATTAATTAAATATAATTAGTTTAGTAATTTCCTATAATAAGTTTGGTAATATATATATATATATGCATATTAGTTTTATTGTTTATAATTTAGTTATGTATTATGTATAAGGATTTTTGATTGATATATATACAAATATGTATTTTGGTATAAAAAGTATATATGTATATACATCTATTAGTGTATATACACAAATACGTATTTTTTAAATTACTAATAGACACTTATATATATATATATATTATATACGTTTTATTGGTATACTAAGTATTAAGGTATGTTTCAGTATTTAAATATAAATAAATGTATATTGGTATAAATGTATATATATATATATATTGTACATACAATTAATGTATTGTATATGTATTTAATGTGATGTACTAGTATTAGTATATATTTTAATAATAATAATAACATTGACAATACATATATATATATATTTTAAAATGTATTTTAGCATATGTATGAGTATACATATATAATGTTCAACTAGTATAAATCAAATATATATTGTAAATACATTTAAATTGGTGCATGTATAAATATAGTAAGTATTAATAAGTGTAATGTGTGTTATATACGTATCCCTACTAGATGACCTAGTTGACTAGAGCCATGCCTGGCAGAGCCCCTGAGTTCTTGTAGTTGTGATGTGTTAGTGTAGCACATGATGCAAATGTTGTATTTGATATATTTTAGGACTGTTGGTTCCTCCAGACGATACTCTGGGACAGGACATTGGTTTTACCAGCTAAGGACCAAAGGCGAGTACATTCTCTGATTAGTTTCTAATTTATGATATCTCCTATGTTCACTGTATCTAGTGTAAATATCCATGTTCCTGACACGTTGGTTACACGGATTGGTATATACGGATCTCGTCATGAGATGTTATTCCTTATTCATGGTGTAGCTTGTACAAGACTTGTTTCCTTGATATCTTGTGCATGTACAGACACTGATTCCCGGGGAGATTTGCTACCTTCCTAGGGAATCCCGTGCCATAGCGTACCATGATTGGATCTACTATACCAGTCGGGGGTGGGGAGTATTTTAGTGTAGATATGTGATCATACCCAACTTTTCATGCATCATAGCTCACCCCACATCTCACGTCGGGTGCAGCCTGACCATCTCCGTGCCTCATAGCTGTTACGTGTGATTAGCCTGACCCCTACATGCATCATAGCTAACCAACGGTTAGCCTGACCTTCGTGAATCATAGCTAATCACATGTAACCAGCCTGATCAAGTTCCCAAGCCGATCACATGTTAAAGCTAGTACTCACACACTTAGTCATAGGTTTCTGGCTCTTGGACATATTGTTTTCTTTTCCTGTAGTTACTTACAGTATTTCCAGTATTTCTTTCATTGTACATTTCTCGTACCTATACATGCATCTGGTATGTTTCCATCTAGAACTGCTACATAGTTTATGTCATTTATATAGAACTGCTATTTAGAGATGTACTTTGCTCCTTCCTGACTGGAAAATATTTTTCCAGACTGTGACCTTAATGGACTTGTTTCTGACATTGGGGATTGGATGTTACTGATTGCAGGTATGATTATGTTGTCTTTAGACTTGTGTTGTATTCTTTTATTTCTTCAAATTCCTATCGTGCTGTAGTTGTGATTGAGTATGTTGTGAGTATTTTTATAGTATTATCCGAATCTCCTTATGGAGTTGGATACTAGCGTGAGATTGTTAGATAGTACTCGACCTAGACAGCGTTCTACCGCCGATGCTGCGGCGTAGGCTGGATGTACCCACGTACTCGTGCCCCTAAACCGGGTGCGGGTCGTGACAGATTAGGTGTGAGTGTGCTAGTTTTCATAAACTGTGAGTAGTGTGTCAGTGTGTTAGTTCTAGAGGGATGTTGTGTGAGTTCCTGAGTTCCCAGTTAGGGGTATCTGAGTATCAGACTGTGTCACCCTATGTTAGAAACTGTGTGTGTATGTACCTGGGTGTCTTTATGTCTGTGAGTTAGTGTGTGCTTTGGGGATGAACTGTGTAAGTTCACCAGTGTTACATGAACCAGTGTGACTGTGTGTCAGTTAGGAACTGTGAACTGTGTATCCTTGTGTGCCAGTGTGTGTATCAGTTAGACAAGGGTAGGTATTAGCAGGGTATCAGTGAATAGAGTATTAGGTAGCAGTGGGTCTCTGAGACTGTGTGAAGTATTAAAACCAATGTGACAGTGTCGAGTTCCCTGTGTGTGACTGTGAGTTCTTGGTCAGTATAAATTGTTAGTGTTCCCTATGTGAGCAGTAAGGAAATCTACCTATTGATCCTACCAGTAGCTATATGCTGTCTTAGTGTTAGGATGCCTGTGTAGTCTGAACCATTCAGACTGTGAAACTGTGAATGTTGTTATGGAAGAGTAAGTTGAGGTAGTGATAGAATATAGTTAAGGTATTATGTAATACAGGTATACACATGAGTTAGATAATTATATATATTATTGGTATATACTACATATCATATTAACTAGTAAACCATAGTACAATTATATCCTTGGGAATTTGCCTAGCATGAGACCAAGACCTAGAAATGACCCTGTACCTAGCATAGAAGTAGGTATGCATGTAGTTTTTAAAACACTTTTTGATATGGATATTGATATTTTAGGTGACTGTGATTTCATCTTGGACATCGATCCTCACACCTTGCTCAGGACCACAGGCGAGTACATTCTCTGACAGTTTTCATTGTTGATTACTTCTATAAATTGTAGTGTATTACATACTTGATTCCGACACTGTGGATACACGAGTTAGCACCCTAGATCCCCATCATGAGGAGTCATGATTGGAATCCACCGTGCTAGCTGGGGATGGGGAACTATTAGTAGATTATGTGATCATATCCAAATCCTTACCATGCATCATAGCTCACCCCACTTCTCACGTCGGGTGCGGCCTGACCATCATCATGCTTCATAGCTGTTATATATGATTAGCCTGACCATTATCATGCATCATAGCTAACCATATGGTTAGCCTGACCTCCAAGAATCATAGCTAATCATATATAACCAGCCTGATCTAGTCCCAAACCGATCACATGATAAACTAATATTTCAAACACTTAGCTAGATGTTTTATCTTTATTCAGATTTACTTGTTCTAGCATTCACTGTTTATTGTTCATTGCTAGATGCTCTATTGTATATTTTATCTTCTCCTGTACTTCTCATTTTCAGCATTTATTTCCATCTTGTATCTCTTACACTGTTTATAGATTTTGTCAATTTAATGAAACTGCTGTTAGTGCTTGTGCTTCGCTCCAATCCTGACTGGATAACATTTTTCAGAGGACCTGGAGGATCTTTGTCCCACTCATTACGGCCCAGGATTAGAGGGTGATTTCACTCCAGAAACCCCAGAGGAGTTGCCTAGCCTAGAGGAGAACGTACCTGGCTGCTCTTAGACTATTTTTTTCTGCATTATTGTTTTAGTCTGAGACTGAGATGTATTTATTATTTTGTGACTTTGTGAGGTCATTTAGACCCAGGATTTGAGTTGGATTATTGTGGTTGGTTTTATTAGAACTCTTTTCTATTCTCATCGTGCCATGATTTCTATTAGCTTGTGATTGAGTATATCATAGAACTGTGGATTATTATCATTGTCCTCCGTACGGAGTTGAGATTATTGACAGGATATATTATGTTTAGACCTAGACAGCGTTCTACCGCCGATGCTGCGGCGTAGGCTGGACGTACCCACGACTCATGCCCAAATTCTGGGTGCGGGTCGTGACAGTATGCCACCTCCCTTACGACTTCCAAGTCAGATGAGGACATCTTTTCTTCTTCTCAGAACGGCTCGTCACCCTCTGACTCACCTGATGCTCTCGAACAAACACTATAAGTGAATATGGTAGTGACAGATCCCTTTGAAGCAGATGAACAGGATTCTGAGCCGTTTGAGAATGACTCTTGGGCCCAACAAATGGATACACAGTGGGAATTCTGCCTGGAGCAAAGGGAACCTCCTACCAAAGACGAAGTTATCCAGGTTGATGTTGGGGGTGAACTTTCGCCAAAGCCGATATTTATCAGTAACAATCTTTCTCCAGCTGAAAGGGAAGAAGTTATCCAGCTGATAAAAGAGTATATCGACGTCTTTGCGTGGGATTATGAGGACATGCCGGGCCTTGACCCAAAGGTGGCTACTCACAAACTCAACATATTGACCAATTCAAAGCCTGTGAAGCAGCACCAACGCCGGTTCCGCCCGGATATGATGGACGCCATCGAAGCTGAAGTCAAGAATTTGATAGCCTGCGATTTTATCCGAGAAGAACAACATCCTGACTGGGTCGCCAACGTCGTCCCAGTCATGAAGAAAAATAGGAAAATACGTATCTGCATCGATTACCGAGATCTGAATGCAGCATGCCCCAAGGATGAGTTCCCTCTTTCCATCACGGACATCATGATCGACAACACCTACGGTTTTGAACGCATGTCTTTCATGGACGGATTCTCAGGATACAATCAGATCAAGATACATCCTGAAGATGAGAAGCACACTGCCTTCCGGACCCCGTTGGAGGTATATTGCTATACGGTCATGCCCTTCGGATTGAAGAATGTCGGGGCTACATACCAACGGGCTATGAGTAACATATTCCATGAGCATTTACGCAAAATAGTAGAATGTTATGTGGACGACATAGCCGTCAAGAGCCGCCTCAAAGATGATCATATTCAAGACTTGAGGACGGTATTCGAGTTAATGTGCCAACATCAACTCAAGATGAACCCTACGAAGTCCTTTCTGGGTGTATCTAGTGGCAAATTTCTGGGATTTGTCATCACCGCCAAAGGCATCCAAGTGGACCCTGACAAAGTCCAGGCCATCGTAGAAATGCGACCGCCCCGCAATCTGAGGGAACTCTGGGGATTTCAAGGCCGTCTGGCTTATATCCGGAGATTCATATCCAACCTCTCGGGGAGATGTCAGCCCTTTTCGCATCTCATGAAGAAAGGTGTATCCTTCGTATGGGATGAAACCTGTCAGCAAGCGTTCGGAGATATCAAATGTTACCTCACCAGTCTGCCAGTTCTGGTGCCTCCCTTCATGGGAAGACCATTCTTGCTGTACGTTCGAGCGATGGATCATTCGCTAGGAGCTCTTCTCGCACAGAAGAACGATATGGGTCATGAACAGGCTATCTACTACCTCAGCAGGATGATGGTCGGAGCCGAACACCGGTACAACCCAGTAGAGAAAGAATGCTTGGCTCTGATGTTCGCTATCCAGAAGACGCGGCACTATGTCACCGGCCAGACTATTCATATCATCTCCAGGATCAACCCTCTTCGAGTACTGATGAGCAAGCCAAGTGCTCTTAATTCCCGACTCGCGACTTGGGCGATGCTGTTAACACCATATGACATGGTATACGTCCCGCAGAAGTCCATCAAAGGCCAAGCGCTGGCCGACTTCCTAGCTGCTCATCCGATCCCGGAGGCCTCCAAATTATACGAGGACATTCCCGACGAAGTTGCAGAATGTAATTCCGCAATAGAAAGTGACGCATGGCAACTGTTCTTCGACGGCGCCTCCAGGACTGGTCCCAAGGGAAACGTGGTTTCAGGGGTAGGAATCGTCCTGGTCACCCCTGATAAACTCGTCATCTACCGAGCATATTCTCTTAGCGAGCCATGCTCCAACAATGTGGCAGAGTACAACACTCTGTTAATCAGGCTCCAAGTCGCCAAAGAGCTGGGGGTCGAGTCCCTGGAAGATTTCGGTGATTCTCTGCTTATCGTCAATCAAGTCAGGGGAATATATGAAGTCCGAAATCCAGACCTCATCCCCTATCACCAAGCAACGGTCGAGATAGCCATGACATTCAAAGGGTTCTTCCTAGAGCATGTACCTCAATCTCAGAATCTGGAAGCTGATGCCCTAGCCAGTCTAGCTGCGGATTTAGCCACTCCTATAAGAAGGCAGGGTTCGGTAATCCTTCTTAACAGAGATTTATTCTGTGTGAAGAACAACTTTCACATAGAACGCAGCTACGCTGTAAACACAGATTCCCCTAGAAGAGACTGGAGAAGTCCCTTCATAGATTTTGTCGCATACGGAATCTTGCCGGAGGACCTCAAAGAGGCAGTATCCGTCAAAAGGCGATCATTACGCTTCTACTTCGAGGCATCTCCACAATGCCTATATCGCCGGACCTACGACGGACTGCTATTGAGATGTCTCTCTAACGACGAAGCACAGCAGATTATCCGGGAAGCTCACAACGACGTGTGCGGAGCGCATCAACCCGGTCCTAAGCTACAAGATCGTATCAGGAGAATAGGCTATTACTGGCCCACTATGATCGCAGATGCGATCAACTATGCAAGACAATGCAGAGCCTGTCAGGTTCATGCAGACTTCATACATCAACCGTCTGAATATTTACATCCTACGGTTGCATCCTGGCCTTTCGAAGCATGGGGTATGGATATCATTGGTCCTATTCACCCGTCTTCTTCCAGAGGTCACCGGTTCATACTGGCCATCATGGATTACTTCTCCAAATGGGCAGAGACGATCCCTCTTGCTGAGGTAAAAGCGTCTAATGTGATCAGCTTCATCAAGCATCACGTCATTTATCGCTTCGGGGTACCCCGGAGGATAATTCACGATAATGGGCCTCAGTTTATCAGCCAAGCGTTTCATCGATTTTGCGATAAAAATTGGATACATAATATTGCCTCTACGGCATATTATCCAGCTGCTAATGGTTTGGCAGAATCTTTCAACAAAACCATTATCAAACTCTTGAAGAAGTTCGTCTCTTCAAACAAGAGAGATTGGAATGAGAAGCTGGGCGAATGTCTCTGGGCATTCCGCACAACGGTACGAACACCGACAGGTTGTACCCCATTTTCACTGGTCTACAGGAGCGAAGCAGTTCTCCCCATTGAAATCCAGATTCCGTCACTCAGGATAGCCATGACTAATGAGCTGACTCAAGAAAAGAATGACCTGTTAAGGCTTCAAGAGCTAGAAGGATTAGACGAGAAACGCCTCCAAGCTCAACAGCGCATCGCGCTCTACCAAGCACACATTTCCAGAGCTTTCAATCATAAAGTAAAAGAAAGAGTGTTCAAAGTCGGCGAGCTAGTTTTAGCCGTAAGAAGGCCGATGATCCTTACTCACAGGAGTAAAGGCAAATTCCAGCCCAAGTTGGAAGGCCCTTATGTTGTCGAGACAACGTTCTCGAATGGCGCTTACAGGTTAGCCCAGCCTAATGGAGACCTGTTAATGGCTCATATCAACGGTAATATGCTTAATCTCCTCTGCTCAAGTGGAATATAGCGAGAATCTCAATTCTAACAAAACTACTTCCAAAACGAAACTAGTTGGGTCATATTCTATCATGTCCGTATGACCTATGAATAGATATATCCTACCAAAGCATATTCTATCATGTCCGTATGACCTCTGAATAGATATGTCCTGCTAAAAGTTTATCGAGAGTCTATCACGTCCATACTACCTCTGATATCACTCCCGTCCAAACCTATCATTTATATTCCGAAATGATGGGTCCACAGAGTCAGAAAAGATTCGCTTTATTTTATCCCCAAAAAGAGCAGAATTATATTTGGGAAGCAAAAAGAAGAAAGGGTACATCATTATGGGAGAGCGGTCAGATCGCGAATCAGCTGTACCAGTGCAGCTATCCTCTCATTCCTGGAAACCAAGGCATCAACGCGGGCCCGCTCCAGCCGTGCCTCGGGATTGTTCATAAAGGACAGTTCGGCCCTTGTCCGAAGAGAGCCAGCACGGGCAGCTTCTGCATGCTCCAGATCCCGTCGTGCTGTGCTCAGTCGACCAGTCGCTACATCTAGACTTGCCAACGACTGAGAAGCCCACTCCTCTGCCAGAGCGAGTTTTTCCTTCAACTTGCGGGCCCTCGCTACGTTCCCTTCATGCTCGGATTGGCACTTCGTCTGAAGAGCAAGAGCCTCCTCCACGACAGCTTTTCTTTCATCCATCTCCAGCTTATGTGCTTTGATGGAGTTATCTAGGCTTTTCAGCTGTTTAGTAAGCCGCGCAGTCATGAGGTCGTATCTGGCCTGGACTTCAGCTTCAAGGCTGCCCCGAGCCAGCTGCAAGTATTCGTTAATAGGTTGCTCCAAACCATTAACCATCGCCTCCAGGGCGTTAGCTACCCCAGAATCGCCGAACTCCCTGACCGCCCCGATCGGAAACTGAGAAGCCTTCTTCAGACGCTTAAAGTCTAGATTCTTCGCCAACACCATTGATATCAGCATTTTCAAACTGGTGTAAAAGAGGCTGGTGTATTGCTCGGTCAGCGTGACTAGATCCGTTTGGATGACAGGAGTGGCCGCGATATTGGCGAGTCCTCCTCCAGGAATAATTGCAGACGAGGTGGCCATAGCCGCCGCCTGGATAGGTGGTGCGACCGAAGGAGGTGCGACAACAACGGTCGAAGTCATCGGCATACTCGCGAGAGGCGAGGTCACGATAACAGGTTCGTCTTCCTCTTGAGGTGACGAAACCACTTCGGGCGAGCTGGCCCCCGAAGATACTTCCTCCTCGAAGTCGGGTGCCTCCGTATCATCGCCAGGAGCCCGAGCAGAGCCAGAAGGTGCTTCAACGCTATACTCCCCGTGGACGTCGTCCCCTGAGAAGAGGACAAGAAAGTTGATATCAATATGATGGTAATCTTTCTAAGAGGAGACATAAAGATAATATTTACCCGTAGCCAACGGTATGTATGTCGCATCTGCAGCCGACGTAGCTAAATCATGCCTTAATGACGCAATGCGAACTGTCATACCTGGAGAAGGGGGTGGGCCGACCGACACCGACAGGTGCTCTACCGAGCCTTCACCAAGACGCGGTCGAGGTTCGTTAGCTGGAATCTCGCCAGGCATGCTCACGGACACGGCAGGAGTTTTATCCGTTGCTCGTCTAGGGAAAGATTCTCTCATTTGCCTCGGCCACACAGGCGATTTCGTTCCACTACCGGAGGCGGTGGCAGCAACAGTAGACTCAAGCAGGGGTTCTCCGGCACCGCCAACCGAAACTGAGGGTCCCTCTCCGAAAGGAGAGGAACCTCCAATCAAAGAGACATCCCCAACAGGGGAGATAGCATGTTCCTCTCTAGGAGCCTCAATACCAGGAATCCAGAGAGAACGAGCAACCGTCTTCTTCTTCCTCTTGCGAGGGGAAGTCTGCTTCGAAGCAGGAGCCCTTCGTTTCCCAGAGACTGCCAAAGACCCCGCAGGCGGAGGCACTTCACACCTCGGTACCGACACCAGAGGCTCATCCGGAGTGACGGACTCCTCACCCTCGTCAGATAAAACCGAGGGGATTTCGACTCTTCCCCCGGGCTTGGGAGAAGGCACCCTAAAGCTTCCACGCATATCAAAATCATGATGGAAGGTGTTGATCGCCACGTAGAACTGGGCATACGAATGGAGGATGCGCAGCTCCGTGGAGAGTGTGACGACCGGCACGATAAAGATTGCTCCCGTGCAACCCATAATAAAATACCGCCATCCTCTGGCTCCATCAATGAGTCTGCCCCTGGACCTGAAGCTGGTGACGACATTGCCCACGTGCAGCTGATCGTACCCAAACTGCCTAGCGAACCAACTGGGCAAGTAGGGCTCGAAGAAGCAATGATCTTCGCTTCTGTACAGCAAATGGGAGGGTCGGATGCAGACCAACCAGTTAAAAGCTTCCGGAGAAAGATTGGTCTTCTCTCCACCTAAATCCTCAAGCCTAATCCCCGACTGATTGCGATATACAGAGGGGACAGTGCAGAGGAGCTTCCAGCCGTGACTGAGGCTCAGTACCAGCCGACAGTCTAAAACTGTGTTCACGTTCCAGGGAGAGTCCTTGTAGTTCAGCAAGAAACTACCCCCCGAGCTACTACCAGGGCCGGAAGATATCACCCGGGGGTTGTGAAGAATTAACCATCCCATCAAGTACAGGTATGATAATTCTACCCTAGGAAAGCTATCACGCCGAGCTTCATCGACGAGCAGTCCGTCAGTCATGGCTCTCAGGCCAGCCTGTATACGGCACACCATGGCAGGGAGCAAGCCCAGTCTTGCCTCGAACACCAGACGCACGGCAGGCCACAGGATGTTCCGGTGAATGCGGTCCGCGGACGCGATACCGGGCACCACTACTCGACGCAGCCATATGAAGAGAAAGCCAGCCAGCCTGGCTTCCTTAGACAGAGGCCTGCGGCAACGCCTCAAGTAACTGTAGGCCTTAGTGCCTTCAGGATACTTTCCTACCCCGTCATTGAGAATCTGATCTGGAGCTTTAGCATCCTCCATAAGATCCTCGATGACCTGGGCACTGAGCACGCCCAAACAATTCACGGGCTCATTCTTGCCCCCCGAAACTTTCTCCGACTTGACGGCCCTGGCCCGGTGGAAGAAGAGGTAGGACATCCACTTAGTGGTGTGAGCCAAATCAGAAGGCTCATCATAAAAAGCAGTGCACACGAAGTAGTGGCACATCAGCTCCTGATACACCTCTACAACCCGAGGGTCCGAGTCCTCCAACTCTCGGTTGGTGGGAACATACTCTTCATATGGGGTATCCCCCATCGACAGTCTCGAGATCACTACCATCTCATGGAGGGCCAACCCCAACTCCCCCAGTGGAGTGGCAAAGGTCCCGGTGAGCGAAATATATCGCTCCATCAGTGCCAGAAACAGGTTAGGGTTAGGAGGCAACCCAACACTCGTCGCACTCACAGCAGCATACAGTCCAATGTCCTCCAGCTCTCTCCGAAAATGCTTCAAGGCCCAGTCAACTAGGCAAGGCCATCGGAGGTTTGTTGGGGTGATCCACCCATTGCACCGAGGATTCTCCTTGGGGTATACACCCCCTCGCCCCATGAAGTTGTTGCAGAAAGTCGGCAATTGGACCGGCTGGATCACTGAACTGTCCTCACTCGGGACGCTGCCCGGGCACAGTCCCCTGAACAGCGTCACAACGTCAGAAGGGCGGCTGGCAAACGACCCCTGGTCAGCTCCTTTCAGATGAAAGATCTTCCCCGGCTTGCCGTGAAGATCGGGAGTCAGCGTCCACGACATCCTCCGGGAATGTATCGCATGAGAGAAAGCCGAGATGGGATAATCTTTCGGCATCGTTGGCAGATACAAGACCATACTCTCGGCGGGGAAAATCCAGGGTTCTCTTTTGGGCTTCGTTTGGGACTGTTTGTCAATCATGTCCCCAAAGAGAAAAGTCGGCTTGATGTACTGGTCCCCGTCTATGTACGTCAGGGGCTCCCCGTTAATCATGTTCAGGAACGTCCGCTCGTCCTGAGCCGATATCAAGAACTCCCTTCCTTCAGGATACTGGGGTCCGGAGATAGGAAATGTCACGTGGGACAGATCCTCCAGATAGTTTGAGTACAGCATCCCGGCAGCGGAACCCATCACCTCGGCCAGTGGAGACTCATGCAAGTCAACTGCAAAAGTGCAAGGAAAACACGTCATTACAAATCTTGCAACATAAAGACCAAGAAATGACAGTTTGTGCTTTACGCCAAGACTGTACAAAATTTGGTCATTTTACGCCGGAAGTCACATCCAGAAGCGTAATTGGCGGTATACAGTCCGTGCTGTACGCCAGACTGCCAAAATTCTAGTTATTACGTCGGAGGTCCCATCCACAAGCGTAAAACTAAAATTTATAGTATACACCAAGTTTTTGGCAGTCAGAGCTTTTACGCTCAAAACTGCAAAAATATAGAGTTTTGACGCTGGCATATTAGAAATGTGGACGTAAAAGATGAAAATGTCTCCGTGCGTCATCTTCCTCAAAGAGGCTATCAGCACAGAAGACGACCTAGCGCGGTCACGTTCAACGTGTGCGAAGGATTTTTCGTCATTCTTTGTCATCCCAAAGGCTCTACCTCTAAGGCCGGGTGCGCTACTTCGCTCAGAAGAACGTTCACCTTGCCCGACCAAAGACTCTCTCGCTGGGGCAGAAGAACGAGAAGAAGAACCTATACTCTTTCCCTTAGTGGAGGGGATTTGTTTCGGCGCCATTTCTGAAAACTCGGAGTGCTCGGAAGAAGAACGAGGGAAAAAAAAACTCAAACAGTCGAAAGCTTTCTTTCGCAGAAGACGGATGAAAAGTTTTTCTCTCAAAAGCTTGGGATATATATAGAGTTCGGGTCGACTCCTCGAATCCTCGGACGGGCCCCTCGAAACCCCAATCAAATCTCACAATTAATATTTGGTTATGATTGGGTACTACGTCAGCCCACTACTCTCGAAAGGCGGACAGTCAGCAAATTCGAAGAGTTTTTCGTGCAAAAGCAGGTCAGCGGTTCCTACGCTAAGGAGCTTTCTACGCTCGACAGCAACAAGTCTACGGTTTTATGCTCGCAAGCTACAAGTCTATAGTTTTATGCCCGGATGCCTTTGTGTTCGGTAGCTTTTATGCTCGAGAGGCTATAAACCTACGACTTTACGCTCAGCAGATACCAAATCGATGATCTCACGCTCGGTGGCGTTTAGTTTACGCTCGGAGGCAACGGATCCACAACCTTACGCTCGGAAGATTTTTTTTTATTCACATGCTACAAATCTACAGTTCTACGCTAAGGAGCTTTCTACGCTCGACAGCTACAGATCTACGATTTTACACTCGCAAGCTATAAGTCTATGGTTTTACGCCCGGATGCCTTTGTGCTCGGTAGCTTTTATGCTCGAGAGGCTACAAACCTACGACTTTACCCTCAGCAGATAACAAATCGATGATCTCACGCTCGGTGGCTTTCTACACTCAATAGGCTACGAACTCAGGATTTTTAGCTCATCTACACTACGGATCTCTGACTTTTTGCATATCCGAACAGTTCTCAAGGCGGTCGATTACAGGAGTTCACACGGAAGATACTCCTTCTTGACCTCAAAATATCCCAAGTAACCAAAACATACAGAGTTCAAACATTGAGAAATTACTCTTCTCGGGTCAATTCGAAGTTCATCCAGACTCCAGTCTGAATATCCCGTCTATCAAGATGGCAACTCAGTTTGACAGCCATTTCTTGACCCTGTTCCAAGGGATTTTTGAGAAATTATTCTTGAAGACGAAGTCTGAACAAAAATTCTGTTCATCAGAAGTAAAAACAACAGTTCAGAGCTCTACGCGGTTCCTCAGCCCTAGCAACAGGACAGTTCTATATGTTCAAAATGCTCAACAACATTCTATGGACTATTTGTTATGCGCAAAAGACTGGACCTAGCACTCTTTCTAAACAGAATCGGCGTAAAGAATCAGACATGTCAAAGCTATACATATTCAGACTTCACAGCAACGTATGGCAAGATGATCATATGAAGAAGTAAGATAATTTTATTAAAGATTAAAGTCATGATTACATATGAGAGAAATCCAATCTACAAGGGTTTTTCTTCATTTTCGTGATTACGTCTGAGGGAAACTCCGTCGACAAAAGGGCTTCCTCATCATCGTCTGAAGGTCGCACCAAGAAGCTGTTTTGACAGGTTCTCACATTGGTTACGGTCTTCCTCTTCTTCCAAGAAGATGATCAGTGGCGGGAGGATACAAAACTGGGCATAGACCCATTCTCCAACAGAAAAGCAGGGTACTGCTTTCCTACGCCCAGCGCCATGGCAGATTGAGTTGAGGTATTTCACCCAACTCAATGCTCGAGGTCAGAGCTAGTTGCTGCTCTCATCCCCGGAGGTAACAGGAGAAGACACCGCTTGCAAGCCGTGTGGTCTAATACGACCCTTCCCTTCTCCTGGAAGAACTGCCCTATAAAGTTGTTGATTATCCCGAGCAAGGGAGGCTAAGATATCCTTCCATGATCCATCGTTGCAGTGGACACTTGCTCGAAGACGCCATCTTTTTTGGCTCCTTACACGCTGGAAGAACATGATCTTCTTCTTCCTCAGGTCGACCCGACGAATTTCGGCGATTATCTCTGCGTGGTGATGGGAATATGGGGAGAACAGTTAACCCCCCAGCGTTTTTATAGGCGAAAGAGATCACACCGGTCCCCAATAAATCCGCCATAAAGTCAACATCGACCATTTCAACGCTCCATTCAGAAATATTTCGAGTTACGAGGAGCGGTTCATGCTTCATTCAAAGTATTCCAAATTTCGAGAAATTTAAAAGCTTTGAAGGGGGTCTTGTAGAAGCATGAAAAATACGCCGGATGGCTATACGCATCATATTGATGCAGAGCAGCGTAGACAGAGGCCTTCAGAGCCATCAAGCGTACAACAAAGCTTTTTCTGCTAAACACAGCATAAAATATAAGCTCAAAGGACCATCCGCGTAAGGCAGTGCGTCCAAGCCGCTTCAGCATAAACAGGGTGCTTCATCGCCTCTTGGGCGTAAAACCCATCCTCTTTCAACGCAGCTTTGAAGTGTACGAGAGACGCTTCGTATTCTCTGAAGTGAACCTGTCAGATCCTGCAATGAACCTGTCAGATCCTGCAATGAACCTGACGTCTGGACTTTTGACAAAGGGATACTGCTCGGCTACCCAGACGATGGCTATAATGATGACACAGCACTGCAACCCAGGCTGTCATTTACCGCCATCTCCTTTGCATAAACTGCTTTTACGTGCACGAAAGGATACGCTGCTTTATTTTACACAGGCAGACATGAGCTGTTTACGCTCCGCAGTAGACAAACCGCCTGCCACATCAAAAGCTGCACTTCGTACGGGGCTCGAGGCACGTCTCTACGTCTAATGCACAGAGCGGTGACAGTTTCTCGAGGCATGTCTCTACGTCTAATGCACAGAGCAGTGACAATTTCTCGAGGCACGTCTCTACGACGGATGCACAGAAGGGCTACAGACCTTCAAAACACGCTTTCGTATTTAATACACAGGATGGTGGTAAATCTCGGCATTTAATGCAAGAGATTTGATTATATCTTCAAAAATCGTAATTCTGGCTAAGACGTCCACATCAGCACTCTGGCACGGTACACAGCGGCTTCTACGCCCATTCAGCTCCTGTGCTCACTCGGCTTCTACGCCCATTTGGCCTTTACGACCACTCGGCTTCTACGCCCACTCGGCCTCTACGACCACTCGGCTTCTACGATCACTCGGCCTCTATGACCACTCGGCTTCTACGCCTATTTTCGGCTTCTATGCCTACTTGGCTTCTACGCCATGGTGACAGACATTGGCTTCTATGCCCACCTCTTCTACACGAGGGATACCTACCTACGTGGCTTCTACGCCATGATCTTCGCAGCAGATATACGCGTTTTGTCCCCTTAGTTGGACACGTATCACATGCTCACTCAAAAGGTCATCTATACGCAGGCATTGGTTATTTTAAACCGTCGTATAAAAGGGTGCTGTACTTTCCACTCCTCGGTTTCTACACCGACGGAGTGGTCTCTGTCACCAAAAATCTATAAATAGAGACCTTTATCAATGAGGAAAGAGGTCGACAAATTGGAGGGTCGAAGAAACTAGGTCAAAAATTGGTCAAGAAAACCAATATCAGATCCAAGGTCGAACTTCCAAGAAAGATCGAACCAGAGGTCAAGAGAGAGAGAGAGAGAGAGAGAGAAAGAGAGAATCCGGAGCTCAGGCAAAGAGTAGGGATCGACGACTTTGGCATCGTGCATCCATCCTCTTTTGCAACCTTCGAAGCTGCTACCTGTCTTCCACGACACTTCTTCAACATCGTGTGGTCCAAGGGCTAAAGTGATCGACTGCAGATCAGACACCTATAGCAATATTTACCCAGATTAAATAAATTGTACTCTCACATCCTCGTATAGGATTAAATTATACAAGTTTGTTTATAAACCAAAGAAGGCGGGTTTCATGTAAACCCCATCTTGAATACATTTTCATTCTTTCATTTTCCACCACAAACAACAGTGTATGATTAACACTATTCAAGGAATAAGACATGCACAAGGAGGGTATGATCACATATCTACACTAAATACTCCCCGCCCTCGACTGGTATAGTGGATCCAACCATGGTACATTATGACACAGGATTCTCTGGGTAGGTAGCAAGTCTCCCTAAGAATCAATGTCTGTACATGTACAAGAAGAACAAGAAAATAAGGCTTGCACAAGATACACCATAAATACCAAGGAATAATATCTCATGATGAGATCCGGATATACCAACCCGTGTAACCATCGTGTTAAGAAATCAAGGATATCTACACTAAAAATAAGAGACAGAGAGGATATCATGAATGAAAAACTATCAGAGATTGTACTCGCATAAAATTCATTGAACAGTATGAAAGATGTCTGGTACGGTGCCTCAAAGACCTAAATATGAAATATTACATCAATACAAGATTTTTGAATAAAAATAAGTTAAACTAGTCAACTTCTAGGCCATAAAGCCATTTCTAAGTAAAAATAGTCAAACTAGGTCAACTCTTGGTTAAACTAGTCAAACTTGGTCAAACTAGCTATTTCTAGGTTGTATGAGTCCATCTCTAGGATATTGGGTCCATACACTATGTAACTAGGCCATACTAGCTCTACTAGGATACTAAGAAACCAACAAGATACTGTATCATAAGATACGCATTTTACTAGATATAAAAATATTATAATATGTTTACAAACAACAATATATATCATTCTTAGCTAAACTAATGCTAAGTGGGTACCTTGGCTTTGAACCAAAAGCGATATCACACCACCTACACACTCATCTTAATACTCAAACTCAATACCTTGAGTAAAATCCAATACCTTGACATTACCTTGGTATCACAAGGTAATTCAATATCTAACTTAGAACTACTACCCATACTCATCACTATATACTAATATGTATTTAACTTATGACAATACTATACTAAACTAATATACTAACATACCCCTTGATATTCAATACCCGTACCCAAGATATCTCACTCTCATTACCTTGGTGTATCTCAAGGTAATCTAGAAATAATACTAACTAATATTAACTAGTGCTTATATATATATATATATATATATATATATATATATATATATATATATATATATACTAACTTACCAACTTACCGGCTTATCAATAAGCTACTGCTTATTCAACCTACTGCTGCCGCTGCTTGTTGCAGCTTCTGCCGCTGCTTTCTGCTTCTGCTGCTGCTTCTGCTGACTGCTTCTGCTTCTCTGTTCTGCTCCTGCTGCTGCTTCTCTCAGCTTATTGGCCTGCTTATCACTGCTTTTCTCTCACTATTTTTTATTTCTTTTCTTCCCGTTTTTCATTGTTTTATTCACTGTTTTTTATTGTTTCTTCTCCCCTCAAGCTCACACACACACACACACACTAATATATATATATATATATATATATATATATATATATATATATATATATATATATAATACTATATAAATATATATACATATAACTATAATATCATTATATATATATACATATAAACATACTTAGAGAGGCACATGAACTCCTACTCTCCCATGATCACCAACACATCAACAAGAATTATAGAAAACACACACACACACACACACACACACACACACACACACACACACACACACACACATATATATATATATATATATATATATATATATATCTCACATAATAATTATAATTATAAAATTATAATATCTATAACCAAGGCAATTGAATTAAAATGCAATAAAATAAACACGTGAAGTGCATCGCACCCGTATCACACTAGATCTATGATACGCTTGCGATACTGGTCTACTACACAACCAAATATATCCCAACGGACACGAGCAAGTCTAAAATTATAATTATGAATAATACGAAGAGCTAGCTACTCATTTACGTGTCCGTGTCAAAATATGACATGCTTAAACTCCCGTGTCGGAGAAAATCCCCCAAATCAACCCGTATCTCCTAATTGTCAGGATACGGCCTACACCTATCCAATTATGGATATGGTACTAGCCACACACAATCAAACATATGTCAATTTGGTCTAATTGACCTATTGACAAACACAAGATGTGTCAATCTCGGAATTCTCCCAAAATTGACACAAAACATCACATAACTTTCTCCATTGGCCTCCTATGAACCTAATTCTAATTCCTATGGGTAGTCTTAGTATATGGGGTGGTTTCTAATAATTAAAATACAGATTTAGAGTCTAATTAGAGGATAAAAATTGAATTGTACCTATTGGGAGATGGATTCCTAATAAAACCTCCAAATTGTGTGAAAAGAGCCTTCAACTTGTAGATTCCTGCTCCTTCTTGTAGATCCTTGCTTCCTCCTTGTAGATTATTGCTCTAATAGCCTCCAATTATGATTTAGGAAGGAATTGTAAAAATTTTTGGGTAGAATTTGATGTGGGAATGAAGAAATTTGGAAGAAAAAAATTCTAGATCTAGATTTGAAATGAAAAGTGAAGAATTTTTTTTTCCCTCCCTCTAATACTAGGCCGGCCCCCTTTCCCCTTCCCCAAGCTACTATGTGATATCTAAAATACCCCTTGGGGCTTGTCCTAAAGAAATAATTAAGAAAAGAATATTTTAGTCTAATTGATGTAACTTAATTAATCATCTTCCTAATGATTAGGCTTCTTATTGGGCTCAATTCTAACTAAAATTAAATGTTGGTCCATGGATCTAATCTAAACTAGTTTGGTCCACTAACACAAGTTCAAAATTATTTACTAACATCTAACAATAAATAAATAATACAATAAATAAATATTTAACATGCACAATATTTTAATTAATTATAAAATGACCAAAATACCCTTTCCTAGAATATGTGGTAGTGACAAGTCTACCCCCCATAAAATAATTTTGTCCTCGAAATTCAAAGACGAAACTACCCCCAGAAAAAAATAGAATCAGAAAAGAACATACCTCAAGGCACAAACAAATATGGGTAACACTCTCGCATTTCATTCTCTGTGTCCCAGGTAGACTCCCACGGAGAGTGATACCTCCATGCGATGCGTACCAAGGGAATGGTTTGGTTCCTTAGTACCTTCTCTCTGCGATCCAGAATCTCAACTGGCTGCTCTGGATAACTAAGAGTAGGGCCCACCTCTATCTCCGAGTGATCCAACACGTGACTAGGATCCGCCACGTACCATCTCAACTGCGACATGTGAAACACGTTATGCACTTCCTCCAATGCAGGTGGCAAGTCTAGTCTATAAGCAACTGTATCGATCCTCTCGAGAATACTGAAAGGTCCGATGAATCGCGGACTAAGCTTTCTGCCTCCACCGAAAGGAATCGTGCCTCGTGTCGGAAAAATTCTAAGAAATACCAAACCACCAACCTATAACAAAATACAACCTTAAGAATTTAATCTATAACAAACAACCAATATCAAGCATAAAAAAAATCTAACTATACCTCAAATTCCAAAGGTCTCCGGTGTCTATCGACCCAAAGCCGATGTCTGTCCTGTGTAACTCGAAGTATGTCTCTGATCAGCTTAACCTTCTCCGCTGCATCCACAACCATCTCTGGCCCTAGCAAGACTCTCTCTCCAACATTGTCCCATGACAAGGGAGTACGATATCTTCGACCGTACAGAGCATCAAATTGTGATATCTCTATACTAGCCTGGTAGCTATTATTGTAAGCAAACTCTACCAAATGGATATGGTCCTCCCAAGATCCCCCAAAATCTAGTACACAAGTATGCAATATATCCTCGAGATTCTGAATAGTCCTCTCCGACTGCCCATATATCTGGGGATGATATGCAGTACTAAACTTGAGCTGGATGCCCAAACTCGCCGGCAAACTCCTCCAGAAATGAGAAGTGAAACGACTATCCCGATCTGATTCGACGAAAACCCTATGTATCCTGATGATTTGTCTCCCATACATCTCTGTCAGCTTCTCCATAGACAAACCTACCTTGAAAGGCAAAAAGTGGACCGACTTGGTCAACCTGTCAACGATGACCCAAATTGCGTCTTTCCCTCCTAGAGATCGTGGAAATCCGGACACAAAATCTATAGTAATGTGCTCTTACTTCCACTCTGGAATGGATAATGGCTGAAGTAAACCACCTGGCCTCTGCTTCTCGGCTTTCTTCTGCTGGCACACTAAGCATCTGGATACAAACTGTGCCACTTCTCTCTTCATGCCATACCTGTCACGCCCCGGTCTCGCAGGGTCGTTCATCCTTGCTTTGGTCCCTACGGAACCGATCGTCCTCGCACAGGCGTGATGTCGTGCAAGCCTAAAGTGCCCTTGCACAAGGCCAAAGCTTTGATACAAGGACAAGTAAGCTACTCAATACTGAAGCAGCGGCACACATATTGCAGAAAAGTGAAGAACACAATGGCATATAAAAACAAGCTCTTTTATTGATATTCACAAGTATTACAAGTGGCGCATAGCCGAGGTTACAATTCGCTCAAGCACTCTATCTCTCGATTACAATAACATCGTTCCATACATTATGCCCCTCTATACAAAAGCAGCTCAAAGCAATCTCGATACGGCTCAAGGCATCGACTCCAGATTTTCGGTTCCTTGGGATGAGGCACGGCTATCGCTTCCTCGGATGATCAGGCACCTAAGAACAAGCAAACTGTTGGTGGGTTATCACTTTTATAAGTACTGGTGAGATAAACAACTGAACAGAAGCTACACCCCCTGAAACCCACACTAAGTAAACTTGTGGCAAAATATTACATTACTAGTGATCTTGCTAGTTTTACTTAAGTTCATTTCATGCAGCTCAGAACTATAGTCAGATTATATCTTTTGAAAACATAGCTTTGAATTAGTTTTGCATATTAAAACAATAAGCATACGATCGGGGCAGTCTCTATCGTATAGTGCGCAACATGTATTGTGCATCAATCTAACTCTTTGGGACAAGGTAGCATATAGGGACTATCATTCAATCAAGCACACAAGTTGAACTATCATTTAGAGGTCGGTCCCCGAGAAACTCAGGATTGGTAGCGGTAATCCAGCTAACCAATGACTCACATTCTGATCCTATTAGCAGCTGTGACCGAGATTCAGCTCTGCACTAATAGTCATTGGCTGACCGATGCAATGCATGATGCACTAACAGATAATCTCTAAGATACAGACAAAATGAACAAGCAGGCTTATGTATAAACTCATATTTCTTACCCCGTAGCCGAACGGTTATCCCTGCAGCAGACACACAAGTTAGCCACAATATGCATAGGGATAAACTTATGAATCAATCTTTTGGTGTCAACAATGATAGGTATGCAAGAAGGTAAACCTAGCATGCGCCCTATCTATATGACGGTCCATGGGTTTTCCTATTATTGGACAACAACACCCCCCAAGATCCCGTAGGACCAGAATATCAGGGTGCTCACACAATCCCTTCTGGACCGACCGATTCCCAGTGCCCCAGAAATCGATCGAAAGACTATTACCTTTTGCACAAGTTGTCTGAGACCAATGCATGACAAGCAACATTCAACCCATATTCAATCACATTCACATTCACAAGCATATAACAATCTAATAGCATACCCCCCAAGATCCCGAAGGACCGGAACATCAGGGCAGACTATTAGACTCTCTTCTTTCTCTTATTCAAGCAAGCACATCTTTTCAACAATCTAATAGCACACCCCCCAAGATCCCGAAGGACCGAACATCTGTACGGACTATTAGACTCTCTTTCACACTTGTAACTTATAGCAGTTTGATAGCAAAATAGGCAAGCGAAACATATAATAACAAGCACGATTTATCTTATAACCAACATGCAAAAGTCTATCTCTTTCTTAGCATATTACAAAGGGACATATTCAAGCGATTCATTTACTTATCTTTCTTAGCATGACAAGGGTTCATTCGATAGCTATGTCGATTTTTTAAGCATGCAACAATTCTATCTTTCTCTTAGCATGGTAATAGTTCTACCTCAATTCTGATAAGCATTCATATTCTCTTAGTTAGGCAAGCAAACAGACAAATTCGTTTCAATGACAAGCTATGTGAGTTCTCTTATTAGCATACTGAGTCGGTTCTATCATTCTTCTTATGAAACAATCTTCTTAGCAAACAAGCATTCAAAAACTCAGATTCATTATTAAGTCGTGCAAGAATTAGAGAATGCAGTTCTGCCCACTCACTTTGATCAATCGGTCGGGAACTCTCCGAGAAGACTTCCGTTCGAGCAAGCAAGGCGATATCACTTGTACATAGCGCCTACGCGGAGCGGGGCGCTACATACTTACCCACCAACAAAGAGTTTCGTCCTCGAAACTCAAGGAGAAACTCACGAAAACACAGAGCAGCGATAGTCCTCATCCCTCGCCATCCACAATCAAAACTCTAGCAATCATATCTCAATAAAACTCTAGCCAACAAAATCATAAATCATATTTCAAGTAACAAAACAAATCCAGAAAACTTTTGCCGGCAACTTTAAGAATATTTACGGACTCATTATATGGAACGTTCATTGCATCTCACATCAGGCACATCTCAGAGTTGGAGGCAACAGAATGGACAAAGAATTGAGTCGCTCTGATACCATTATGTTATGCCCCGGTCCCGGAGGACCGTTCGTCCTTGCTTTGGTCCCTACGGAATCGATCGTCCTCGCACGGGCGTGATGCCGTGCAAGCCTAAAGTGCACTTGCACAAGGCCAAAGCTTTGGTACAAGGGCAAGTAAGCTATTCAATACTGAAGCAGCGATACACATATTGCAGAAAAGTGAAGAACACAATGGCATATAAAAATAAGCTCTTTTATTGATATTCACAAGTGTTACAAGCGGCACATGGCCGAGGTTACAATTCGCTCAAGCACTCTATCTCTCGATTACAATGACTCCGTTCCATACATTATGTCCCTCTATACAAAAGTAGCTCAAAGCAATCTCGATACGGCTCAAGGCATCGACTTCAGATTTCCGGTTCCTTGGGATGAGGCACGGCTATCGCTTCCTCAGACGATCAGACACCTGAGAACAAGCAAACTGTTGGTGGGTCAGCACTTTTATAAGTACTGGTGAGATAAACAACTGAACATAAGCTACACCCCCTGAAACCCACACTAAGTAAACTTGTGGCAAAACATTGCATTACTAGTGATCTTGCTAGTTTTACTTAAGTTCATTTCATGCAGCTCAGAACTATAGTCGGATTACATCTTTTGAAAACATAACTTTGAATCAGTTTTGCATATTCAAACAATAAGCATACGATCGGGGCAGTGCTCTATCGTGCAGTGCACAACATGTATTGTGCATCAATCTAACTCTTTGGGACAAGGTAGCATATAGGGACTATCATTCAATCAAGCACACAATTTGAACTATCATTCAGAGGTTGTTCCCCGAGAAACTCAGGATTGGTAGTGGTAATCCAGCTAACCAATGACTCATATTCTGATCCTATTAGCATCTGTGACCGAGGTTCAGCTCTACACTAATAGTCATTGTCTGACCGATGCAATGCATGAAGCACTAATAGATAATCTCTATGATGCAGACAAAATGAATAAGCAGGCTTATGTATAAACTCATATTTTTTACCCCGTAGCTGAATGGTTATTCCTGCAGCAGACACACAAGTTAGCCACAATATGCATAGGGACAAACTTAGGAATCAATCTTTTGGTGTCAACAATGATAGGTATGCAAGAAGGTAAACCTAGCATATGCCCTATCTATATGACGGTCCATGGGTTTCCCCATTATTGGACAACAACACCCCCCAAGATCCCGTAGGACCGGAACATCAGGGTGCTCACACAATCCCTTCCGGACCGACCGATTCCCAGTGCCCCAGAAACCGATCGAGAGACTATTATCTTGTGCACAATTTGTCCGAGAACAATGCATGACAAGCAAAATTCAAACCATATTCAATCACATTCACATTCACATTCACATTCACATTCAAAAGCATATAAAAATCTAATAGCACACCCCCCAAGATCTCGAAGGACCGGAACATCAGGGCAGACTATTAGACTCTCTTCTTTCTCTTATTCAAGCAAGCACATCTTTTCAACAATCTAATAGCACACCCCCAAGATCCCGAAGGACTGGAACATCAGGGCGGACTATTAGACTCTCTTTCACACTTGTAACTTATAGCAGTTTGATAGCAAAACAGGCAAGCGAAACATATAATGACAAGCACGATTTATCTTATAACCAACATGCAAAAGTCTATCTCTTTCTTAGCATATTACAAAGGGACATATTCAAGCGATTTATTTACTTATCTTTCTTAGCATGACAAGGGTTCATTCGATAGCTGTGTCAGTATTTTTAAGCATGCAATAATTCTATCTTTCTCTTAGCATGGCAATAGTTCTACCTCAATTCTGACAAGCATTCATATTCTCTTAGTTAGGCAAGCAAACAGACGAATTCGTTTCAATGATAAGCTATGTGAGTTCTCTTATTAGCATACTGAGTCAGTTCTATCATTCTTCTTATGAAACAATCTTCTTAGCAAACAAGCATTCAAAAACTCAGATTCATTATTAAGTCGTGTAAGAATCAAAGAATGTAGTTCTGTCCACTCACTTTGATCAATCGATCGGGAACTCTCCGAGAAGACTTTCGTTCGAGCAAGCAAGACGATATCACTTGTACATAGCGCCTACACGGAGCGGGGCGCTACAATACCACCACACACTCTCTCGTATATCCTGATACATTTTGTTGGTACCTGGATGTATGGAATACTGAGAGCGATGTACGTCCTGTAATACCTCCTCACGTAACTCCCCAATAGGCCCACATAATCTAACACTATGCCGCAAAGAACCATCATCAGCAATGGTAAAATCATCCTCCAATCCTGCTCTCACATGAGCTCTGATGATCCTCAAAGATAGATCCTCATACTGGGATGCCTTGATCCTGTCCATCAATTCTGAGTGTATCTGCAACCCCCACATCTGCATAGTAAAACTAGGAACTATCACCTTAATGCCCAAGCTCTCTAAGTCTTCCAATAAATACCGATCCTGCGTCAACAACAAAGCTACCAGATACCTGCTCAAGGAATCGGCAACTACATTGGTTTTCCCAGGCTGATACTACAAAGATATATCAAAATCCTTCATTAGTTCCATCCACCGACACTGCCTCATGTTCAACTCCTTCTGAGTAAAAATGTACTTCAAGCTCTTGTGGTCTGTGAAGATCTCCACACGCTCTTCGTACAAATAGTATTTCTATAACTTCAAGGCAAAGATGACTACTGCTAACTCCAAATCGTGGGTAGGATAGTTCTTCTCATGAGAACACAATTGCTTGGATGCATAGGCAATCACTTTCCCATTCTGCTGAAGAATATAACCCAGACCTTTCCCCGATGCATCACTATAAATAGTAAAACCTCCAGACCCTGATGGCAACGTCAAAATAGGAGCAGACGTCAATCTCGTCTTCAAATCCTCAAAAGCAACCCGATACTCCTCTGTCCAAACAAACTCTGCATCATTCCTGGTGAGTCTAGTCATTGACTCGACAATCCTCGAAAAATCTTGCACAAACTTCCTGTAGTAGTCTGCTAGACCCAAGAAACTTCTGATCTCTGCCACTGAACTTAGGGTCTTCCAAGATTCCAGTTCTACTATCTTCTTTGGATCCACTGAAATTTTATCACCAGTCACAACATGTCCCAAGAACTCTACCTTGTCCAGGAAGAACTCACACTTAGACAGCTTCCTATACAGCTTCTCCTTCCTCAGCACATCTAACACAATCCGTAAATTCTTCTCGTGCTCCTCTGGTGTCTTCGAGTATATGAGTATGTCATCGATGAACACCACCACAAACTTGTCAAGGTACTGGTGGAACACCTTGTTCATCAAATTCATAAATACTGCCGGGGCATTAGTCAATCCAAACGGCATCACCATGAACTCATACTGGCCATACCGAGTCCTAAAACCAGTCTTCGAAATGTCTCCCGACTTCACTTTCACCTGGTGATAGCCTGATCTCAAGTCCATCTTAGAAAATACCTTGGCGCCACTCAACTGATCGAACATGTCATCAATTCATGGCAACGGATATTTATTCTTGATAGTAAGATTATTCAATACCCTTTAATCGATGCACATGTATACCAATCCATCCTTCTTTGGTACAAACAATATCGGGGCTCCCCACGGTGAATAATTGGATCTGATAAACCCCTTATCCTGTAATTTATCCACCTGCTTCTTCAGCTCGACCAGCTCGGAAGTGGCATTACAAGTAGACAAGCACTCAGCTCCCGGCCTCCCAGAGTAACTCTCCGATTATTGTAAATATCACTAACCAGGATAATGCCTCCCCCGGTCATGATCTTACAAGTCCTAAGCAAAGACTCATCTACCAAATGATGCTTCAGAGCAAAAAAAAAACAAATAAAAAACTATAAAAATTACCACTATTAAATAAAGCTAAAGCTGGAATAAAATTAATATGGCACATGATATAATGCATTCAAAGAAGGACAGTTAAAGATCAAAAATCAATATCAAGAAAGAATAGTTGAAATAAATCAATAGAGTTTTTCCTAGATGTGATTGAGTATTCTCAGCCTATAACCTATATCATATATCCTGAAACAGGCTCGTAATAGTACTCAAATAAGAGCACCACTATGAATCGTACTAATTGTCACCTTGAAGACCTGCATGGGCTACCACTAAAAATATATCACGACCCACACCCAGTGTAGGGATGCAAGTAGTGAACAACGCCCAGCCTACGCCGCAGCATCGGCGGTAGAACGCTGTTTGGGTAAACTATCTATCTATCAATCAAGATATAATAATGCCACCAATAAAATATGAATACTCAATCACAGATCTATAAGATGGAACAATCGCACGAATAAGATAATAGAACAGAAGAGTCAAAATATAACTCACAAGAAGAGATAATATCTAATGAGTCATATAAAGGAATACTACTAACAACATGCTGGAGACAAATCTAGTACAAAATGATCTATCTACTAAGCTACGAGTCCTAGGTCGTCTGTCTCAGTCGGGATAAGATCCTCCTGAACCAAGGTCTCTGGCTCTAAGCCAACCACGTCCTAAGGCCCGTAGTGAGTGGGGTACCACTCCTCAGTATCATCTGAAAAAAATATATCCAGTCAGAAAAGGAGTAAAGTACATCTCTAACAACACTTCTAATAAATGATATAAACTATGTAATAGTAAATAGAGCGAATATACAAGATGCAATGTACAGGTACAAGAGATATGCAATAAAGGATTACTGGAAATAAATACAAGAATGAGCATCATATAAATAAACAAGGAATACTCCTACTAAGTGAGTGAGTACCAGCTTTAACATGTGATCGGCTTGGGAACTTGTACAAGGATAATGGCCTGGTTAATCATACGTGCGGTGTATGATTAACACTATTCAAGAAACAATACATGCACAAGGAGGGTATGATCACATATCCATACTAAATACTCTTCGCCCCCGACTGGTATAGTGGATCCAACCATGGTACGTTATGACACATGATTCTCTGGGTAGGTAGCAAGTCTCCCCAAGAATCAATATTTGTACATGTACAAGAAGAACAAGAAAACAAGGCTTGCACAAGATACACCATAAATATCAAGGAATAATATCTCATGACGAGACCTGGATATACCAATCCGTGTAACCATCGTGTCAAAAAATCAAGGATATCTACACTAAATACAAGAGACATAGAGGATGTCATGAATGAGAAACTATCAGAGAATATACTCGCCTGAAATTCGATAAACAGTATCAAAGATGTCTGGTATGGTGCCTCAAAGACCTAAATATTGAATATTATATCAATACAAGATTTTGGAATAAAAATAAGTTAAACTAGTCAACTTCTAGATCATAAAGCCATTTCTAAGTCAAAATAGTCAAACTAGGTCAACTCTAGGTTAAACTAGTCAAACTTGGTCAAACTAGCTATTTCTAGGTTGTATGAGTCCATCTCTAGGATATTGGGTTCATACACTATGTAACTAGGCTATACTAGCTCTACTAGGATACTAAGAAACCAACAAGATACCGTATCATAAGATATATAATTTATTAGATATGAAAATATTATAATATGTATACAAACAATAATATATATCATTCCTAGCTAAACTAATGCTAAGTGGATACCTTGGCTTTGAACCAAAAGTGGTATCATACCACCTAC
Organism: Iris macrosiphon; assembly: GCA_036927795.1. Lineage (NCBI taxonomy): Eukaryota > Viridiplantae > Streptophyta > Magnoliopsida > Asparagales > Iridaceae > Iris > Iris macrosiphon. The sequence continues at coordinate 124,187,651 of JAYESA010000018.1, forward strand.
ATAATCATCTTAATGCTAAAATCCAATACCTTGAGTAAAACCCAATGCCTTGACATTACCTTGGTATTACAAGGTAATTCAATATCTAACTTATAACTACTACCCATACTCCTCACTATACGAGCTCTCGTTTGGCTTTAGTGGAATGGACACTCTAGCCGCATGACATGGCCATATGGGTATATGGCCGCATATGAGCGAGCACATGGCATGGAACATCCGTAAAGGCCATCAATGAGTTGATGTGATATTTTGCCTTTTCCTGAGTCGTCAACTTCACGAGTCTCGAAGCGTCTCAGTGTGATGAGTGATGGATAAGAGAGTCTGACAGTCATCGAATGTTGTGTCAGGGGGGTCTTATGCGACTCCATGCTCTATGGTCATTCAGGCCGCATAGAGTATACTATGCGGCTTCTAGTTCTTTGGTTGATCAGGCCGTAAGTGGCTTCTCTATGGCTTGGTTATTCAGGCCACATGTTGTTCCTCTACGTCCTATTTTTGTTCTTTTAAGGGGGATATGACCTTTATTCGTCCTGCATAATTTTTTATGCTTCTATAAGACCCCCTTCAAAGTTTCCAAAATGATCAGTTTGGAATACTTTGAAAGAAGCATGGTCGAGCGCTATTGGCCGCATATTAAGGACATGACGCATAGTCTTATGGCCGCATAATTATTTCTGACAGGCTGTCAGATCATTAAATGAGGAAATTTGGCTCTATCTTTGACCGAATCTCTTGGGATTCTATGCCGTCTCCTGACACAGGGCTCAAGGTATCAGTTTCCAAGGAGATTAAAGTAGATCCTACGAATCAAGGTATCAGGTTCATCCTCATAACTACTTGGTTTATTATCTCGATCTCTTTACACGGCTTTGAAGCCTATAAATAGGCGGCCAGGAGGAGAGAGAGAGAGAGAGAACTTTATTTCTTTGCTTTGTTTCTTCTTCTCTGTAAAGGATACCGACGGCTGGACTCTCCTCGCCAAGGATTTTGTTAGGGGCTGTCTTAATCCTTGGCCCCCTGATTTTGATGCTTTACTTGGAGGTAGGGGAGCATCATGTTCTTCGTGTTGGGCTTCTATGGACATAGAGACACTAGTACACAGTTTTGCTACTTGGATGAGAAATTTAGAACACGTGCATGATTTTTACACAGCCTTGCCGCATGGATGAGAGATCATCGCGAACATGTGCGGGCTTTTATCATGAGTCTGTTGCATGGAAGGGTAAACATCATATGACAGCTAAGAATCTGCCGCATAGATGAATGCTCGACCTGGTCATGCGACAACCATGACTCTGCTGCATGGAGGACTCGACATGGACATGCGACAACCATGATTCTGCCGCATGGAAGGCTCGACATGGACATAAGACAACCATGATTCTACCACATAGAAGGCACCTCATGTGTCGACTAGGCTCTATCACATGGACATCAACTTTGTCTTTGTTTGATAATGCCATATATTTTCCTTGTACATGCTTTTTTCTCCCTCGTAATGCCCATAATGGAGCATGGAAGGATATCATAACACCCGTTGTTCGGGGTAAAGATCAACCTTATGCGGCAGTTCCTCGTCAAGAACTGATCCAGGAGACGAGGACGGTTCGCCAAGAACTTATCCAGGAGACGAGGATGAACGTCCTACGTCATGTACGGAGTTTTTCCTATCTATGCAGCGTACTAGCTGTATTTTTTCCCTTTATGTGGCTTGCTACCGGCTGGGGGACTGTGGTATCGATGACAAGATTTGGATTAATTGTCATTTATGTCTTCAGTCTTCCCACATGGTTGTAGAGTTCCTGCTCCTGCTCCTGCTCCTCCCTTGCTATCCATTAGTATGGATTCTTTTCTATATACTAAGATTTGTACTGTGGAGGGATGATCCAGAAAGCATTGAGTTCTGCAGCGGGCTTGACTTTGTTTGTAGCAATGACAGCACGGAGGGATGCCTCTAATGAAAAAGGTTCGTATCAGCGAGACTTTATGGAAACCCTTAAAATGAGTTTCCATCATATATACTCATGACCTTGAATACTAATAAAACTCCCTTGAATGTAATGGATTTCCATCATATATACTCATTCTCTTGAATACTAATCAATAAAGTTTCTCTTTTTTCAGAATTTTTTCTTTGTATTTGTCCCATTGTATGTTATGTACTTTTGGGTATTGTACCAGAGTTATATGGACGTAGTACAATATCATAGTCTATTTAAGGATGTCCCACTGGGGGAATTTGGTGGACCTATTACTTCTTGCGCCGAGAGTGTAAGTAATAAGTTTGAAATCCCATCAGAGGTAATATGGACATGATAGGTTTTATAGACCCATTACATCTTGGCATCTGAGTGCAAGTAATAGGTTTGAGACAAGCCCTACCAGAGGTAATATGGACTTAGCAAGTTTTATGGACTTAACACCACTGGCGTACTTGGAGTTAAGTAAGGGTGATAAGTTGAGATGACGACCGATATCATAGGTAATGTGGACGTGATGATCGATAGTCAAACCCGAAAGATTTGCTCAGAGATAATATGGACATGGCAAACTCAGCCGGGGCAATTTGGATTCCCTTAGTGGTGGTTTGCTCATCTATTTTGGCCAAGAGCTGCTTCCTGTTTGAAAAATATTAGGATAGTATTTCAGAGATAATATGGACGTAAACCAGTGTCCAAGAAACTCACTGAGGATTGGTTTATGAAGTGTGGTCTATCAGAAAATGTGGATAGACCTGAGGGTTACTCCGATGGGAGGATCGTTAGGTCGATAACTCAGAGGTAATATGGACTTAGCTAGCGTCTAACGAGACTAATTTTTTTAGTGGTCCTTGCCGGAGTGTGCAGGTGGACCTGAGGATTGCTCCGCTGTGGAGCTTTTGAGGATCCATTATCCATTGTGTATCCATGAGTCCTGAATACTGATAATGGCTTATAGAGAAATATCATTCATAGGCACTCGTTGGGGATAAACAAGGAGTGGGAACCCTATATGTCTTTATTGTCTTGACGAGGATAAGTACAAGCCTAGCCTTAGACATAGTACTTTTTTATGAACTTGCCGTTGATGGGTATCATGAGCAAGTCGCCATTAGATTTTGCCAGTCGGTAGGCACCGTTGGAGAATAAAGATTCTACGATGAACGGGCCTTCCCATTTGGATTAGAACTTGCTGGCCATCTTGTGGGTCATAACCATCGGCCTTCTTATTTTCAGGACGAGGTCACCCACTTGGTAAGTCCTCTTCTTGACCCAATTTTGAATGTTCCTGAGAGACGCGCTTGGTATATCTCAATGCGATATTGAGCTAAGAGACGTTTCTCGTCGAGTGCTTCTAACTCTTTTAGTCATCGACGGTGATTGCCTTCGACGCTTAGCCGGTTGGAGAGAGCCACAAGAAATGAAGGAATTTGGACCTCGAGGGAGAGGACTATTTCGCTCCCGTAGACCAAGAAGAATGGCGTGCTACCGGTTGGTGTCTGGACCGTTGTTCGATAAGCCCAGAGATATTCACCCAGCTTCTCATTCTAGTCGTACTTATTGGATGACACAAACTTTTTGAGTAACTTCACGATGGTCTTGTTGAATGCTTCCGCCAGACCATTTGTTGCTTGGTTGTAGACCATTGAGGCTATGTTATGCATTCGATTTTTTTTATAAAATCGGTAAACAATGTGACTTGCAAACTTTAGACCATTGTCATGAATGATCCTTCGTAGCAAGCTGAAGCGGTATATGACGAGATGCTTGACGAAGCTAATCATGTTTGATGTTTTCACTTTGGCGAGTGGAACAACTTCCACCCACTTGCAGAAGTAGTCGGTAATAGTGAGGATAAATTGATGTCCCTTAGACGACGGTGGACTGATTGGTCCTATGATGTCCATGCCCCAGACTTCAAATGGCCAAGACGCAACAGTCGGGTGTAGGAACTTCGAAGGCTGGTGGATAAAGTCTGTGTGGATTTGGCATGCTCGGTACTTCCTCACATATTCAACAGCATCTGCTACCATTGTCGGCCAATAGTAACACATTCTCCGGAGACGGTCCTGTAGCTTCGGTTCAGGCTGATCGGCACCGCATACCCCATAGTGAGACTCACGGAGAGGCTGCTTCGCTTCTATATTTGATAGGCATCGTAGCAAAAGACCGTCGTAGGAATGGCGATATAGCATTTTGGTAGCTATATCATAATAGAACCGGAGTGAACGTCTTCTGATAGAAGTGGATTCCTTTGGCTTCTCAGGAAGAATTTTATAGACTGCGTAGCTGATGAATGGGAGTCTCCAATCTTAGGAGTCGGTGCTTGTCTCTACTGAGTAGCTCAGGCACAGAAAGAGGTTGTTCTTCGGGAAGACCAGCTCCTGATCGACCACGGTGATCATTTTATGAGTATTGAAATAGAACAACTAAAGATGCTGCGAGGTCAACCAGGGCGTCAACCTCAAAATTTTGTATTCGAAGGTCATGGTCTATAAAGAACCCCTCAAAGGTGGAGATAATGTCGAGTGTGGCTTGGTGGTAGAGAATCAAGTCCTCGTGCCGGACCTCGTATTCGCCCCGGACCTGACTGACTATCAGCTTGGAATCGTCGTAGGCTTCCAGGTAGTCAACTTCCACTTATTTAGCAAGTTGGAGCCTGATGACGAGGACGTTGTACTCTGTCACATTGTTGGAGCATAGTTTTTAAGAGAGTAAGCGCGGTTGATGACCAGATCTTATAGGGAAATCAGTACTATCCCGACACCAGCAAAAATATAGCCTTTGAGCCTAGTTCTTAAAGCACCGTCGAAGAACATTCGCCAAATGGCTTATGCGCTTGTGGTCATGTTTGAGTCTGCTACTTCGTTTGGGATCTCCTTATAGAGCTTCGAGGTTTTTGGTACAGGATGGGATGCTAGGAAATCGGCTAATATTTAACTTTTGACTGCCTTTTGTGGGACAAATATCATGTCGTATGGTGACAGCAGTATTTCCTATATGGCTAGGCGAGAGTTAAGCGCTCCGGGTTTAGTCATGAGGACCCTGAACGAATTAACTCGCGAGATCACATGGATGGTTTTTCCTTCCATGTAATGCTGAGTCTTCTGAATGGTGAAGACCAGAGCGACATACTCCTTCTCAATGGGGTTATACATGTGCTCTGCACTATCCATCATTCTGTTGAGATAGTAGATGACCTGTTCGTGATCGATATCACTTTTCTGGTCTAGTAGAGCTCTAAGGGAGTGATCCATTGCCCGCACATATAGTAAGAAGGGTCTTCCCACAATGGGGGCCACCAGTACTGGGGGATTCATGAGGTACTCCTTGATCTTGTCGAATGCACGCTGGCATTCTTCATTCCAGACAAAGGAGACTTCCTTCTTCATAAGCTGAGTGAATGGTTGACAATGCCCAGAGAGGTTTGATATGAACCTCCTGATGTATGTCAGGCTTTCTTGAAGGCCACGAAGTTCTCTGAGGTTCTTCGGTGGGCGCATTTCATAGATTGCTTTAGTCTTATCAGGGTCTACGTAGATATCCTTCGAAGTTATGACAAAACCCAGGAACTTGCCGCTGGAGACTCCTAGAAAGGATTTGGTGGGATTCATCTTGAGCTGGTGCACACGCATGAGGTCGAACACAGTCTTTAAGTCCCGGAGGTTATCATCTTTGGAATGACTCTTGACGGAGATGTCATCAACGTAACTCTCCACCATCTTGTACAAATGTTCATGAAAGATGGTGCTTATAGCTCGCCGGTATGTAGCACCGGCGTTTTTCAGACCAAAGGGCATGACTGTGTAGCAGTATACTACTATCGATGTTCGAAATGATGTATGCTTTTTATCGTCAAAAAATATCTTAATTTGATTGTATCCTGAGAATCCATCCATGAAGGATATACGTTTGAAGCCACAAGTATTTTCGATCATTACAGATCAGAAGGGAAAACTCGTCCTTAGGGCACACCGCATTTAGATCACGAAAGTCAATGCAGATATGGATCTTCTCATTCTTTTTGATGATATATACGATGTTGGATACCCAATCCAGATGTTGTTCTTCGTGGACGAAGCCACTAGCTATCAGTTTATTGACTTCAGCTTCGATGGCGTTCATGATGTTCGACCAAAACTGCCATAGCTGTTGCTTGACCGACTTAGAATTCGGCAAGATGTTGAGTTTGTGGACTACGATTTAGGGGTCCATTCCTGGCATATCTTCGTAACTCCAGGCAAAGACATTGATATATTTCCTAACGAGTTATAGCAGGGATTTCTAATCCATATTGGATATACTCTTGCTGATGAAAATAGGTCTAGGGAAGAATTTTTTGCCCATATTAACTTGTACGACTTCGTCCTCTGTAGGAGGTTCCCGTTGCTCGAACCATATCTTCCATTGTGCGTCTAGGCGTTGGACTCACGATTCTACTTCAAAGAGTTCAGGCGGATCCTCGTCGTCTTCCTCAGGGTCAGCTGACACAATATTGCCAGACAATATTTATTTGAGCATCTCCCCGATACTGATATTTGAGTCCCAAGTGAAAGATTCTGGAGAGTGAGAGTGTAACTCTCTTCTTTATTTGAGCCTTCGGGGGTTATGGGAGGCATGACGTTCCCTAAGCCATGCTTGGTCTTATGTTAGTAATCATCGGGCTTTCCTGCAGGAGCCTGCAAATGCAGAGGTAACCGTTGACCTTTGTCGTAGTTTAAGATATTAGAGACTTTTAGATCGTATCCCATCTTATGGATGAGATATTTGGCTTGAGAGTTGTACGGATGAAGTAACATCTTACCGGTATCTGGTTCTGGCTTCAGTTCCTCTAGGTCTAAGGATTATGATTTTTTACTCTACCGAAGATGATGAGTTTGTCTCCCCTCTTCCTTGCTAGAACTATGAAGTAGGAGTTTTGACTGACGAGAATTCAGTTGACTGCATAGTTGGTAGTCACCTGTATATGCAGGTACAGGCCCAAATCATGCTCAAGGAAATATAGCACGTTGAGATGTGCAACATCCGAATAGTTCAAAGATAGCCCTTTATTAATGAAATAAGATATCTCGTCTTCCAAAATTACATCGTCGAAAGAAAGGACGTTAGCATGAGCACCTACGTACTCCTCCAGTTTATCATTCCCGAGATGTACCCCCAATACGAGCGAGGGCTTTGGAGGTCTCCTGTGCAGCTTTACTACTAGAGGCTAAAAAGTCGTAGTAGGCGCTGGATCTTCCTTCGATAGTCGACTCGGTCTAATGAGGTGAATGACCAGAGGCTCAGGTAAATTCCTGTGTAGTTTCACCCTGAGGGGAGGAGCTGTGTCGGAAGCATATGCTTTGAGATGGACTCTCAAGGGCTTGTCCAATGTTGTCCCGGTATCTGCCTCATCGTCGGCATCATTACCACCTTTATCTTGGTGGACTTGCTTCTAGAGGATCGAGTCAGAGTATTAGGCCTCGAACACTTTAAATAGATCAATATCGGCAAATTATATCTTGACGATGCCGTGATCATCCACGTACTTCAAGCACTGGTGCAAGGTTGACGGTACGATCATATACTGATGTATCCATGTATGTCCCAACAAGAGATTGTAGGATACGTCTACGTCTATGACGTAGCAGGTGACCTCTGTTTTTAAGTCACCGATATGATATTTCAAGCAAATCTTGCCCAGAGGGTAGCTTCTTCCAGCGTTGAAGCCACTAATGGAAGTATTGATCACTGCCAGGCGATGCATCAGGATGCCCAGAGTCTGAAGCAGACTTCGCAGGATAATGCTAATTGACGAGTCGGGGTCGATGTGCATCTAGTCCACCTTGATAGTGCCGATGTACACTGTGTAATAAGGAGAACGATCGTGTTAATTATTCTTTAACAATATATCTTATTAGAAAAATGTGATATTGGGTATCTCCTCCACCACATTATTGTAGTGGGGGCATACGACATGATCCTCAGCTGGCGGCTTCACCTGCGCCAAGTACGTGTCGATATTCTACAATGCCTCACTCAGAGCAAACCAAATATCTTTGGAGAGTCAGAGAAGCTCGAATAGTGACAACTTCGCTGGAGTATTGGCGAGTTGTGCCAAGATGTCAAAGTTATAGGGCTTCTCCAGCCCCAGAGCAGTATATTTGTGCAGCGGTCGTCAAAGCGAGTTTTTTCTGCTTGGACTTGTCCACTGCTAGAGGCTGGGATAGACCCGGATCGGATGTAGCGACTGAGAGTGTACCATCATCAGGGGGTATCTTATTCTCGTTGGTAGTCCAGTCTTGACCACGTTGTTCCTACTATAGCTTCTTCGAAAGGGATAGAAACTGTGTAACAAGACTTGGACTTCTTGTCCTTGGACTTGGTGGCGGAAGGTGTTGTCTGATGCATCTAGTCTGGAGCAAGGTTGGGATGGACCCACATGACCTCCCCCCAGGATGTGGTGAGAGATATCAGCCAGGCTATTTGGTCATGAGCTGGTGGGAGATTGACAACCTCCATTATTTCCCGAAGGATCAGGATTACTCCGTCTTGGGCTTCCATAGATGAGAAGTTTCTGAACTGGAGAGATACCATATTTCAGGTGGCTGTATTGTCATCGAAGTCCAGAGTAAGGGTCTTGGTGTCAAGCAGCCGCAGGATGTACCACTTCAGTGTGTAGCACTCCCGTATCGCATGATGGACATAATGGTGGTAGTGACAGTACTTCAAGTTATTCACTTCGACTGCCTCAACAGGGCATTTGACGTTGGGGAGCTAAAGCTTGTTTCCTGTAACAGTACGTCAAATATTTCCATGACATCATCGTCTTCGAAGGAGTAGGTTTCCTTCAATTTTGGAGCCTCTACGGGCTTTTTCTCGGGCTTCTTAGCTATATTAGCGACCAGAGCCTGCTTTCCCTTGCCATCCCGGGTGCTATAATTGCTATTATTGTTGCTGATGTAAGGGCGCTTTACCATATCATTCGCGACAGGGATCTGTATTCCCAAGAGGCGGGTGTCCTTCACCTTCTTCTCAGTACCGATCGCATTTATGATGAATGTCGTCCAGTCTTTAAACTGAGAGTCTCCCATCTAGAGCCTGAATGTGGGAAGAAGATTCCTCCAGCATGTATCCATCAGCATAGACTCAGGGTTATCGGAGGGTAACTTCAGCGTTGCTTGCCTATACCAGTCGATGTATTCTTGTACAGACTCTTTCTACCTTTGTATGATGTCCATTAACGAGGACATCGTCATATCATTTCCTCTGTCATAGAAGCGAGAAAGGAAAAGGATTTTTAGGTCGTCAAACGATCAAATACAGTTGTCCGGGAGTCTGCAAAACCAATCGAAGGCTATTCCAGACAATGCTCCGACAAAGAGCTTGGTTAAGAGGGCATCATTGCAAAGCCGATTCCCTTTTACCGTCTCAAAATAACTTATAAAGTGACATGGCGATCTCTTCCCATCAAACAGAGTTAAGTTGAAGGGCTTGTACTTAGGCATATACTGTACGTCTCTCCACTCGAGGGGATACGGTTGTCGGATCCCGAGCTCGCACAATGAGTCTTGATTGCGCATAGAGTCTAGCCGAGCCCGGAATTCTCGAACCTCCCGTATTGCTTCCCGAGCTTCATCGACTGTGGAAGGAGCAAATGATCCGGGTAGAGGATGGTTATCGCCAGTTGATGGAGCGATTGTATTGGAATCCCCGTTGGTCTCGGGGTACAGGCTTGCTTGACCAGAGGCCCTCGCTGGTTGTGGGGCCATATTTGCCTTAATTTTTATTATTGTTTGGATCAAGGTTTGTATTGATGCACTCATGGTTTGCATCATGGCCTCGAGGGTTTCGAGGTATTACTGATCGTTGGGGCCCTCATGATCGTCCCCTGCCATGTATGTTGTTCTCATATGGAGAGAAATGGATGGGACAATGGACGTCACACTTTCTGTCTCAAACTCTTGCAGTGAATGGTCCTCCAGAAAAGTTGGTAGCATTGTATCCTCTTCAGCCTCGGAGAGAACACTACCCCCAGCGTCGAAAGCTGCATCCACTTGACAAGGGTGGCTACCCCAAGACCTCAGCATCTGTTCCTTGGGAGTTATCGTCTTTACGGAATGCCAGATTATCATGGAGGTTCGGGGGATTACAACCCCCAGCTTTCATAGCTATCTGAGGTCTTGAGGAAGAACTTTCCCCAGTAGATGGTAGCTTCTTCTTTGAGCTGGTACCCAAGAAACACCCTCCGCGGGTTCCGCTGCCTGTCCCCCTTAGGCCCGTCTCCTTGACCTGCCGGCCGAGACCGACGGACTGGAGGTGCTCGACCTCTGACTTTTCTTTATGGAAGAGGTCTTCTGAGCAGAATAGCATGAGGGAAAGAGAATCTCCTCTTCCTCTCGTGCTTGCACCTGTTCTCCGTGTTACAGCAGAGTGGGTGCCCTTGGTTTCAATCGCTGGAATATCGACTGCCTTTTTGTGGGTACTGTTGTTTTGTCACAGCAGCAATTAATGATAATGTTGGCACAGTGATACCCTAGGGAGGATACTTCATATGACGTTGTTGTTTTTCTCGCTTTGCGTTTATGATTAATCACATTGTGAAAGTAAAGTGAGGGTTGACCCATCTTTGCACCCTTCTTATGGGCCCGGGTAGACCGAGCACATGGGCGAGTAAGTATTGATTTTGCTTTCTGACCTGGGGTTCATACAAGAACTTGCCCCAAGTTGCCAACGGAAGACTCTTTAGACCGACTATGTTCGATCCCCACTGCGGGCTGGACGTATGGGCCAGTTTTGTTTGACTTTCCATCAGGAGCACGCATAGTAAGCGACGCTTGCTGGAGGTCAATCGAATGAGCATTTGATTGAGCTTGGCGAGCTCGTATTGCCCTAGACTTCTTTATCCTAGAATGCACCGGTGCATAGTATGAAGAGTCCAATTTCATAACTTCATATTTTTTAGTAATAGGAAAGGAGTCAGCGCTGCACAATATTTGGTCGAAGACAGAACTTCTGTGGTTGTCCTGGCCGTATGTGGATATTTTTTTTGTGACCGACAATCGGTGCCGCATGTGGACTTTTGCCTGAGGCAGCCAACTTATGTGCCATATGTTGCGACCGCATGGAATATGCCTCAGCACCCGAACTTCTGGCATCGTAGTATTTTTTTGCCATAGTTTGGGCGTTGAGCACATTCCTTGTCCGAGGAGGCTGTCGCATGAGTGATGGAAGCATGATGTGCGATCCCTGCAGCCGAAAGAGAGACAGGGAGAGGATGCTCCACAGTTGGGTGAGGCACAACGACCTTTGCAACCAACGTACTACGGGTTTTTAGGTGCTGAGCACCCTTCTTGTTGGAAGGGGCTGCTGCATAAGCAGTAGACACATAATGTACGATCCTTGCGGCAGAGAGAGACTAGGAGTGCGTGCTCCGCAGTTGGTGAGGCAAAGCGGCCTTTACAACCCATGTCCTGCGGGTCTTCTTAGGCTTGCTTGGAGAAGGACTTGTGCTATCCACGGAGAGTATTTCTTCGAATGCTTGTTGGTCGAAGCGCACCACCAGCATCCTCTAGGTGGATCCCAGTTTGGCCGCGTCAGACTGCTTCATTGTCTTCTCATCAGAGGAGAATGATGTCACCAACAGAGTCGCCATCTCGTTCGCAATTACAAGTGAGTTTAGGTATACTTTCGTTTAATAACAAACAAGCATACAAAAAAAAAATCCTACACAGAAGATTTAATTACAATATTTAATCTGGTAGTGTGATGATGGAGATCGAGCGTTGTAGTGGCTCCTTTACTCCGTTGATGTTCCGACGAAGGAATAAGGATACTTTCTTCTCTTCTCTCTCCTGAGCTTGTGTATACATACGTAGCTCCACCGGTGTATGGTCTCTGAAGCAGAAAATCTAGCCTTTTGGAACGTCCAAGTTGCTCCTATTTATAGCCATCATGCTGATGAGTTATAGGTATCGTATATGCTTTTGTTTGGTGGCCGCAGGGGGCTCCTTCAATCGAATGTGGTTATAACTATCATCGCATGCCATGGACAGGCTGCCACATGGCTTCGGTTGGGATCTGCAATTAATGAGATCTCGTGGTTATTTTAAACCCGTTGCGTGCGTGACTTGGTCAGCATGAAATGTTATCAGCACTGATCGTGCGAGAAATTTTCTTCGGTTGGAACGGAAAGATCGAGAGCCACATAACGTCATGGCCGCATAGCGTTGTGGCCGTATATGTGCTCTCGCTTGGCCTTGGTCGGGTGGACACTCTAGTCGTATGATATTGTAGCCGCATATGTGCTCTCGTTTGGCCTTGGTCGGATGGATACTCTAGCCGCATGATGAAGAGGTCGCATGGGTATGTCATCGCATACGTGCTCTCATTTGTCCTTGGTTAGATAGACACTCTGGCCACATGATGACGAGATCTCATAGGTACGTCGTCGCATACGTGCTCTCGTTTGGCTTTGGTCGGATGGACACTCTGGACGCATGACGAGGCCGCATGGGTATGTGGCCACATATGAGCGAGCATGTGGCATGGAACGTCCTTCAAGGCCATCAATAAGTTAATATGATTTTTTATCTTTTCCTTATTCGTCGTTGTCACGCCCCAGTCCCAGAATACGTAGGACTAGAAATACATAGCATGCCAGCCGTATGTATACGACAACTCCAATGTGTTAAAAGATCGTAACACATACGTACGCTGTATATGAATATCAAATCCATAAGTGGTAATATACTGTCGACACAAGTCACACGCAATCTATATCTCATACAAAACACAAATAAAGCAATATAAATTAAATAACTGAATCTCAAATATGAAGTATCAAAGAATGATAGTCGGTGGAAACAAATCTACTACTAGTCGACTATACCAAAAACTAAATGAGAGAAGAGATCAAAACTCCAATATAAGATAAATGTCAATAAAAGAATAACAACAAAAATATCCATCAGCTGCGAAGAATCAGTAGTACTCCGAAGGTAAGACATCCTCAATCCGGTATAAGGCATCAGGTCCGGGTTCGTACTCCTGCGGATAATCCTGCCCGTCTACACCTGAAAGTGAGCCAGGTCCTCAAAGGGATGTAACAAGATACAGAAACAGCATGCAATAAAGTACTAAAAATAAAATCCAAGGGTCGCCAAACCGTCGATGTGAATGCACTTTGAGAACAAATTTCCAACACGTGGGATATCAGGCTAAAAATGGGATTGGCGTGATTCTCTCAGAGAATCATGGGCCTAAAAAGTATTACATATTTTGAACGTCAGAGGCCGCCTGTAGATATATAATATAAGGGTCATCTGACCACGTATCTCCGGCGAAGCATACGGGTTACATAAAAAAAAGTGTAAAGGTGCCCAAACACCTTACTTATTGATCTCCCCACCCCATGCTCTATTCATGCCATACCCATGATACGATGACATCTCTAACGACTGCCAAGACTTCTAATCATGTAATTCTATCAGCAGTTATCCCAATCTGCCGCACGTCCTATACGCACAGGTGGCCAGCCCGTCATGCAAGTACGTGTCCTACATGAGACTCACACTCGTGTAACAATTGTGTCACTGTCAATGAAATATAAGAATGCCTCATGATAATGGGGTGGTCTCGTAAAACTAGGTCAACATGCATAATATATAATAAAGATAAAATACGATGCCACCGTCGTTGCACCCAAGTTATTCTTGGACGCGCAGTTTATATAGAAGTTAAAATATATCAACTAAATAACAGAAATAAAATGCATCATATGGAATATAAATCACAGTATAATGGCAAGGTATACTTGCCTGAAAGAAAAGCTGCATAATATAAACGTCCAGGTATCATGTACAGAGTATCAGAACCTACTGCCTCAACCTGAACGTCTCCGAATGCTGAAATAAATATCACCAACATTTCCAGAATCAGCGAGATAGCTATAAAACACTACCCTTTTGTCCAATTTGGACACAGGGATAAAACGATAATTTTGGATCAAAACGAGATCCATGTGTGGTCCACTTTGCACCAAAATACGTATCAGGGATAAAAGTCTCTAAATTGGATAAATTATAGGTTAATAAAATCCTAAATGTTGATACGAACTCAACGGTATATCCAGTTTTGGATTTCGGTGAGACGATCAAAATTTTACCCTTCAAGTCAACCCGTGGGCCCGCTAATAGGCATCTCGCTCAACTATCTCGAAATTGCATAAAACTTGAGTCACAGGACCAGCGTGATACCACAACTCTAATGGCGTAAGTTTTGTCGCATTTCGACGAGCATGAACAAACTAATTAGGAATATTGTAAAATACGAATACGGAAAACTTTTTACGGATACGCGTTGATTTCGATGCGCACACAAGTCTGAATCAACTTCTGCAAAAGCCCACATATCAGGGTATACCATACACTCCTTTAGGAACAACTGGTACGTGACATGGTGGTCCGGTTTGTCGGGACGCACTCCGTATTCCAAATTTTGAATATTTTTAAAGCAAGTTTTTCAGATTTTTGGACAAAGTTGTTTATCAAAAATTAATGAGTAATTTTCTTAAGTAATTACTGCGTTACGATCATGGTTATATGGACTCTGTGTTAGAAAAAGAATTTTGAATTTTTGTTGAACATATTGGGAGAAATCAGTCTTCGAAAAAAGGTTCTTGATTGTAAATTATGTCAAATATGTATATTCATATAAAAGCAGTTTTTGGGTTTTTGGTGGGGAATTATCATCTCAATTTAATTAGGTTTCATTCTAAGAACTTACACAATCATAAACTAGATGTGGTCTGTGCATAGGAGTTTACAAATCAAAAATTAACCATGCATAGAGAGAGAAATCTTCTATCGAAGGTGGGTACCTTGGTCGAGTTAATCGGAAAGGCGAGTTCGCGGCGATCGACTGCAGCAAAGCGGCGTCCAGGCGGTCGATGATGATAGCGTTGGGAGAAGGTCGAGGGTCGACGGCGGTGGGGAAGGTGGGTCGCGGCTCCGAGATCGAGAAGTAGAGTTAGGGTTTCGTTTCTTGTATATATATATATATATATCCCGATAGAAGGAAGTTATGGGTCGGGTTGGTATGCTGTTGTGTTCCGCGTTTAAGGGGCGGGGGTGAAAGGTCTATGCTGCTGCTACTTTTGTTAGTAGCACTAGCAAGTGCTCTTATTTTTTTCTTCTTTTCTTTACTTTATTAATACTTTGTTTATTTATATTAATTTTATTTTATATATTCTTTTTAACAACATATTTATTTTTATTATATTATATTATATTATATTTTATTTATTACGAGAAATTCTATTCTAATATACTAACATAGTAGGGGTCACCTTCACGTATCACTATTCTTTCAAAACCGCGTATTTATATATACATATAATACTTTATTAATTAGAAATTTTAGGGTGGTTACATTTTACCCCACTTAAAGAAATTTCGTACTCAAAATTAAAATTAACTCATGGTAGGAAACAAAAATTATGCGGTATGAAAAGAACCAAGTAAATCATACCTTGCTCTTGGAACATATGCGGAAAACGTTTGCGCATGTCATGCTCGCGCTCCCAAGTGGATTCTCCTGGCGAGTGATGTCTCCATGCCACGCGGACCAAGGGAATAGACTGATTCCTCAATACCTGCTCTCGACAATCAAGAATCACCACGGATTGCTCTTGGTATGACAAGCTCGGCCCAATGGTGATCTCGGAGTGGTCGAGAACATGACTTCTATTTGCCATATATCGCCTGAGTTACGACAGGTGGATTACATAATGCACTCCCTCAAGTGAAGGTGATAGTGCCAGTCGATACGCCACTTCTCCCACTCGCTCTAGCACGTTAAATGGTCCAATATACCTTGGATTCAACTTGTCTTGTCCTCCAAAGCGAATAGTGCCTCTAGTAGGTGATATCCAAAAGAAGATATGATCGCCTTCTTTAAACTCCAAGGATGACGGTGAAGATCTGTCCACTGATTCTGCCTGTCTTGTGCTACTCGCAAGTGCCCTTGTATCTTCTTCACTGTCTCTACAGTGCTGACTACCAACTCTGGTCCCAATATCTGACATCTTCCATGTTACTCCAACACACGAGAGACCTACACTTTCTTCCATACAATGCTTCAAACGGAGCCATATGGATGCTCGCTTTATAGCTATTATTGTAAGAAAACTTCACAAGATGTAGGTGGTCCTCACATAACCCTCCAAAGTCTAACATACAAGCCCTCAACATATCCTCCAGTGTCTGAATAGTACGTTCTGACAGCCCATTTGTCTGCGGGTGATAAGACGTATTGAACTTCAGACGAGTCCCAAGGCTCTCCTGCATGCTTCTCCAAAAGTGAGATATAAGACACGAATCCCTGTCTAACTCATGTATAAGTCAGCCAAAGCTTCTGTAGACTGGCCAACTTAAAAAGGTAAGAAATACGCGAACTTGGTAAGTCGATCCACGATTACCCAAACAGCATCTCGCCCACTTGGACTCCTTGGGAAGCCCGTGACGAAGTCATAGTGATGTGCTCCCACTTTCATTCAGAAATCAGAAGTGGTTGCAGTAGCCATGTTGTCCTCTGATGTTCAGTCTTGACCTGCTGACATACTAGATATTTGGCCACAAAGTGAGCTATCTTCCTTTCATCCTATGCCACCAAAAGTGCTGTCGCAAGTCACGATACATCTTGGTGCCTCCAAGATGAATATAATATATAAAACTATGAGCTCCTGCCGTCATCTCCTATCGAATCTCTCTATTGGAAACATATAGATGATTACCACATTGTAATGTCCCATCATCATGAATGCGCAATCATGTCTACTCTCCAGCCTCTGTCCTCTCTATCAACCTCCTGAATCTGACATCCGTAGGCAAAGCTGCCTTGATACTCTCTACTAGTGATGAATATACTTGCAAGTTGGCTAGTGTCCCGTCTGCTCCGGGTAATACAACTTCTATGCCAAGCTCTTGCAAGTCCCCCAGTAACTCCCATTTTGTCTTCGAGAAGTATGTTGTAGGCTTTCGGCTTAATTTGTCTGCTACTATGTTAGCCTTGCCTGGGTGATAATACAGCTCTATCTCGAAGTCTTTCATCAACTCAAGCCACTGTGTTACCTCATATTCAGCTTCTTCTACGTGAAGACATACTTGAGGCTTTTGTGGTCGGTATAGATCTCCACTCATTCCCCATATAAGTAATATATATATAGCTTCAGAGCAAAAATAATGGCTGTAAGCTCCAAGTCATGAGTCGGATAATTCTTCTCATATACTCGCAACTATCTAGATACATATGCAATCACCTTGCCATGCTGCATCAATACGCATCCAAAGCCTTTCCCCGATGCGTCTCTGTAAATCACATAACCCCCTGATCCTGATGGAATAGTCAATACTAGCACTGTGGTCATTTGATTCTTCAACTCCTCAAAAGTGGCTTGACACTCGTCAGTCCGTATGAACTCTTGGTCCTTGCACGTCAACCGAGTCATATTTATTGCTATCCTTAAGTTCTTCATGAACCGTCGGTAATATCTCGTAAGTCCAAGGACACTCCTCACCTTCGATACTGATTTAGGAACGGTCCATGTCTCAACTGCCGAGATTTTCTCTGGATCAACAGAAATACCATCTCCCGTGACGACATGCCTAAGAAAAGAGACCTTGTCCAAGAAGAACTCATATTTATTGAGCTTTATATATAACTCCTCTCTTCTCAAGGTATCTAGGATAATCCACAGGTACTTCTCATGCTCCTCGTAGGTCTTCGAATAGACAAGTATGTAATCTATGAAGACAACCACGAACTGGTCCAAATACTGACGAAAGACTCGATTCATAAAGTCCATAAAGACAGCTGGAGCATTGGTCAATCCAAATGGCATGACCAGAAACTCGTAGTATCGATATCTTGTCCTGAATGAGGTCTTCGGAATGTCCTACTTCCGTACCTTCACCTGGTGATATCCCGATCTCAAGTCTATCTTAGATAAAACCTTGGCTCCATTAAGCTGATCAAATAAGTCATTAATGTGTGGCAGTGGATATTTATTTTTTACAGTTACAACATTCAAGGCTTTATAGTCGATGCACATGCGCATCGACACATACTTCTTTGGTACAAACAATAATGGTGCTCCCCAGGGTGGTGCACTTGGCCGGATGAAGCCTTTTTCCTCTAATTCTTTCAATTGTGCCTTCAGCCCATCTATCTCATTCTTTGCCAATCTATAAACATGCGATGCTATGGGTGCTGCTTCTAGTATCAACTCAATCAACAATTCTATGTCTTTGTCCAGAGGTAGTCCTAGAAATTCCTCTGGAAAGATGTCTTAGAACTCTGAAATGATGGAATAATAAATAATATCGTCCATTGCCAGCTGATCACTTTCAAGAACTTCTGGGGATCCTAGTACAAACTCGAGCTCTGGCTGGGCTGGTACTTAAAAAGAATGCTTCCTCCATAGCAGTCAAAGAAAGCGTGGTACTTTCTTAGCCAGTTCATCCTAAGTATAACATCAAAGTTCGGCATAGGAAAGACTAAGACTCGAGCATTCATCTCTCTGCCGCGAGTCACTATATGATAAGATCTACAAACATGGCTAACAGATATAACTCCTCCCCCAGTGAGAATTCTAACATAACTAGGCAATAGTGTAGTGGCAATATTGTGCTTGGCAACAAAACTAAAAGATATAAACGAGTGTGTGGCTCCCGTATCAAATAATGTCACAGCAAAAAAAGTAGAAACAAGAATAATACCTGCTATAACATCAATATCCTGCTCCGTGTCATCCACCTCTTGTGCAAAAGCCTGTCCAGTCCTTTGAGGTAGTCCCTGTCTGTCCCTCACAAAATGGTCCTCCTGAGAAGGTAGTGGTAGTCCTCGCTGAAATCCTCCAGCTACTGGATGTCGAGGTGCTCTCGCTCTTGGTCTAGTCATCTGCTGAGCTAGCTTTAGTACTGGAAGTGCTGGCCTCTGTATCGGCGGTGGAAGCGCCAATGCCTACGGCACTGGACAGTCTTTAGTCCTATGTTGTCCAGAACAATACCTCATACACTGTCCTAAGCGAAGCCGATAGTCTCTCATAATGTGTAGTGCCCCGCTCCGCGTCGGCACTATGTACAAGCAATATCGATTTGCTGATTCAAAAATGATATCTTCCTTAAGAGCTCCTTGTTGAAGCAGGAGATGACTGATCAAGGTGAGTGGACAAAAACTTCGTTCTCATTTTCTTTCACGCCTTAATAATGAATTTGAGTTTTTGAATGCTTGTTTACTTAAGAAGAATGATAGAATCTGACTCTGCATGCTTAAATAGAGAACTTATATAGCTTGTCATTGAAACGAACCTGCCTGCTTAACTAGAATGTTTGAAATGTCTGTCTAAGAAGAGTAAGAGAGTGCTTGAACATGTTTCCTGATTGCTTGTGTTTTGAAAGGACCACATCGTGCTTGAACTTGTTCAGAGAGGGCGTCAAGTCCGTACAGAGATAGATGGTCTGCTTGTTCAACTCTTCTGCATCCTAGAGTTTATCTGATAGTGTTTCATGCATTCGTATCGGTCGGACAATGGCTATTGGTGAAGAGCTGAACCTTGGTCACGGCTGCCACCATGATAGTGAAGAGCAACCATGAGTCACAGCTGCTAATAGCATCAGATAAATGAGTCATTAGTTAGCTGGATTACCACTTCCGATCTTGAGTTTCTCGGGGACCGAAAAGTATATAGCTAGTTTATCGTGTTTGCTTGATAGAAGGATAGTTCCTAGATGGTGCATTATCCCTAGAGCTTTGAGTATAGCTCACGAGACACGCTGCGCACACCCTAATAGTAGAACAATCGGCTTGCTTTGTGTGCTTAAATGAATCAAACATGAACTCTGTTTTTAAAATGATGTTTCCAAAGCAAGTAATATGACTCCGTTCCTATGCCGCATGTAATGAACATAGGTAAAACTAGAAAAATCAGTAGTAATGTAATATTTTATAACATAATTACTTAGTGTTGGTTTTAATGAATGTTGCTTCTGTTCAGTTGATTTTAGACTCACCGGTACTTTCTCCAAAGTGCTGATCCACCAACAGTTTACTTGTTCGCAGGTGCTGGATCGTCCGAGGAAGCGATAGGTGTGCCTCATCCCCAAGACCCAGAAATCTGGTTTGGATGCCTTGTGCCGTATCGATTGCTTTGAGCTACTTTTTTATAAAGAAATATAATGTATAGAACGATGCCATTGTATCAGAGAACCCTGTGCCTCGATTTGCCCTGTATACTCAGATGGATAAATGCTTGCAACACGGTCCCTCCGCTGCTTACTCGACTCGTTGATAGCCACAACTTTAACGATGTTGTCTTATGAAGGCGCAACCCCATGCTCGCACAACATCATGTTCCGATGGCAAACGATATTAAATATCCCGCAGGAGCGCCGAGGCGCGATGATTCGCGCCCGGCGGGGGCGTTGTCTGGAGACCTTCGGGATCGGGGCATAACATAATGGTATCAGAGTGACTCGATTCTTTGCCCATTCTGTTGCTACGACTCTGAGATGTGCTCGATATTATATTACAATAGAGCGTTCTATACAATAAGTCCATAGATATTCTCAATATTGTGCAAAAGTATTTTGGATTTGATTCGTTGCTTAGAGTTATGCTTTCATGCTTCTGGTTTGCTAGAGTTTTCGATTGAGGATGGTGAGGGATGAGGACTATCGCTGCTTGGGATATTAAAAATTTTCTCCTTGAAGTTTCGAGGATGAAACTTTTTGTTGGTGGGTAAGTATGTAGTGCCCCGCTCTGCGTCGGCACTATGTACAAGCGATATCGATTTGCTGATTCAAAAAGGATATCTTCCTTAAGAGCTCCTTGTTGAAGCAGGAGATGACTGATCAAGGTGAGTGGGCAGAAACTTCGTTCTCATTTTCTTGCATGCCTTAATAATGAATTTGAGTTTTTGAATGCTTGTTTGCTTAAGAAGAATGATAGAACCTGACTCTGCATGCTTAAATAGAGAACTCACATAGCTTGTCATTGAAATAAATCTGCCTGCTTAACTAGAGTGCTTGAAATGCTTGTCTAAGAAGAGTTAGAGATCGCTTGAACATATTTTCTGATCGCTTGTGTTTTGAAAGGACCACATCGTGCTTGAACTTGTTCAGAGAGGGCGGCCAGTCCGCACAGAGATAGATGGTCTGCTTGTTCTACTCGTCTGTATCCTAGAGTTTATCTGATAGTGTTTTATGCATTCACATCGGTGGGACAATGGCTATAGGTGAAGAGCTGAACCTTGGTCACGGTTGCTACCATGATAGTAAAGAGCAACCATGAGTCACAGCTGCTAATAGCATATGATAAATGAGTCATTGGTTAGCTGGATTACCGCTACTGATCCTGAGTTTCTCGGGGATCAAAAAGCATATAGATAGTTCATTGTGTTTGCTTGATAGAAGGATAGTTCCTTGATGGTGCATTGTCCCTAGAGTCTTTGAGTATAGCTTACGAGACAAGCTCACACCCTGATAGTAGAACAATTGGCTTGCCTTGTATACTTGAATGAATTAAACATGAACTCTGTTTTTAAAAAGATATTTCCAAAGCAAGTAATATGACTCTGTTATTGTGCTGCATGTAATAAACATAGGTAAAACTAGAAAGATCACTAGTAATATAATATTTTATAATATAATTACTTAGTGTTGGTTTTAGTGAATGTTGCTTCTATTCATTTGATTTTAGACTCACCAGTACTTTCTCCAAAGTGCTGACCCACCAACAGTTTACTTGTTCGCAGGTGCTAGATCGTCCGAGGAAGTGATAGACGTGCGTCATCCCCAAGACCCAAAAATCTAGTTTTGATGCCTGGTGCCGTATCGATAGCTTTGAGCTGCTTTTGTATAAAGGGATATAATATATGGAACGATACCATTGTATCAGAGAACCCTGTGTCTCGATTTGCTTCGTATACTCAGATGGATAAATGCTTGCAATACGGTCCCTCCGCTGCTTACTCGACTCGATGATAGCCACAACTTTAACGATGTTGCCTTGTGCGAGTGCAACCCCAGGCTCGCATGGCATAACGTCCTGATGGCAAACGATAATATACGTCCCGCGGGAGCGCCGAGGTGCGGTGATTCGCGTCCGGCAGGGGCATTGTCGGGAGACCTTCGGGATCGGGGCATGATATAATGGTATTAGTGCGACTCAATTCTTTGCCTATTATGTTGCTACGACTCTGAGATGTTCTCGATATTGTATTACAATAGAGCGTTCCATACAATAAGTCCATAGATATTCTCAAAGTTGTGCAAAAGTTTTCTGGATTTGATTTGTTACTTAGAGTTGTGCTTTCATGCTTCTGGTTTGCTAGAGTTTTTGATTGAGTATGGTGAGGGATGAGGACTATCGCTGCTCGGGATATCGAAAAGTTTCTCCTTGAAGTTTCGAGGACGAAACTTTTTGTTGGTGGGTAAGTATGTAGTGCCCCGCTCCGTGTCGGCACTATGTACAAGCTATATCGATTTGCTGATTCAAAAAGGATATTTTTCTTAAGAGCTCCTTGTTGAAGCAGGAGATGACTGATCAAGGTGAGTGGATAGAAACTTTGTTCTCTGATTCTTGTACACCTTAATAATGAATTTGAATTTTTGAATGCTTGTTTGCTTAAGAAGAATGATAGAACCTGACTCTGCATGCTTAAATAGAGAACTCACATATCTTGTCATTGAAATAAACCTGCCTGCTTAACTAGAGTGCTTGAAATACCTGTCTAAGAAGAGTAAGAGAGTGCTTGAACATGTTTCCTGATCGCTTGTATTTTGAAAGGACCACATCGTGCTTGAACTTGTTAAGAGATGGAGGCCAGTCCGCACAGAGATAGATGGTCTGCTTGTTCAACTCGTCTACATCATAGAGTTTATCTGATAGTGTTTCATGCATTCGCATCAGTCAGACAATGGATATTGGTGAAGAGCTGAACCTTGGTCATGGCTGCTACCATGATAGTGAAGAGCAACCATGAGTCACAGCTGCTAATAGCATCAGATAAATGAGTTATTGGTTAGTTGGATTACCGCTACTAATCCTGAGTTTCTCGGGGACCGAAAAGCATATAGCTAGTTCATCGTGTTTGCTTGATAAAATGATAGTTTCTAGATGGTGCATTGTCCCTAGAGTCTTTGAGTATAGCTCACGAGACACGATGCGCAACCATGATAGTAGAACAATCGACTTGCCTTGTGTGCATGAATGAATCAAACATGAACTCTATCTTTAAAAAGATATTTCCCAAGCAAGTAATATGACTCCGTTCCTGTGCAGCATGTAATGAACATAGGTAAAACTAAAAAAATCACTAGTAATATAATATTTTATAACATAATTACTTAGTGTTGGTTTTAGTGAATGTTGTTTATGTTCAGTTAATTTTAGACTCACCACTACTTTCTCCAAAGTGCTGACTCACCAATAGTTTACTTGTTTGCAGGTACTAGATCGTCCGAGGAAGCGATAGGCGTGCCTTATCCCCAAGACCCAGAAATCTGGTTTTGATGCCTTGTGTCGTATCGATTGCTTTGAACTGCTTTTGTATAAAGGGATATAATATATGGAATGATGCCATTGTATGAGAGAACCATGTGCCTCGATTTGCCCCGTATACTCAGATAGATAAATGCTTGCAACACGGTCCCTCCACTGTTTACTCGACTCTATGATAGCCACAACTTTAACGATGTTGCCTTATGCGGGCGCAACTCCAGGCTCGCACGACATCACGTCTCGATGGCAAACGATAATATACGTCCCGCGGGAGCGCCGAGGAGCGATGATTCGCGTCCAGTAAGGGCATTGTCGGGAGACCTTTGGGATCGGGGCGTGACATAGTATGCCCGTGCTTCCCACAATAACTGCAGTGGAGCTTCTCTGAAATCTGGTATGGTCATGCTCTGTGCTACTGTTGTTGCTGCTAAGGTGCCAAATGACGTATGATGGGCCCTCCTTGTTATGTCCTTGCTGGTCCATGCTGGGTCTTCGGTTGACTTCCCTTTACCTTGCTTATGGCCTCTTGTAGCCTAGCCTCTGTCAATAACTCGATATAAGAGATCCAGAACTGTGAGCTAGTGTAGTACTGGAGCTCCTGAGTCAGCCCACGATAAAATCTATTAGCCTTCTCTAAGTCATTGGGTATTAGGGCAGCGCCATATTTACTGAGGCGACTAAACTCTGCATCATACTCGTCGACTGTCTTATTCCCCTGCTCCAGATGCAGGAACTGATCGTACAATGCATCCCTTATGGTGGCCGTGAAGTACTTTCTCTCAAAGCACTCCAAGAACTTCTCCCAAGTCTGGCGCGTACACAACTGGCGCTCCATCAATTCTCACCAGTGAAGAGCGTTACCCTCTAGTTTGGTCCTTATGCCTGTCATCCATAGATCTGTAGGCAGCTGTGATGCTTCTAATAACTTATTGGTGTTGGTAATCCAGTTTGTGGTCTCCTCTGGACTCTCAATTCCTTTATACGACTTGGGTCCCATCTGTATAAATTCCTTGACTGAACCAACTCGAGCTTGCGGTACTGGAACTAGTGTCTGAGCTGGTGCTAGTACAGCCAACCTCTCAAGTGCTGCCAAAAATTCTTGTCGCTGCTCTGCCGCTTGCTACCTCTGCACTACAGCATATACGGTGGCCTGCTGTCTCTGTTCCTGCATCATCATTTGGAAGAACTGGAACAGCTATGTCTGGCTATCCTGCTGTATTGATACAACTAAAGAAGTCCCATTAGGCGCAGTGGAAGGATCAGGTGTAACCGGATTGTGAGTCTGTCCTTCCAGCCCCAAAGTCTAGGAGTCGTTGAGGCCTCTCCTCGTTTTTGGCCGTTGACCCCTGGAGGTGTGTCGCCCCGGTGGAGGTATATCCACTACGCAAATTCATCTCTCTGTAAGAGATGGACGAAAAGATTAGAAAGACTACAGGAATCAAGCAGGAAGCAAGCATTTAAATAGGACAAGTTGAAAGGAAGATGTATAGTCAAGTGTGGATGAGATCCTATACACTATTCCTATACTAAGGCTTGTTCGGTATAGTAACGTAACCGAGACAATATATTCTGGTGACCTGCATGGGCCACCACAAAAACATATCACATTCCAGTCCCAGAATACGTAGGACTAAGAATATATAACATGCCAACCGTATGTATATGACAACTCCAATGTGTTGGAAGATCGTAACACATACGTACGGTGTATATGAATATCAAATCCACAAGTGGTAATATACTGTCGACATAAGTCACACGCAATCTATATCTCATCCACAGCACAGATAAAAAAATATAAAATAAATAACTGAATCTCAAATATGAAGTATCAAAGAATAATAGTCGGGAAGAAACAAATCTACTGCCAGTCGATTATACCAAAAACTAAATGAGAGATGATATCAAAACTCCAATATAAGATAAACATCAATAAAAGAATAGCAACTAAAATATCCATCAGCTGCGAAGAATTAGTGGTACTCCGAAGGTAAGACCTCCTCAATCTGGTATGATGCATCAGGTCCGGGTCTGCACTCCTGCGAATAATCATGCCCGTCTACACCTGAAAGTGGACCAGGTCCTCAGAGGGACGTAACAAGATACAGAAATAACATGCCAATAAAGTACTGAAAATAAACATCTAAGGGTCGCCTAACCGTCTATGTGAATGCAATTTGAGAACAAATTTCTAACACTTGGACTATCTGGCTAAAAATGGGATTGGCATGATTCTTTCGGAGAATCAGGGGCCTAAAAAGTATGACATCTTTTGAACGTCAGAGGCTGCCTGTAGATATATAATATAAGGGTCATCTGACCACGAAGTTATTCTTGGACGCGAAGTTTATATAGCAGTTAAAATATATGAACTAAATAACAGAAATAAAATGCATGCAACATATAGAATATAAATTACAGTATAATGGAAATGTATACTTGCCTGGCAGGAAAGCTGCGTAATGTAAACGTCCAGGTATCAAGTTTAGAGTATCAGAACCCACTGCCTCCTACTGAACGTCTTCGGATGCTGAAATAAATATTACCAACATTCCCAGAATCAGCAAAATAGCTAGAAAATACTACCCTTTTGTCCAATTTTGACACAGGGGCAAAACGGTAATTTTGGGTCAATGGCCCACTTTGGACCGAAATATGTACCAGAGATAAAAGTTATTAAATTAGACAAATTATAGGTCAAATAAATCTTAAATGTTGATACGAACTCAACGGTATGTCTAGTTTTAGATTTCGCTGAGCCGATCAAAATTTTACCCTCCAAGTCAACTAGTGGGTCCACAAATAGGCGGCTCGGTCAACTATCTCAGAATTACGTGAAACATGAGTCACAGGACCAGCGTAATACCACGAGTCCAATGGCGTAAGTTTTTTCGCATTCCGACGAGCGCGCACAAACTAATTGAGAATTTTGCAAAACACGGATACGGGAAACTTTTTACGGATACGCGTCGATTTTGATGCACACACACGTCCGAATCAATTTTTTCGAAAGCCCACACGTCAGGGTATACTATACGCTCCTTTAGGAACAACTAGTACGTGGCATGGTGGTCTGGTTTATCGGGACGTACTCCGTATCACAAATTTTAAATATTTTTAAAACAAGTTTTTTGGGTTTTTGGACACAGTTTTTCATCAACAATTAATGAGTAATTTTCTAAAGTAATTACTTCGTTGCGGTCATGGTTATATGGAATCTGTGTTAGAAAAAGAATTTTGAATTTTTTTGAACGGATTGGGAGAAATCTGCCATTCAAAATAGGGTTCTTGATTGTAAATTATGTCAAATATGTATATTCATATAAAAGTAGTTTTTCGGGTTTTTGGAGGGAAATTATCATCTCGATTTAATCAGGTTTCATTCTAAGAATTTACACAATCATAAACTAGATCATGTGGTCTGTGCATAGGAGTTTACTGATCAAAAATTAATCATGCATAGAGAGAAAAATCTGCTATCGAATGTGGATACCTTGGTCGAGTTAATCAGAAAAACGAGTTCGCGGCGATCGACTGCAACGAAGTGGCATCCAGGTGGTCGACGACCAAAGCATTGGGAGGCGATCGAGGGTCAATGGTGGTAGGGAAGATGGGTCGCGGCTCCGAGATCGAGAAGTAGGGTTAGGGTTTCGTTTCTTGGATGCAGATATATGGAAGTTATGGGTCAGGTTGGTATGCTATTGTGTTCCACATTTAAGGGACGGGGGTGAAAGGTCTATGTTGTTGCTACTTTTGTTAGTATCACTAGCAAGTGCTCTTATTTTTTTTATCTTTTCTTTACTTTGTTAATACTTTTTTTATTTATATTACTTTTATTTTATATATTCTGTTTAACAACTAACTTATTCATTATTATATTATATTATATTATATTTTACTTTATTTTATTTTATTTATTACGAGAAATTTCAATTTTTAATATACTAACATAGTAGGGGTCATCCTCACGTATCACTATTCTTACAAAAAGGTATATATATATATATATATATATATATATATATATATATATTATTTTATTAATTAAAAAAATTAGGGTGGTTATAGTCGTCTCCTCGAGTCCCGAAGTGTCTTAGTGTGACGAGTGATGGGTCAGAGGTTCTGCCAGTCATCGAATGCTGTGTCAGGGGGGGATCTTATGCGGCTCCATGCTTTGTGGTCATTCACGCCGCATATAGTGTATTATGCGGCTTCTAGATCTTTGGTTGATCAGGCTGCATGTGGCTTCTCTGCGGCTTAGTTGTTTAGGCCGCATGTAGCTTCTCTATGGCATGTTTTCATTCTTTTGAGGGGGGCATGACCTTTATGCGGCCTGCATAATTTTTTATGCTTCTACACTAGGTCAAGCTCCAAATCTAGTCTTCTATTCCACCATCAAGGAAGATTCAAAAATCATACCCTAGATCTCAAGACCAAGCTCCAAACTCAAGTAAGAAATTTAGAGAAAAAATATGAAGAGAGAAGATTAAGAGGAAAAAGAGAAGAGAGAGAGAAAATAATTTAGTTTATATGGAGATGGAGAGTGAATCTTAGATATAGGATGAGCCATGTCACCGATCCATGCCCCCCTACAATCGATCATGGCCACACAAGAGAATAACAAAGAAACTAATGGATAAAAATATGACTTGGTTAAACCCATGGAGTGAGTTATTAGCGGTCAGGGGATATATCGAAGGTATATTACGGTATACCAGTGGTATACCGGTCTAACTGTCAATTTTCCCTTTTTAAGAAAATTCAGGATTATGTTCCATGTTCGAGTCCTAGCACGGGTCTACGACATTAATAATGGATATTTTATAAGTCTATAGCAGTCTGGTGATAAATATAGTTGTCATAAACACAAAAAACATTTTAAGTTATATAAGTCGTTAGGTGATTTACTAAAAAATAGGAGTATCACACGATATAGGTCATACGATCATCGATACACATTAAACCAAAAAATCTCTAATATTAGTAAAACCATCAATACATGAATCTAAAAATAACATCATGTCAACATGTCATTGACCAAGGAATCGCCTCGCCAAAATCTATAATACTCAATCAAGATACTGAATTCATAAAAGCTGAGAAAATATAATATACGATATATATATATATATATATATATATATATATATATATATATATATATATATATATATATATGTTTGAATAAACAAAGAAGAGGGTTTGTACGAAACCCTTTTGCTTACAAACGAGAAAAGAGAAAAGTACAATTAATCCTATACGAGGATATTAAGTACAATAAAAATGATTCTGGAGAAGTATTGCTATAGAAGTCTGATCTACGGTCGATCACTTTGTTCCTTGGACCACACGATGATGAAGAAGTGCTGTAGAAGGAGCTTCAAACTTTCTCTGAATTGAAGGCAAAGGCCAGTCAAAGGAAAGTTGCAAGTAGGATCGAATTCTCGTTGCCAAAGTTGTCAGCCAAAACTCTCTCTTCTGTGCTCTGCTCTTTTTTTTTGATCTCTGATTGTGCGATGCCCCTGTCCCTTACCCTGTGACCAGGGGTCTCTATTTATAGAGATCAATTAAATAACTACCTAGTTGGCGTAAAAGCCAAATGTCTTGTTGGCGTAAAGGCCAAATAACTGTCTTGTTGGCGTAAAAGCCAAATAACTGTCTTGTTGGCGTAAAGGCAAAATTGTGAAGAAGAATACTTCATTTACGCTGTGTTTATAATAACTGCTACCCACGTTCCCATAATCTTCTGAATCTGTGTATGACACGTGTCCCTTTATAAGGTAACGCGTATAACCGCTTCTCGAAGATCATGGCATGCAAGCCACGTAGGTAATTGCCCCTGCGTAAAATAGTTGGCATAAAAGCCAAATAACTATCTTGTTGGCGTAAAAGGCCAAACTGTGAAGAAGAATGCTTTCTTTACGCTGCAGTTTTGATAACTGCTACCCACGCTCAAGTAATCTTCTGAATCTGCGTATGATACGTGTCCCTTTATAAGGTAACACGTATAACAGCTTCTCGAAGATCACGGCATGCAAGCCACGTACGTAACTGCCCCTGCGTAAAGATGGTTGGTGTAAAAGCCAAATAACTGTCTTGTTGGCATAAAAGACTAAACTCTGCGTAAAACTTGATGATTCATGAATAATAAATAACCAGCGTAAAATAGCCAATTATCCATCACGACTGAGGTCTTGAGCGTATTCTGGGCTAAATAGCCTTATCATGTACCTTTGTAAATATAGCCGAGTTGGCGTATTTTGAGAAGATAGCATACGGCGTACTCCTATAGTTAAAAATAGCCTGGTTGGCATAAAATACAAGGATGGTGATGTGAGCGTATTAGTCACAGTTTTAGCTTTCCCAGTCCTGAAAATTTTTAAAAATAGAACAAAATCTCGTGCATTAAGTGCAGAGATATGCCTCCATCTCGTGCATTAAATGCAGAGATATGCCTCGAGCTTTCTACATGAAACAGCTTTTGATGTGGCATCGAATTTTATCTTATCTTGTAAGCCCCCTGATTTTCAGGAATTATTAATTTGGACTTTTCATAATTTTCTGGAATTTTTCGGAATTTTTCTGTAATTAAAACCTAGAATCTTGGTAATTAAATGATTTTTATTTACTATTAATTACTATTAAAATATAATGAAAATAATATTTTTGGGTGTAAAATAAAAAACTGGACTTAGGGTAATTTTTCTGGAATTTATTGGACCCCGGACCTATTTTTAAACACCTAAAAACTATTATTATTTATTTATTTATTTATTTATCTATTTATTTAATTACTTATTTAATTATTTAACCTTTAACCCAAAGCCCGCGGCCCAAACCCAACCGGCCCAGCCCATCGATCTAACGGATCGGGTCGGGTCCACCCGCCGTCCAACCTGCTAGCACCCGCGACCCGCTGACTCAGCAGCCCTCTCCCCCGCGTCCGGCGCCGCTGCCCGCTTCCTCCGCCGCCCCGCCCGCGACCACGTCCCTGCCTTCCTCGCCTCTCCTCCGCTTTCCCCGGCGATCCCAGCCTCGCTCCTCCCCTTTAAAACCCTCCCCTCCGGCCAGAACTTTTCCCCCGACCACCCTCGACGCCGCTGCCGCCTCAGCGCTCCGGCGCCACCCCAGCCGTGACACCTCGCCGTGCCACCGTGCCGCCAGCGCCTCGCTCGGCCTCCCTCTCCTCATCATTCCTCCTCCTCTTTCCCCCGATCCAGCACCCAGCACTGTAAAACCCCCTTCCTAGAAAAATCGTAAATACCCTTTATTTATTAATAATTAATTAAATTGTAGTAATTAGGTTCAAATAGGAGAAATAGATTTTTAATAATTTTTATGTTAGGTGTTCGGGCACTTAGAGGACTTGTGAGACCATCAAGAATTTTTCGGAATTTATTCCATGTAGGAGACCCCTTGAGCAGTTGCTAGCCTAACGATGTGCAATACCCTATTATATAAATTTTCTTATGTGTGAATATATATATATATATATATATATATATATATATATATACAATTAAATATGTATATATATTTTATTTAAAGAAAGAAAGAAAAAGAAAGGAATTTAATAAGTATATAATAATAATACTAATAATAATAACAATAATAATAATATTATTTTAGCCTACTTTAGACTAAGTTCCTTAGGAACTATGTGTTAGCAGCAGGATTGCCTTTCCATCCCGCCTTCAGCAAATCCAGGGGACCCCGCCCCCCACTTAGCCGCCCTATTGAATTCCCAAACCCGCGGATAGAAGATCCTTCACCCGAACCTATATTTTCCCCCCCCTCTCTCCTAATTATATATAACATATATATATATATCATTAGCTCTCCAAAATCCTAACCTAAAACTCCAGACTTCCCCTTCCCATCTAGAGCCATCACCGCAGCCAGAGAAGCCTCCCCAAGCCATCCAACCATCCCGTCGACGCCGACATCGCGAACTGCAGTTTCCCACTCGAAGCACCTTCGCTCCGGCGTATTTTTCCGTTGACTCGCTCGACCAAACGCTGTTCTGTTTTTATAGGTATGATCTCCCCTCAACCCTCTTCCATACTTGTTTTATAGTCAACCTCGGAAAACGTGTGCCCCTAGGTGAAAAATAGCGCCCAAGTCGGACGAGCAGACAGAATTCTGCAATCGCAGAATTCCAGAATGACCACTCATATTGCCGAGTTCGTATCTCCCACCACAGAGATCCAAATTCGGTGATTCTTTTTGATACCTGTAGATTACATGACCTAGTTTATTTTTTGTATAATAACTTTGTGCTATTAGTTGCTGTGGACAGAATTATATTCGTCACAAAACTGCGCGCACCCACTTTTTCCGGTTTTCCAAAGGTTGGAGATCGGAGCGCGCCCCGCCAAAGGGGACCGCCCTGCCATGTGCCAAGTGTACCAAATGGTGCATGCTGCATAATCGGACACGAGAAAATTCGTGGGGACTGATTCGGACGCGTGTGCGCGCCGAAATCAGGCCGTATCCGCGGACACATTTCGTGTCGCCACTTTTGTGGAACTCGCGAGTATTTTGTGCACGCTTGTCAGATTGTGATGAAACTTGCGCCACTGGACTCGTGGTAACGCGCTGGTCCTGTGACCCAATTTTCACGCAATTCTGAGACGGTTGACCAGATCGCCAATTGGCGGGCCCCACAGTTGACTTTCGGACCAAATTTTGTTCGGCTCATCGGAATCCAAATTTGGACATACCGTTGGGTTCGTATTGACATTTAGAGTTGTTTGACCCATAGTTTGTCCCATTTAGAGACTGTTACCCTCGGCACGCTTTTTGGTGCAAAGTGGGCCACACGTGGACCCCACTTTTATCCGAAATTACCGTTTTGCTCCTGTGTCCAAATTGGACGAAAGGGATGTGCTTTTTAGCTATTTTGCTCATTCTGAAAACGTTGGTGATATTTATTTCAGCATCCGGAGACATTTGTTCTGTGGCCATAGCTTCTGGTCCTGTGTACTGGACATCTGGACGTGACATTTTGCAGTTTCTTGCCAGGCAAGTATACCTTGCCATTGTACTGTTATTTATATTCCATATGTTGCATGCATCTTTATTTTTTGTCTTTAGTTCATATATTTTAACTGTTATATAAAATGCGCGCGACGGTGACGTCGCGATATATTTTTATTTATGTATTGCATTGACCTTGTTCATGAGACTACCCCATTATCATGTAGCATCATTAGGTTCATTGGCCGTGACACAGTGGTTACACTAGTGTGAGTCACATATAGATCACGGACTGCGTGACAGGTCTGGCCTCCTGTACGTATGGGCCGTGCGTTAGGAATAGCTGCTGTTAGAAACTTTGCATGCTAGTAGACTTGGCAGTTATTAGAGGTGTTATTGTGTCATGGATGTGACATGCTTAGAGCATGGGGTGGGGAGAACAACAAGTACCACATTTGAGCTCCTTTACACTTTTTCTGTGACGCCCGGATTCTCCGCTGGAGATACGGGTGGTGATGACCCATATATATACATTGGCGGGCCTCCGCCGTTCAAAAGACGACGTGCCTTTGGGCCCCTGGATCTTCAAAAGAGAACCATGCCAAATCCCAGTTTTCAGCCAGATAGCTCACTTGCGGGGAAAGTTGTTCTTAACTGCATTCACTTTAGACGGTTAGGCGACCCCTTTGGATATTTATTTTAGTACTTTATTGGCATGTGTTTAAGTATACTTGTTATGTCCCTCTGAGGACCTGGTCCGCTGCCAGGTGTACCTGTTCTTGAGTATTTGCAGGAGCACAGATTTGGAAGGATATAGATGCTCCGTGGATGTCTTCTCTTTGAGCCGTGATTGGTAGCTGGTACTTATATTGTTTGAGTGAGTTGTACTTATATTGTATTTACTTTTCCCATTCGAGTTGGTAGTGGATTTGTTTCCATCCAACTATCATCTTTAGATACTTCTTGTTGAGGTCTAGTTTCATAGATACTGGTTATTTATTTCTATATGATTTTGGTGGATGAGATTTAGATTATAACCTGTGACTTGTATTACATTTTATACCACTTGTGGATTTTATATTCATATTACAGCGTACGTATGGATTTGGTTTCCATATATTGGAGTTGCCATATCCATGCGGCTGGCATGCTTACGTGTCCTAGTCCTACGTATTTTTGGGACTGGGGCGTGACATGTTTTTGTGGTGGCCCATGCAGGTCAAGAGCATATTATCTTGGTTACGTTACTGTACCGAACAAGCCTGCACCTAGGACTAGAATATAGGATCTCATCCACAATTGACTATGATTCATCTTCCTCCTCTCTGTTCTATTTTGAACAAATGCATCCTGCTTGATTCTTGTGCTTCCCTAATAGTTCCTTGAGTATAGCCTTCTGCTGAGAATATAGGAACCCCTGTTATTAGGATGATAATTAGAGTAGCACACCTATTTAGAATACGACGAGATCATAGATACACCACTAAGTTAGAATATCTAGCGAACCTTAGAATCCCTTATCCCTATAATTGGTTTACCATTGCCCCGGATGTATTATGAAGACTTGAGAGTAGTATAGATACTACTAGAGTTAGTTAGAAGTTTTACCATAATGTTTGACCCTAGTATTGAGGAACCAATAGAAAACCAAAAATTTGAATATTAGGACTGAACCTAACCCTCATAATTGGATAGTATTAGAGGACTATAAAACTTATGTCATTGTCTTGTTATTAGTAGACAAGTACCCTAGAAGGCCAAGAGCAATGCATAGAATATTTCCCTAATCATACCTCAAACATAGCAACCAACACCCCACTCCCCTTAGAGAACCATGATGCTATCTAGAGCCCTCTATCTTTATTTTATATATTGTTTCCCTGCGACCATAGCACTCGCTATTTTGCGACGGCTAATTACATTTCTTCTCTTCATCTTTCAACTCGTGCCATCTGACACTTCGGATAGTAGGCCAAGTAAATTTATTCTTTGTTAAGGGCTCATAGTTTGCTAGGCTTATAGTTGTAGCCTTGAGTGTGAATTTTTATGCTTGGTAGTTAGAACTTGATAAGTTTAAGTTGTTTTGTAGATTGTGACCAATGATTAACCCTTAGTTTTAAATCATGTAATTTGTACCCTCACCTCGATACAAGTTAGACCCTTCCTCCTTAACGGCCAGTAACTCTTCTATCCCTACGATTGACACATGTTCTATGAGCACTATGATTAGGACTTAATGTGACCCTTACCTATATAATGCAACATGAGACCCTAATAAGTACCAAGATCTTTACTCATATACCCTAATAAGAATTTTGTTCTATGTACATGTGCAAGGTTATTTTTGTAGGATCCTCTTAAGACTGTCACAATAGTAGTTAAATTATTTTAAGTTGGATAGTATACCTCACCACCTAGTATCATATAGCCCTTGTGATCCATTGATGAAGTGTAACTGAATGGCATTAATTGTATGCTAACATAAGATGATAGTGTTTATTCAGACTATAGAACTTAGAGGCTCACACCCCTACTTTGTCGACTATCGACTTAGACACAGAATTAATATGATAACTATAGAGATTGTAGAGTCTTTTATTATTGTTGCTTATGATGTTTTGTTCGGTGAACTTGAATTAATTTGTGCCTCCTTTCATCAACATCTAGCGTGCTTATATTTTATATACTACCTTGACTTATGCTGCTATTTTATAGCCTAATTTTGCGAGCTTATTCTTTATCAAGCTTGTTCATGACATATGTATTATTGGGGAGGCCCACAATAATACAATTCAGAATCAGTGTATTACGGTCTGATCAACCATAGTGCGCTTGATTCGCCCTTTGCAATAATACTTTACGTGGATTGAGATATATAGTTGACTAGTAGACACCTGTACTTGCCCTCTAGATATGTCTAAGCATATCGTATCCGTTACATAACTGTACCGATGCGAGCATGTGGATAGGCATTACCAAAATAGGATTGCAATCCACAACTGCTTTGACAATTCCCAATTGAATTCTTTAAACGCCTTGATCCCAATACTTCTATTCTATTACGCTGCCCTTGAACTCTTTATTATTGATCTCCGTCTTCCCTTATTTCGGAAAGACGAAACCTCGTGCTTGATATAAGTTTAATACACAGAGAGTACTAGATATACCCCGTAGGCCGATCACATACTTGAGGATTATTCTTTTGTAATTAAGGACATATCATATATGATATAATCGGCGTTGACGTTTTGAGGATTGAATGACATGAGTAAATAAATTAAGGAATATTTTCTTAAGGTATATAGCCTTATGTAATAGATGGGTAAATTCTAAGTTGGGTAGTAGTGCATTGTCAACTCGAGAGGAATTTCTTTTAGATTGGGATCGAGTAAGACTAGATTGGGAGAGGTTCAAGCCATTATAATTTTGAGAAATTTAGAAGGATGACTAAGATGATGAGGATCAATGAATTGATATTGAGGACCCAATATTTATACCTTAAGTGCAGGAGTTAAATTTTGAACAATGAAGGTAGAATCATCAATTTGAAATTAGAGGATAAATATAGAATTTTAGACTTGAATATTGGTGGACTGTATTTAAATTATTTTTCAATTTGGTGAATTGAATTAAGAATTAAAATTTTGGTTGGACGACCTATTTGAAATAATGAGGATGTGAATGGAATTAAAGAGTTGAGGCATACAAAATTTTATAAGTGAAAATGGAAATATATTGGACTCAAACCACTTCTAAAGGAGATTATGATAGTTAGAGATCGTGAGGTAAAAGTTATATGCGTATGTAAATCTTGGAGATGTTATGTGGATAATTTGAAACAAGGAGAGAAGAGATAACCATAGGTTAAATTTTGATTGGAGCAGTGGTCATCTTAACCTAGAAGTGATTGCAATGGATATGATTAGGATTTTAGTTATCGCAAGAAGATTGCGACTGACTTGCCTTATTGTACATAAAGGATTAACCGATTCTGCCTTATTTCAATTTTTAGGACGACATTATTTTAAGCTCGGCAGATTGTGAACCCCCTCACCTAAGAAATTGACCTACTCGACTTAGATAGTGAGACTGAGGCTAGCACGAATCCACTTAGAAATAGAACACGATTTTTTTAT
The DNA here is from genome assembly GCA_036927795.1 of Iris macrosiphon. Lineage (NCBI taxonomy): Eukaryota > Viridiplantae > Streptophyta > Magnoliopsida > Asparagales > Iridaceae > Iris > Iris macrosiphon. The sequence goes on from JAYESA010000018.1 coordinate 124,224,288, forward strand.
TTAGTTTACAACATGATATCACTTGACACGCCTTACCATTGCTCCGATAATTGGAGCACTACACTAGCCACTGCCTTCCTATAAATTTTACACCCTTATCCTAGACATGCCCATCATCCAATTCTCATCTTTGTGCAATTTTCTAATTGTTGGACGCTTTTTTGCAAAAGAGCATTTATGTGTCCACACCATTGGACATGACACATGAAGAAACCTAATTTTTCGTTCATGTAGATTTTTCCCATAATTTTTTTTTTAAGATGTGCAACGTGCAACATCGCCCACTCCTTTAAACCTAGTCTTGTATTTTAAACAATGCAAATCTTACACCATTATTGCATTCCATCATGGCTTAATTTTAATTTCGAGGACGAAATTTTTATAAGTTGGGTAGAATATAAAACCCCCTTCCTAGAAAAATCGTAAATACCCTTTATTTATTAATAATTAATTAAATTGTAGTAATTAGGTTCAAATAGGAGAAATAGATTTTTAATAATTTTTATGTTAGGTGTTCGGGCACTTAGAGGACTTGTGGGACCATCAAGAATTTTTCGAAATTTATTCCATGTAGGAGACCCCTTGAGCAGTTGCTAGCCTAACGATGTGCAATACCCTATTATATAAATTTTCTTATGTGTGAATATATATATATATATATATATATATATATATATATATATATATATATATATATATATATATACAATTAAATATGTATATATATTTTATTTAAAGAAAGAAAGAAAAAGAAAGGAATTTAATAAGTATATAATAATAATACTAATAATAATAACAATAATAATAATATTATTTTAGCCTACTTTAGACTAAGTTCCTTAGGAACTATGTGTTAGCAGCAGGATTGCCTTTCCATCCCGCCTTCAGCAAATCCAGGGGACCCCGCCCCCCACTTAGCCGCCCTATTGAATTCCCAAACCCGCGGATAGAAGATCCTTCACCCGAACCTATATTCCCCCCCCCTCTCTCCTAATTATATATAACATATATATATATATCATTAGCTCTCCAAAATCCTAACCTAAAACTCCAGACTTCCCCTTCCCATCTAGAGCCGTCACCGCAGCCAGAGAAGCCTCCCCAAGCCATCCAACCATCCCGTCGACGCCGACATCGCGAACTGCAGTTTCCCACTCGAAGCACCTTCGCTCCGGCGTGTTTTCCCGTTGACTCGCTCGACCAAACGCTGTTCCATTTTCATAGATATGATCTCCCCTCAACCCTCTTTCATACTTGTTTTATAGTCAACCTCGGAAAACGTGTGTCCCTAGGTGAAAAACAGCGCCCAAGTCGGACGAGCAGACAGAATTCTGCAATCGCAGAATTCCAGAATGACCACCAATATTGCCAAGTTCTATCTCCCACCACAGAGATCCGAATTCGGTGATTCTTTTTGATACCTGTAGATTACATGACCTAGTTTATTTTCTGTATAATAACTTTGTGCTATTAGTTGCTGTGGACAGAATTATATTCGTCACAAAACTGCGCGCACCCACTTTTTTCGGTTTTCCAAAAGTTGGAGATCGGAGCGCGCCCCGCCAAACGGGACCGCCCCGCCGTGTGCCAAGTGTACCAAATGGTGCACGCTGCATAATCGGACACGAGAAAATTCGTAGAAACTGATTCGGACGCGTGTGCGCGCCGGAATCAGGCCGTATCCGCGGACACATTTCGTGTCGCCACTTTTGTGGAACTCGCGAGTATTTTGTGCACGCTTGTCAGATTGCGATGAGACTTGCGCCACTGGACTCGTGGTAACGCGCTGGTCCTGTGACCCAATTTTCACGCAATTCTGAGACGGTTGACCAGATCGGCAATTGGCGGGCCCCATAGTTGACTTTCGGACCAAATTTTGTTCGGCTCATCGGAATCCAAATTTGGACATATCGTTGGGTTCGTATTGACATTTAGAGTTGTTTGACCCATAGTTTATCCCATTTAGAGACTGTTACCCTCGGCACGCTTTTCGGTACAAAGTGGGCCACACGTGGACTCCACTTTTACTCGAAATTACCGTTTTGCCCCTGTGTCCAAATTGGACGAAAGGGATGTGCTTTTTAGCTATTTTGCTCATTCCGAAAATGTTGGTGATATTTATTTCAGTATCCGGAGATATTTGTTCTGTGGCCATAGCTTCTGGTCCTGTGTACTGGACATCTGGACGTGACATTTTGCAGTTTCTTGCCAGACAAGTATACCTTGCAATTGTACTGTTATTTATATTCCATATGTTGCATGCATCTTTATTTTCTGTCTTTAGTTCATATATTTTAACTGTTATATAAAATGCGCGCGACGGTGACGTCGCGATATATTTTTATTTATGTATTGCATTGACCTTATTCATGAGACTACCCCATTATCATGTAGCATCATTAGGTTCATTGGCCGTGACACAGTGGTTACACGAGTGTGAGTCTCATATAGATCACGGACTGCGTGACAGGTCTGGCCTCCTGTACGTATGGGCCGTGCGTTAGGAATAGCTGCTGTTAGAAACTTTGCATGCTAGTAGACTTGGCAGTTATTAGAGGTGTTATTGTGTCATGGATGTGACACGCTTAGAGCATGGGGTGGGGAGAACAACAAGTACCACATTTGAGCTCCTTTATACTTTTTCTGTGACGCCCAGATTCTCCGCTGGAGATACGGGTGGTGATGACCCATATATATACATTGGCGGGCCTCCGCCGTTCAAAAGACGACGTGCCTTTGGGCCCCTGGATCTTCAAAAGAGAACCATGCCAAATCCCAGTTTTCAGCCAGATAGCTCACTTGTGGGGAAAGTTGTTCTTAACTGTATTCACTTTAGACGGTTAGGCGACCCCTTTGGATATTTATTTCAGTACTTTATTGGCATGTGTTTAAGTATACTTGTTATGTCCCTCTGAGGACCTGGTCCGCTGCCAGGTGTACCTGTTCTTGAGTATTTGCAGGAGCACAGATTTGGAAGGATATAGATGCTCCGTGGATGTCTTCTCTTCGAGCCGTGATTGGTAGCTGGTACTTATATTGTTTGAGTGAGTTGTACTTATATTGTATTTACTTTTCCCATTCGAGTTGGTAGTGGATTTGTTTCCATCCAACTATCATCTTTAGATACTTCTTGTTGAGGTCTAGTTTCATAGATACTGGTTATTTATTTCTATATGATTTTGGTGGATGAGATTTAGATTATAACCTGTGACTTGTATTACATTTTATACCACTTGTGGATTTTATATTCATATTACAGCGTACGTATGGATTTGGTTTCCATATATTGGAGTTGCCATATCCATGCGGCTGGCATGCTTACGTGTCATAGTCCTACGTATTTTTGGGACTGGGGCGTGACAGCACAGCCGCAGCCGCTGCCGACCGTCCCCGCCCGCTCCGGCAGCCGCCGGCGCCGTGCCCGCCCTCGCCGGCGCCGCCCAGTCCCCTCCGGCCAGTCTCCCCACCGCAGAGCCGCCGCCTCCGGCCAAGCAGACCCCAAACCCTAACCCTAGTTCTCTCTGTGTACCGGACACGTGTCGGACACGTGTCGGACACGAGATTTCTGGGTTTTTCGGACCCTGTTCAGGTACGTGTATCTCCCTGCTCGTTTACCCATTTCTGATTCCTTCAGTTGCGTTGCGTAGCCTGTATGACCCCCTCGGTGCCCGTGCAAACCGCTCGGTGCATCGCGTCCTGTGGCGATCGCGAACCGCGATCCAAAAACAGGAAAAATAATAACCCGATTCACCCCGGAACTGAGTACGCCCCGCAAAACGGGACGACTTTGTACCGCGCGGTCTTCACAGATACGTGCGCACCGTCGATACGGACGTGTGGGATTTCGCAAAAGTCGATTCGGGTGTGCGTGCACACCGGGATCAACGCGTATCCGCAGACAACGCCCCGTATCTGACTTTTCTGAATCATGCCCTAACTTTGTGTACACACGTCGGATTGAAACGAAACTTGCGCCATCGGACTCATAGCAATACGCTGGTCCTGTGACCCAATTTTGGTTCGATTCTGAGAACGTTGACGAAATCGCGTGTCGTGGGCCCCACAGGCCCCGCTCGACGGGCGATTTTGTGATCGGCTCATCGGAATCTAATTCTGAAAGTTTCGTTGGGTTCGTATCATCGTTCCTGACCTGTTGACACTAAGTTTGGTGAATTTGGAGACCTTTGGCCCTGACACATTTTTTGGTGCAAAGCGGCTCACATGCGGACCCCGTTTTGGCCCGAAATTATCGTTTTTGCCCTTGTCTTCAAATTGGACTCAAGGACAGGCGTTTCTAGCTATTTGATATCTTCTGAGCATGATGGTAATGTTTATTTCAGCATCCAGAGACAATTTTTGGAAATTTTTCGAGAACAGAGCCGTAGTTGGAATCCAAACATCAGGCAAGTACATGCACTTCAAGTTTATTCTTTATATTGTGATAATTAGTTCCTTGCTCTACTAGTACCATTGGATGATTACACTTAGTGTTAGGATTTGGAGTTCATGTCTTGCTTTTCGTGTCAGGAGGGAGAATACTAGGAGGCATGCAGTTTACCCTTTCCCCTGTCCTGACTAATAGCTGTTGGTACGCGACTGTACCATCATCCGGATACTCGATTATTCCTGACTAATAGCCGTCTATGACGTGCCGGATTAGCCTTATAACCCCTACATGCCAACTATGTATTCTAAATACACAATCACACACATAGTTTCTTATCTTGTTGCAGTTCCATTTTCTTGTCTCATTATAATCCTGTTTTACTCATGTCTTATAACATTTAACTCTTAGTTAATTTTCCTACTTATTATGCATGTTCTTATCATGATACTTAGTCAATTTTTACTACTTGTCATAAATAATTAGTTTAAGCTTTGTTGTGTATTGGTACTTTGCTCCTTTCCTGACTGGATCCGTTGATATTAGGCGATGATGAGGACTATGCCCCCACCTTTTATGGCCCATATGACGTAGCAGGTGATACTTTCGAGGAGCCGGTTCCTACTCAGGAGACTACTTTTGAAGATTAGTTAGCCAGTTAGTTAGTATTTTCTTTCAGCATAGTACTCGGGTTTGTCCCCGATTTATCTTCTGGTTCTGTAATAAATTATGGATTTGGATGTCACAAAACTTTGACTTATGAAATTTTAGCATTCCTATTTCCTGTCATTTTCCTTGTCTATTTATTTACTGTGAATGAGCTAGATTTTAAATTACCTGTGAAGATGATCTAGACAGCGTACTACCGCCGACACTGCGGCGTAGGCTGGACGTACTCACGAACCGGTGCCCGATTTATCTGGGTGCGGATCGTGACATATCTTGAGCGTAAAAACTCATTTCTGTTCATGTAGAATAGGCAGCGTATTCAGAAGACTCCAGTCTTGAGCGTAAAAACTTATTTCTGTCAATGTAGAATATGCAGCATATTTAGAAGACTCCAGTCTTGAGCGTAAAAAAATGACTTGTATCAAAAATATGTCACAAAACGACAACCTGGATCTCTGTGCAAAATTATCATCACAGCCGTCCTCTCGATCATCGTGCAGTACTTTTGTCAGATGTCAGTTTCACTTATTTGTCTAACAAATTCATCCGAGGAATACGAAGAGTTCCTCGTACAACTTTACGTTGCATTAAAAACAACGTATTTTAAACTTTACGCAGGAAGGTATAGCAACCTTTTACGCCACACAGCCTTGAAGCTCTGCTTTACGCGGACAGCTCTGAAGCTCTGCTTTACGCGGACAGCTTTTGAAGCTCTATTTTATGCCACACAGTCTTGAAGCTTTGTTTTATACGGACAGCTCTGAAGCCATATTTTATGCCACACAGTCTTGAAGCTCTGTTTTACGCTAAACTGCCTTGAAGCTCTGTTTTACGCTAACAGCTTTGAGACTCTGTTTTACGCCAAACAGTCTTGAAGCTCTGTTTTACGCGAAATTCATGTATGTTGGGGGTTTTGACTGTATAATACGCGTACAATTTCTCAGCGTATTTCATGCTTCTACAAGACCCCCTTCAAAGTTTTCAAATTTCTCGTAATTTGAAATGCGTTGAATGAAGCAAGAAATGGTCAACTTTGACCCGTTCTTCAAGGCTAATTTTTCGGCTATATTTAAGAAGTTGTTGGGATTTGTATGTTCTCTACTGCCTATATAAGGGCAAGCAAATGAACTTGTTTTTTCATACTTTCTTCACCACAAAGATGGCTGCTGAGATTCATTGGGCTGAACTGAGAAAGAAGAAGATTATGTTCTTCCAGCATGTAAAGAGCCGTAAAAAGAGACGTCTTCGAGCAAATATTTTCTGCAATGATGGACCATGGAAGTATATCATAGCTTTCTTTGCTCGATGTAATCAGCAATTTTATATGGCAATTCGTCAAGAGAGAGAAAGGGTCGCTTTAGACCACACAGCTTGTTAGCTGTATTTTCCCCTATTATGAAGCTGGATCCTGGGGTGCAGCTTGGCCGTGCCTTCCAGTATTGTGTTGGGTCTGAATCCCAATCATAATTTCTAAGCATGGCCGCCGATGACGTATGGGGGGTGGGCTTGAATAATACAGGACCAGTTCTGTATCCTTCCGCCATTAATCATTTTTTTGCCACCCGGCGTGTAGGAGCTGAAGAAGTACTGTAGAAGAAGAAATGAAGATCTCCATCAAACGAGAATCTAGCATAATAGATTCCCGTCATATGTAATCGTGATCTTGAATATTAATGAAAAATCCTTTGTAAAAAATAGATTTCCATCATATGTAATCATGATTAATAAACTTGTCTTCTTTTACGCACTATTGATTTGCCATATTGCTGTGAGGAAGTCTGGTAATACGCAGCTTCAACACGCTTGAGTAATTTTTACGCAGACTCTGATAAATATGCATCCAGTCATGTTCCAACTTTTACGCATAAAGGAAGATGCGTAAAAACTCTTTAGCATTCAATCGTCATGCTATTTTTGACGAGGAGTCACATAGAATTCTGACCCATCATTTATCCTTTATAAATATGAAGAACTTCTGTTCAAAACATCATCTTCAAAAATGGCTTCTCAAAAGATTCTCGAGACAGGGCAAGAAATGTCCGCCGAATAGGCCATCCCTGAACTAGTTGTAAAAGAAAACTTCGAATGAACTACCAATGGCCAAGGAAGAAAAGTCATCTCCAGTGAAGATGGACATTTTCAGGGAACTCCTTGGCCCTTCGTCTGATGAAGTCCTCTCGACTGAAGAAGAAGAGAAGTTACTGAATTCTCGTCGTCTATTTGCAAACGCTGATAAAAAAAGAGCATTTTTTGCGTAAACTCTTGGAACTGGCTTTTTCGAGCGTAAAACCCAGATGACCAATATATACGCGTGTTCTGCTAACTGATCTGTCTCGCGTAATTTAAGATTTTTGTTTTGTGCATAAAATTATAGATCCGTAGCATCTGAGCGTAAAGTCATAGATCCTTGCTCTGCGCGTAAAATCATAGATCCGTAGCATCTGAGCGTAAAATCATAGATCCTTGCTCTGCGCGTAAAATCATAGATCCATAGCATCTGAGCGTAAAATCATAGATTCTTGCTCTGCACGTAAAATCATAGATCCATAGCATCTGAGCATAAAATCATAGATCCTTGCTCTGCGTGTAAAATCATAGATTCGTAGCATCTGAGCGTAAAATCATAGATCCTTGTTCTGCGCATAAAATCATAGATCCGTGCTCTGCACGTAAAATTATAGATCCGTGACATCTGAGCGTAAAATCATATATCCTTAGCATCTGATGGATCCTTTACGCAGCATGACTATCTGTCTTCCTTTTCAAATGATCGGCTGACGTGGTCCCAAATCATAATCGACTATAATAAAATCAAATTTGGTTAAGGATTCAGAGAGTTGTTTAAACTCTATAAATAGGCCTAGGTCATGATAGAGAAAAACCCTTCATCTTTTTCTAAAAAACCCTTCGTCTCTTTCTAAAAAAAAACTCAGATTTGCCATGGCACCAAACAGACCTCCGCCGCTAAAGGAAAGCAAGCCGCTTCATTATCTCGCTCCTCTGCTCAAGCACGAGCGGCTCCTACTAGGCCAAGCAAGCCTCATTCTGAACGAAGTGCTCCGCCGTCTAGCTGTGCACCGGACATCACAGGTGAAACTTTGAGAAAAATAAAAACCCTTCGCATACGTTATACGTGTATGCGCAAATACGCCCACATTTTAATATGTCAGCGTAAAACTCCATATTTTGCAATCTGGTGTAAAAACTCAGACTGTTAAATTTTGGCGTATACTGCAAGACTTGTGGTCCCTTATGTTCTATGCACTAAAAATAAATTCCAGCGTAAAACTCCATATTTTGCAATTTGGCATAAAAACTCATACTGTTAAATTTTGGCATAAACTGCAGGACTTGTGGTCCCCTATGTTTTACGCACTAAAAATAAATTCCAGCATAAAACTCCATATTTTGCAATCTGGCGTAAAAACTCAGACTGTTAAATTTTGGCGTAAACTTCAAGACTTTTGGTCCCTTATGTTTTACGCACTGAAAATAAATTCCAGCGTAAAACTCCATATTTTACAATCTGGCATGAAAGCTCAAACTGTTAAACTTTGGCGTATACTGCAAATTTTGCGTTTTACGCACTGAAAGTAAATTCCAGCGTAAAACTCCATATTTTGCAATCTGGCGTAAAAACTCAGACTGTTAAATTTGGCGTATACTGCAATAATGTAGCATCTTACGTTTTACGCACTGAAAGTAAATTCTAGCGTGAAACTGACTTATTCTCTTGCTTTTTTGCAGTGGACCTACAGATTCCCCTCTGGCCGAAGTAATGGGTTCTGCTGCTGGAATATTAAATTCTAACTACTTGGAGGACTTGTCCCATGTAACTTTTCCCATCTCTGGAAACGAGTATCCTCAAGAAAGGGGAATTCTGATCTCGGCCCAAGAAAAAAGAATATTGCTGAGTATGATCAGCGGGGAACCCTTGACATACATAGATGAAACCGAGTATAAGAAACCAACTTTCTTATTTGGGGACGTTATTGATAAGCAATCCCAAACAAAGCCCAAGAAGGAAGATTGGATATTTTCTGTTGAGGGCAGTGTTATGTACCTGCCAAAGATGTTCAGGGACTACCACATTTCTGCCTTCTTCCATGCCACACATCCCAGAAGGATGACATGGACTCTGACTCCTGATCTTCATGGCCAGCCAGGGAAGATCTTCTATAAGAAAGAATTAAACCGAGAATCCTTTGTAAGTAGTCCCTCAGGTCCTATTATGCCCTTCAGAGGATTACTACCAGGCATCGTCCCTAGTGAAGACTCTTCCTTGATCCAGCCATTTCAGATAGCAACTTTCTGCAATGAATTCATGAGACAGGGAGGAGTATATCCCAAGGTTAATCCTCGCACCATTGGATGGCTTAACCCCCACAATCTTCGATGGGCCAGTTTAACTGCATGGGCCCTGAAGCACTTTTAGATGGAGCTAGAAAGTATTAACTTATTTGAGGCTTTCAGTGCTACTAGTGTTGGACTGCCTATCAACACAAATTTGTTCTTAGCTTTGATGGAGCGATATAACTCGTTCACTGGGACTTTCGCCACTCCAATAGGTGAGTTGGGCCTAGCACTCCATGAGATGGCATATATTTCAAAGCTACTAATGCGAGACATTCCCTATGAAGAATACGTCCCCACCAACAGAGAGTTGAAGGATACCGACCCTCGGGTAGTGGCTGTATACCAAGAACTGATGAGCCACTATCTTGCCTGCACCACTTTCTATAGAGAGCCTTCTGATTTAGCCCATATTAACAAATGGGTATCCTATCTTTTCTTCCATCAGGCTAGAAATGCCAACCAGGACAAGGTTGTAGATAGCAAAGACAAACCTTTGAACCCTCTGAGCATTCTTAATGCCAACACAATCGATGACCTTATTGAAGATGCAGGAGCTCCAGATTGTGTTCTTAATGAAGATATAGGTAGTTATCCTGCAGGGACCAAAGCCTACAGTTATATAAGGCATTGCCGAAAGCCTCTGTTAAAAGAAGAACAGCTGGCTGGCTTCCTTTCTATCTGGCTACGCCGATGGGTGGTGCCTGGCGTTGCGTCTGCGGATTGTATTCATCGCAACACCCTATGGCCCGCAGTACGTTTGGTATTTGGAGCAAGATTGGGCCTACTCCCTGCCATGGTATGCAGGATACAAGCTGGCCTGAGGGCTATTACTGATGGACTGCTGGACGATACCACTCAGCGCAAAGGTTATCCCAGAGTGGAATTACTATTCTTATATTTGATGGGATGGTTAATCCTTCACAACACTAGAGTGATGTCTCCCGGATCTTCCAGCGGTTCGGGCAATAACTTTCTGTTGAATTACAGGAATTCTTCTTGGAATGTAACTAGCGTCATAGATTGTCGACTAGCACTGAATTTTGCCCATAGTTGGAAATTCTTTTGCATCGTTCCCCCGGTACATATCAATCAGCAGGGGACTAAACTTCATGATATAGGTCAGGAGAAGTCTATTCTTTCTCCTGAAGCATTTTACTGGTTGGTCTGTATTAGACCTTCACACCTGCTGTATAGAAGTGAGGATCACTGCTACCTGGAACCTTATCTGCCTAGCCATTTCGCCAAACAATTTGGATATGATCAGTTGCACGTGGGAAATCCTATCACCAGCTTTAAATTCAAAGGTGGGCTTATTTATGGAGCTAGAGGATGGCTTATTTCATCATGGGTTGTACTGGAGCAACCTTTGCTGTACCCACGACTTCTCTTTCCATAGAATTGTGTATTCTTCATTCATACGCACAGTTTTATATGTCCATCAATACCTTCCATTGTGATTTTGATGTATATGGAAGTTTCAGAAAGCCCTCCCATAAATCCACTAGAAGAGAGGAAATACCATCTGTCTCCTCTGATGAAAGTAATAAAATTACTGGGGCAGATAATTATTTATTGATATTACCGAGAGGTATAACAGCTCCACCAGCAGAGCCTCTCATAATTTCTAATAAACGAAAGGCTTCTACTCAGAAAGCGCCTTCCCCTCGTAAGAAGAAGCAGACTACTAAAGGTCCTAAAAGGACTTCCACCAAGGGGGTCTCTTCCAGGAGTGAACCTATTGTTTCCCCTGTTAGGGATGATTCTTTGATTAGGGATCCTTCGCCTTTTAAAGAAGGAGCCTCCACAGTCCTAGCTGAAAGTGCTAGAGATTCTTTGTCGATACATCTACCACCGATACTGGTGGTGCTTCTCTATCGCCTTCGAGGCTGAGCTCACTAATAATCACTATACCTTTTACAAGACAAATAATGGGACTAGCCCCTCCTTCATCTGTAAATATTTTAAGCGAGATTCCACCCGATGAACCTCGAGTAGATTTGGGTGATGACTGGGATGACGATCCTCAAGCGTCAGTTGGTGTACCCTCCTCTCCAAGTATGATAGCTTGTTTAGCATCATTAAGAAATGATTTAGCTATACAGGCTGCAGACGCAATATACATACCATCGGCCATGGGTAAATATTGTCTTTACGCTTTTTTCAGGAAAATTTAACATCAAATTGATATTAACTTTCTCGTATCTTATTTTCAGGCGAAGACATTTCTGGGGAGGGCAGAGCTGAAACAACCTCTGCTTTTGTTACGGATCCAGCTACTGAAACGGCTGTGACCACCGCAACATTCTCAGATATAATCCCGCCAGCAGTGGTTCCAATGGAATCAGAGGTGGATGAACCAACCCCCTCGACTGTGCCTCCTTCGTCGAGCATGCCAACAACTTCAACTGTTGTTGGTGTCTCTTCTTTTGTCGTGCCATATGTTGAAGCAAAGACTGTGGCAACATCCTCTACAGTCATTCCAGAAAGGAGATTTACTGATATTGCGGCCACTCCCAGCTTCCGTTCGAGCCTTGCTATGCTAGTAGAACAATACACTAGCATATTCTACCTCACTTTGAAAGAATTAATATCCATGGTGCTAGAGAAGAATCTAGGCTTTGATGTTTTGAAGACGTCTTTCCAGCTCACTATAGCGCAAATTAGAAATTTTAATGACGCTGACAGAGCTAATACGCTAGAGCAAATGGTTAATGGTTTAGAATAACCCATTAACAAATATTTGCAATTATCCCGAGGCAGCATCAATGACTTGGTTCAGGCTGAGTATGACTCACTAACTACGGAATTTGCTCAGAGGGCAGATGTTTAAACAAATCCATTCAGGAACACCAACAAGAGATGGAGAAAGAGCAAGCAGTATTGGTGGAGAGTATTCCTCAGCTAGCTCAGTGTCGTGCCGAATATGAGGGATATGAAGTGAGGATTCGAGAACTGGAAGCTGAACTTGCTCAAACAAAGGAGAGGCTTCTCAAAGCATCGCTAGTTCGTGATGTATTGGAGGGCCAAGTGAATACAGCTCAACAGAACTTGACACATGTGGGTGTCATCCATGCAAGTTTTGTTGATTCCCTGTCTGAACTATCTCTCTTGAGCAATGACGAAGCAAGACTGGAACTGGCTCGCACTAAAATTTTAAACTCCAGGAACGAAAGGATGGCTGCTTTAGCACAACGAATCCGTGATTTAACTGCTCCTCCACAATGATGGATTATGTACTTTTTTGCTCCTTTATTCTCAGGAATAATGAAAACATATTTTCTGATTCTGTGGACCCATCACTTATTATTAGAATATAAATGATAGGCTAAGATGAAAGTGATATCAGAGATAATATGGACATGATATACTTTCGGTAACTGGTTTAGCTGAATATATCTATTCAGAGGTAATATGAACATGATAGAATATGATCCAACTAAATTTGTATACAAAATACTATTAGAGGTAATATGGACATGATAGGTTTTAAAGTTTCAAATTAGTTAAACATATCTATTCAGAGGTCATATGAACATGATAGGATATGATTCAGCTAATCTTTGTACATAGTATCATCAGAATAAAATCTTTATCATACTCCGTTAAGCAAAGGAGATCAAGCATAATACTTCTTCAGGAATTTGCCATTGATAGGAGCCATTATCAAATCTCCATTAGGCTTGGCTAATCTGTAAGCGCCATTTAAAAATATTGTTTCAATCGCATAAGGGCCCTCCCATTTGGGCTAGAATTTCCCCTTACTTTTATGCGTAATGATCATTGGCCTCTTTACAGCTAAAACTAGCTCACCAACTTTGAACACTCTTTCTTTCACTGTTTGATTAAAAGCTTTGGAGATGCGTGCTTGATAGAACTCAATGCGCTGCTGAGCTTGAAGGCATTTTTCGTCTAACCCTTCAAGCTCTTGAAGTCTTAAACGATCATTATTTTCCTTAGTCAGCTCATTAGCTACTGCTATTCTGGGTGATGGAATTTGAATTTCAATAGGGAGAACTGCTTCACACCCGTAAACTAATGAAAATAGAGTACAACCCGTTGGTGTTCGTACTGTTGTGCGGTATGCCCACATACATTCCCCCAATTTCTCGTTCCAATCTCTTTTGTTCGAAGAGACAAATTTCTTTAAGAGTTTGATAATGGTTTTGTTGAAGGCTTCTGCCAAACCATTAGCAGCAGGATTATATGTCGTTGAGGCCACATTTTGTATCCTATTCTTATCGCAAAATCGGTGAAAAGCTTGACTGATGAATTGAGGCCCATTGTCATGAATTATCCTTTGGGGTATCCAAAGTGATAAAGTATATGATGCTTGATAAAGCTGATCACATTGGATGTCTTTACCTCAGCAAGAGGAATTGCCTCCACCCATTTGGAGAAATAATCAGTGATAGCTAATATAAACCGATGTCCTCTAGAAGATGAGGGATGAATAGGACCAATGATATCCATACCCCATGCTTCAAAGGGCCATGATGAAATAGTAGGATGTAAATATTTAGAAGGTTGATGTATGAAATCTACATGAACCTGACAAGCTTTGCATTTTCTTGTATATTCTACGGCATCTGCAATCATAGTAGGCCAGTAGTAGCCCATCCTCCTGATACGATCCTGTAACTTAGGACCGGGTTGATGTGCTCCACATACTCCATCACGAGCTTCTCGGATAACTCGCCTTGCATCATCACCAGAAAGACATCGTAACAATAGTCCATCATATGTTCGACGATACAAACTTTGTGAGGAAGCATCAAAATGGAAACGTAGCGATCGTCTTTTGATAGATGCTGCTTCTTTAGGATCCTTTGGTAAGATTCCATATGACACGAAGTCTATAAAGGGACTTCTCCAATCTCTCTTAGGAGGAATCATGTTTATAACATAGCTGCGTTCTATGTAAAAATTATTTTTCACATAAAACAAATCTCTGTTAAAAAGGATCACCGAATTCTGCCTTCTTATAGGAATAGCTAGATCTGCAGCTAGACTGGCCAGAGCATCAGCTTCCAAATTTTGAGATCGAGGAACATGTTCTAAGAAGAATCCCTTAAAAGACATTGCTATCTCGATTGTTGTTCGGTGATAAGGAATGAGATCTGGATTGCGGACTTCATATATTTCTCTGACCTGATTGACGATCAACTGAGAATCACCAAAAACTTTCAAGTATTCAACCTCCAATTCTTTAGCAACTTGAAGCCCAATTAATAGAGCATTATACTCTGCCAGATTATTAGAGCATGGTTCACTAAGAGAATATGCTCGATAGATGACGAGTTTATCAGGAGTCACCAGAACAATCCCTACTCCTGAAACCACGTTTCCCTTGGGACCAGTTCTGGAAGCACCATCAAAGAATAGCTGCTATGTATCACCTTCCATCGCCAAATTACATTCTACAACTTCGTCGGGAATGTCCTCATATAATTTGGAGGTTTCTGGAATCGGATGGGCAGCTAAGAAATCAGCCAAGGCTTGACCTTTCATGGATTTCTGAGGTACGTACCCCATATCATACGGTGTCAATAGCATTGCCCAAGTCGCGAGTTGGGAATTAAGAATACTTGGTTTATTCATCAATACCCGAAGTGGATTGATTCTGGAGATGATATGAATAGTCTGGCTTGTCACGTAATGTCGCGTCTTCTGAATGGCAAACATTAGGGCCAAGTATTCTTTTTCCACTGGGTTATACCTGTGTTCTGCTCTGACCATCATTTTGTTTAGATAGTAAATAGCCTATTCATAACCCTCATTGTTCTTCTGTGCGAGGAGAGCCCTTAAAGAATGATCTATTGCTCGAACATAAAGCAAAAATGGTCTTCCTATGACAAGAGGCACCAGAACTGGAGGATTAGTAAGATAGCGTTTGATGTCATTAAACGCTTGTTGACAGGCTTCATCCCATACAAATAATACACCTTTCTTCATTAGACGAGAAAAAGGTTGACATCTTCCAGAGAGATTGGATATGAATCTCCTGATATAAGCTAGACGACCCTGAAATTCCCTAAGTTCTTTGAGATTACAGAGCGGTCGCATTTCTAGGATAGCTTTGACTTTATCAGGGTCAACTTGAATGCCTTTAGCAGTAATGACAAATCTCAAAAAATTGCCACTGGATACACCAAGAAAGGACTTTGTAGGGTTCATTTTGAGTTAATGTTGGCGCATCAAACCAAATATTGTCTTCAAGTCTTGAATGTGATTATCTTTGAGGCGGCTTTTGACAGCAATATCATCTACATAACATTCCACCATTTTGCGTAAATGCTTATGGAATATGTTACTCATAGCTCGTTGATATGTGGCCCCGGCATTCTTTAATCCAAAAGGCATGACTGTATAGCAATATACTTCTAATGGTGTACGAAAAGCAGTATGCTTCTCATCTTCAGGATTCATCTTAATTTGATTATATCATGAAAATCTGTCCATGAAAGACATGCGCTCAAAACCACACGTATTATCGATCATGACGTCTGTAATGGGAAGAGGGAGTTCATCTTTAGGACATGCCGCATTTAGATCTCGGAAGTCGATGCAAACACGCACTTTTCCATTTTTCTTCATAACTGGGACAACATTAGCGACACAATCAGGATGTTGTTCTTCCTGGATGAACCCATATGCTATTAATTTCTTAATTTCAGCTTCAATGGCATTCATCATATCTGGGTGGAACCGGCGTTGTTGTTGCTTTACAGGCTTTGAATTGGACAATATATTGAGTTTATGGGTAGCCATTTTTGGATCAAGACTTGGCATATCCTCATAATTCCAACCAAAGACATCGATATATTCTTTTATCAGCTAGATCATTTCTTCTCTTTCTTCTTCAGAAAGATTATTACTGATAAATATCAGTTTTGGTAAAAATTTATCCCCAACATTAACTTGGATAACCTTGTCTTCAGTGGGCGGTTCTTTTTGTTCGAACCGGACCTCCCATTGTGTATCCATTTGCTGTGTCCAGGATTCATTTTCAAATGGTTCAGATTTTTGTTCCTCTGTTTCCAAGGAATCTGTCAACACCATATTTACTGATAATCCCAGTTCAAATTCATGATCTGAATCGGAGGATGACAAATCATCTTGAGAAGAGGAAATAGTCTCATCACTTGACTTAGAGTTGTTTGGAGTTGCAAGAGAGGTGGTATACCCTAACCCGAAATGAGTTCATTGACAGTAAGGATCACCATGCAACGGTATTCGTCTGTCTTTTCCATAATTGAGGTATTGCTTCAACTTTAAATTATAACCCATATTTTGCATAATCTTTAAAGCCTGTGGGCTATATCTGTGGATTTGCATTTTTCCAACATCAGACTCGTGAGATTCTTCTTGTACAATTGATCTATTCCGTATTCGACCGAAGACTATTGGATGCTGATCGTTGCGAGTAGGTAAAAAAATAAAGATAGAATCTTCATGTGGCCCATAAGTCATGACGACATTAGATGTTGACGCTACTTCCCACACATATGGATGATAGAAGTATATAGCTTCCAAGAATTTTTGTGCTATGGGTTCTATATCTTTATGAGGAGAAAATTTTTGATTAGGAAATTGGGCGTCAGTATCCTGGAAAAGAGAATCTTTATTATCATCAGAAAATACGTCCCCGATTATATTTACATAAGCTATATGCTTGTTGCGCCTAAGGTCAATGACCAAAGGTGGAGGTTTCTTGTTCAGATTGGTCACTAGAGGATCATTTCCTCCTCCCGATTTTGTTTTGCTCAAGTGAATAGTCATAGGTTCCAAGACTTTTGGACGGGTAATCCGCCCTTTCACTTGGATCGACAAAGGTTGCTCAGCAGATGGTTCTCCTGGCTCCTGGTGGAATTCTTCCTCCATTTTGCCTGACACTTATTTTATATAGTCTTGAGTGTACAACATGGCATCAGAATAGTAGGATTCAACTCCTTTGAACGGATTGAGATCAGCAAACTCTGTTTTTACTGTTCCTTGAGCATCTACATATTTGAAATATTGATGTAGAGTTGAAAGAACAATATTGTGATCATGGATCCATGGTCTACCCAACATAATATTGTAAGACACCTCCGAATCAATGACATAGCATGTAGCCAATGATCTAAGATCACCAATCTGGATTATCAGACGAATCTTCTCCAATGGTCTGCTTTTCCTGGCATTGAAGCCCACAATTATAGTGGTAGTATAAGCCAGTACACTGGTAGGAATTCTCAACGGTATTAGCAGACTATGAGGGATAACACTGATCGACAATCCTGGATCTATGTGAATCTGGTCTACCACAATGGAGTCGACGTATCCTGTATAATAAAGAGGCCTGTCATGCTTGTTATGCTTCAACAACATATCCTCTTGAGTGAAAGTGATGTTAGGGACTACTTCCATCACACTATGGCATTGAGGACATGCCACAGGCTCTTTATCAGGGGACTTGAGCTGAGTCAAGCATACATCTTCTTGCATTAATGCTTCACTCAATGCTTGACGAGTGTCTTTGGATAAACGAAGTAGCTCAAAAATAGACAATCTGGCTGGAGTATTAGCCAACTGAGCCAAGATGTCTAGTTATATGGTTTCTCTAAACCTTTGTTTTGAATATTCTTCAGAGGTTTATCGAAACAAACTTCTTTTTGTTTACCATTTTCCACCGAAGTTGATTTAGAAGGACCTGCCTCTGGTATTACAGGTTCAGGCTCTGGAGGTTTGGTAGCTGAAGTGTCTGCCGTTGCTTCTTCCTGATTCCCTCTGTATTCTTTGAGGTAGGCTTTCCCTGACCGTGTTCTGGTTGCTAAAGCCTCATTTTCCAATACCGGAGATATTCCAACTATATGACATGGTTTACATCTTGAGTTCTTCTTAGACTTAGCTTTAGCAGCTTTAGTCTCTTCCTTAATTTCTGATACTAGATCAGGGTGAACCCATATGATCTCCCCACGCTTGGTAGTTAGGGGCACTAAATCTTGATTTTGACCCCTGGTAGGAGGGAGATTAACAATATTCATCATTGCCCGTGGAATAGGTACCACACCATCTGGTACTTCTTGAGGGAAAAAATTGCCAAATTAGAGTGAGATCATATTTGTAGTGACCGTCTTCTCGTTATTACGCAAAGTGATGACTTTGGCGTCGATCAACTCCTAGATTTTCCTTTTCAGTACATAGTATGCCTCTGTGGGGTGATGTATGTATCTGTGGAAAATGTAGTACTTAGGATTATCTGTACTGCCGACTTCATTTGGACGCTTTATCTCTGGTAGAGTAAGCTTGCCACTTTTGACTAGACAATCAAATATGCTTGGAATATCGTCGTCATCAAAAGAATATTCTTCTTTGGGTCTGGAAGTTCCAGAATTCGTCTGCGTAGTTACCGGAGTATTTTGCCTAGACGTGTTGATTTCCAGGGCTTCTTTTCCTTTTAAACTACGAGTATGGTCGTTATTGGAGGATGAACGCTTCCCTCTATCAGAGGTAGAGATCATGACTCCGTTGTCACGAGCCTTCCGACTATTATCTTCAGCGGCTACTGCCGATATGATAAATGAGGGCCAATCATGGAACTGGTATGGTCCCGTGAATACTGAGATCAGTAGGAGTAGGTTCTTTCTGCAAATGTCCACCAAGGCTATATTTGGAACTCCAGGAGGCATCTGTAAAGTAGCCTGACGAAAGCGTTCAATATAAGTACGAATATTTTCTTTTTCTTTCTGCTTTACTTCAATGAGTGATGACATTGACATGTCCATTCCTTCCTCGTAGAATCGAGCGAAGAATAGAGTCTTGAAATCTTCAAAAGAAGTAATGCAGTTGTCAGATAGACTATGATACCATTGGTAAGCTACTCCAGACAGACAGCCCTTAAACACTCGAGTGAGAAGGACATCATTTCCTTGCAACAATACCATCATCATGATGAATTAGTTCACATACTGGCTTGGCTACGTCTTTCCCTCAAACAAAACCATAGCCTGTGGTTTATATTTTGGTGGAAAAGGGATCTCATCCCAGACAGCTGGGTATGGCTGGTTAATTCCCAACTTTTTGAGCTGATCTTTATGTTTCAAAGCATCAAATTGGGCTTTCAATTCCCGAACAGCTTGTATTGGATCTTCAGGTGGGAAAGGGATAGCAGAAAGGTGAGAGATTGGATGTATTGTAACTCCAACAGGAGGTAATATATTCTTCGGGTTAAGAGGTTGAGGAGCAGCTGATTCTTGGTTTTGAACAGGCTCTTGGCTTGCATTGGCTGGTGGTATGTCTACCCCCACCCATAGTTGAGTCAGAGGAACAGGTGTTTGAGCTATTGCAGCTGTATGTTGAGTCACCATCATCTGGTGCATACTCTCCATCATGGTATGCATTTCTTTAAGTGATGTTTCCAATGCAGTGATGCGTTGTTCAGTACTTCCTGATGGGGAAGCTTCTTCATGTTCGTCTCCAACAGCGTAAACTTCCATTTCTCTAGATGCCACCGAGGGATTATTATAGATATCTGTAGAGATTGAGTCTATACTTTCAATATCAAATTCAGAAAACTGGCGACTCCCAGTGTCGGAATCAGAAGAATATAAAACTGATTGTCGTAGCCTCGAGCGGGTGTTTCGAAAAACACCTTCTTCAAAAGTCTCGATGAGCCTGTCAAGTCTCCTTTGACTTGGAGTTCTGGAGGGATGACGTCTTGAACTCGACTTTCCTCTAGGAATATGCGAAGCCATGTTTACTGAAGCAAATGTTGGTTCTTCTTCCTGTAATGACAAAGTATAGTTCAATCGGTCGAAAACTGACCATTTTTCTTTAGAAAAGCAACAGTTAATTACAACCTAATGACTATTACAACAATGTTCTCT
The DNA here is from genome assembly GCA_036927795.1 of Iris macrosiphon. Lineage (NCBI taxonomy): Eukaryota > Viridiplantae > Streptophyta > Magnoliopsida > Asparagales > Iridaceae > Iris > Iris macrosiphon. The sequence continues at coordinate 124,244,565 of JAYESA010000018.1, forward strand.
AGGGGGTATAATAGACATATTAGGAGATCCCCTGTCTTTGCGTTTCTGGATCAAGAAATCATACAAATCAGGGAGATTACCAGAAGAAGAAGAAGAAGGCTTATTCTGCCTTTTTACATCAGTAGGAATATGGAGATTAGGAACCATAACCCTTTTCCTGCCATAGGAATACAACAGTTCACCCATATGAGTAGCATATGATCCATCATCTATCTGAGGAGCGTATTTTTCCGTGAAACGGGTCTTCTTTACGCGGACAGACTTATCCTGGCGTAATTTGGAGTTTTTCATAGGTGTGCGTAAAACAGGGAAAGTCCATAAGCGGCCTTCAGCGTCACGCGTAATCTGTAAAGTGGTAACTTTCTTCTCTTGTGGGCGTAAAAGCTTAGAGGTTGAAGGATTCGCCACTCTTTTTCCTTTGATGTGATCAAAGGGTACATCTGCCTCATCATAGACGGGAGATGTAATTTGAAATATCTGAATTGGCACTGAGGCCTTGTCAGAAATTTTATCTACCACGTCACAGACGGGAGACAAAGGTTTACGCGCATGACGCGTCTGAGACTTCTGGATTGGCACTGGGGTATTGCTAGAAGTCTTGTCTACCGCGTTACAAACGGGAGAAAGTTTTATGCATATGGCGTGTTTGAAACTTCTGGATTGGCACTGAGGCATTGCCAGAAGTCTTGTCTACCATATTACAAATGGGAGACAAAGTTTTATGCACAGGGCGTGTCGGCTGTATTGTGACAACCTTGTTGATCAGTGAGTAAGAGCTTGGAGGAAGGGTAGAGGACATATTAGGCATCCATACTTTACGCAGCTTACTGTTGTTATGGAGAGAGGAGGAATACGAGCTACCCCCTGCATGAAGCATGTCTTCATAGGCAGATTGGTCGAACTGAACGACCAAAGTCTTCTTTATCGATCCGATGGATACAACATCGTGTTGAGCAATTGCTTTCTCGTCAGAGGAGAAAGTCGTCCCCAACAGAGTTGCCATTTTTGTTTGAATAAACAAAGAAGAGGGTTTGTACGAAATATTTTTGCTTACATACGAGAAAAGAGAAAAGTATAATTAATCCTATACGAGGATATTAAGTACAATAAAAATGATTCTGGGGAAGTATTGCTATAGAAGTCTGATCTGCGGTCGATCACTTTATTTCTTGGACCACACAATGATGAAGAAGTGCTGTAGAACAAGCTTCAAACTTTCTCTGAATTGAAGGCAAAGGTCAGTCAAAGGAAAGTTGCAAGTAGGATCGAATTCTCGTTGCCAAAGTTGTCAGCCAAAACTCTTTCTTCTGTGCTCTGCCCTCTTTTTTCTGATCTCTGATTGTGCGATGCCCCTGTCCCTTACCCTGTGACCAGGGGTCTCTATTTATAGAGATCAATCAAATAACTGTCTAGTTGGCGTAAAAGCCAAATGTCTTGTTGGCGTAAAGGCCAAATAACTGTCTTGTTGGCGTAAAAGACAAATAACTGTCTTGTTGGCGTAAAAGGCGAAACTGTGAAGAAGAATACTTTCTTTACGCTGTGGTTATAATAACTGCTACCCACGTTCCCATAATCTTCTGAATCTGTGTATGACACATGTCCCTTTATAAGGTAACGCGTATAACTTCTTCTTGAAGATCATGGCATACAAGCCACGTAGGTAACTGTCCCTGCGTAAAATAGTTGGCATAAAAGCCAAATAACTATCTTGTTGGCGTAAAAGGCCAAACTGTGAAGAAGAATGCTTTCTTTACGCTGTGGTTTTGACAACTGCTACCCATGTTCAAGTAATCTTCTAAATCTGCGTATGACACGTGTCCCTTTATAAGGTAACGCGTATAACCGCTTCTCGAAGATCACGATATATAAGCCACGTAGGTAACTGCCCCTGCATAAAGATGATTGGCATAAAAGCCAAATAACTGTCTTGTTGGCATAAATGGCCAAATTCTGCGTAAAACTTGATGATTCATGAATAATAGATAACCAGCGTAAAATAGCCAATTATCCATCATGACTGAGGTCTTGAGCGTATTCTGGGCTAAATAGCCTTATCACGTACCTTTGCAAATATAGTCGAGTTGGCGTATTTTGAGGAGATAGCATACGACATACTCCTATAGTTGAAAATAGCCTGGTTGACGTAAAATACAAGGATGGTGATGTGAGCGTATTAGTCACAGTTTTAGCTTTCCCAGTCCTGACCAATTTTAAAAATAGAATAAAATCTTGTGAATTAAATGTAGAGATATGCCTCCATCTCGTGCATTAAATGCAGAGATATGTCTCGAGCTCAGTACAGGAAACAACTTTTGACGTGGCATCTGATTTTGTCTTATCTTGAGCGTAAAAACTCATTCTGTTAATGTAGAATAGGCAGTGTATTCAGAAGACTCCAGTCTTGAGCGTAAAAAATCATTTCTATTAATGTAGAATAGGCAGCGTATTCAGAAGAATCCAGTCTTGAGCGTAAAAAAATAACTTGTATCAAAAATATGTCACAAAACGACAACCTGGGTCTCTGTGCAAAATTATCATCACAGCCGTCCTCTTGATTATCGTGCAGTACTTTTGTCAGATGTCAGGTTCACTGATTTGTTTGACAAATTCATCCGAGGAATACGAAGAGTTCCTCGTAAAATTTTACGCTGCATTAAAAATAACGTATTTTAAACTTTACGCAGGAAGGTATAGCAACCTTTTACGCCACACAGCCTTGAAGCTCTGCTTTACGCGGACAGCTCTGAAGCTCTGCTTTACGCGGACACCTTTTGAAGCCCTATTTTATGCCACACAGTCTTGAAGCTCTGTTTTACGCGGACAGCTCTGAAGCCATATTTTATGCCACACAGTCTTGAAGTTCTGTTTTATGCCAAACTGCCTTGAAGCTCTGTTTTACGCGGACAACTCTGAAGCTCTGTTTTACGCCAAACAGTCTTGAAGCTCTGTTTTACGTGGACTTCATATATGTTGGGGGTTTTGACTGTATAATACGCGTACAATTTCCCAGCATATTTCATGCTTCTACAATATATATATATATATATATATATATATATATATATATATATATATATGGATTATTCCCCTTAGTATTATGCACAGAAGGGAGGAGCTGTATGAGATAAAAATCTCACGTATGGTTCTGGAACAGAGATTTTTTGAATAAAATAAACGACCGTAACGGATGTCTGCTCAATCCGAAAGAAATTATGTGGAAGCTTTACAGAATTATTATGAAGCTACGCGACCAGAAATAGATCCCTATGATCGAAGTTATATACTCTATAATATAGGCCTTATACACACAATCAACGGAGAGCATACAAAGGCTTTAGAATATTATTTTTGGGCGCTAGAAGGAAATCCATTCTTACCACAATATTTTAATAATATGGCCGTGATATGTCATTACGTGCGACTATCTCCACTATAGAAAGAAGGGAAAAAGAGCAAATTGACTAGTCAATACTGGAAAAAATGGGCTTTCTACATATGCATCATCCAAAGCAACGATTTGTATCAGCTGTAGCAATGAAAGAGACTTTTAAAAAATAGAAAAAAAGATAAGGCCCACATACTATACTATATGGATAAATAATCGAATTGATAAAGAAAGCGCCTAAAGATCAATTATCGAGCTATCGGATCGATACAGTTAAGAACTGCTTACTTATGTCATGATATGGGATATCAAGTTAGGAATCAACTTATGTAATAGAGTGGATCCACCAAAGTATTGAGCAACGGTGTAGCATCAGATCCCAAAGATAGTAAGTTTTTTTTTCTTATGGGAACAAGTCTTTTTCAAAGATTCTATATAAATTTTATATATGAAACCAAGATAGTTACCTTTCAAAAAATTCTAAGGATAGCGTATATCTATGCTTTATGCTTCTGAAGGTGGGAGAAAAGAGAAAACTAATTATTGATCTAAACTAGAATTTGAAACTTATGTAATTAACTTCTTCTGGTTAACCCAAGAAAAAAGAAATGGGATAGATTTATCGTAAATTTAATTCAGTTAGCATAGGGTAGATTAAGATGGGACCTTAAAAAGAATGGATTGCTGAGCCGTATGAGGTAGGAAACTCTCTATTACGGTTCTAAGGAAAGGAATTGACCCGCCTATTCCGACCGGGGAGAACATGCCATTCTACAGGAAGATTCTGAAATTGCGGAGGCTTGGTCCGATCAAGCTGCCGAGTATTGGAAACAAGCTATAGCGCTTACTCCGGGTAATTATATTGAAGCACATAATTGGTTAAAGATCACGAGGCATTTCAAATAAGACCACTCTTTAATTCATTCAAATTGGTTATTGGATCCATCAATCAAATAAAATGGATCATTATGTTATCATGATAAGATCCAATCAAGAATTTCATTATACCCCTTCCTTGTAAAAGTAAAATTATTCTATTTTGTATGGTATCTTATAGGAATAAATGATACAGATACCATATAGAATAGAGCCAATAAAGCTAATAAAAGATACCTTCGATGTCTCTTATTGATTCTAATGAATGAGATCTTGTTATTTGTAATAATCAGATATTATGCTCTATGAAAGTAGATCCATATAGGCACTTCTTTCTATATTCAGATAGAAACTTATAGATTCAGATAGAAATACAATAGACAAGTTTGCAAAAAAATTGTTATTTTGTCACGCCGGGAAAATATTTTACAAACAAATGTCCGTTGGGCACCTAATCGTTATGTCATAATAGATCCGAACACTTGCCCCTGATCAACATCAATATCATAATTGCTCTAGTGAATAACTAAATAAAATAGATGGATGGGGGATAGGAAAGAAAAGAACTAATCATAAATAAGATATCTATCCTTCAGAAGTTCACTAAAAACTTGACTGTTGGCGGGTCTCTTTGTATGTGTTGTCCGGAAAGAGGAGGACTTAATGATTATTCGTTCGCCGGAACCCGAAGTAAAAATTGTTGTAGATATGGATCCTATAAAAACGTCTTTCGAGGAATGGGCTAGACCCGACCATTTCTTAAGAATAATAGCTAAGGGGCCTGATACTACCACTTGGATCTGGAACCTACATGCTGATGCTCACGATTTTGATAGTCATACCAGTGATTTGGAGGAGATATCTCGAAAAGTATTTAGTGCTCATTTCGGTCAACTCTCCATTATCTTTCTTTGGCTGAGTGGCATGTACTTCCACGGTGCCCATTTTTCCAATTATGGAGCATGGCTAAGCGATCCTACTCACATTGGACCCAGTGCCCAAGTAGTTTGGCCAATAGTGGGTCAAGAAATATTGAATGGTGATGTGGGCAGCAGTTTCCGAGGAATACAAATAACCTCAAGTTTTTTTCAGATTTGGCGAGCTTCTGGAACAACTAGTGAATTACAACTCTATTGTACCACAATTGGTGATTGGTCTTTGCATTATTAATGATTTTTGCCAGTTGGTTTCATTATCACAAAGCCGCCCCAAAATTGGCTTTGTATTATGCACAGAATTTTGTGGAAGTATCGACGTAATATATTAAAAATTAGCCTCTAACCAATTTTTCCATTGAATTGAAGTGAGGTACAATAATTTTCAATATGATTTCTCTCATACCTACAGTTCTAACTCGATTATTTCCTAATAATTGTTGTACTGGAAGCGCCCCTTGTTTCAAAGAGAGGAGGACGGGTTATTCATATTTAATTTGATGGTCAAAGGCGAATTGAAAGCTAAGCAGTGGTAATTATAAAGATCCCCCAGGGGAAAAATAAAGATGTCTCCTACGTTACCCGTAATTTGTTTCGGCAGATACGCCCTTCAGGCACTTGAACCCGCTTGGATCACAGCTAGACAAATAGAAGCAGGACGAAGAGCAATGTCACGATATGCGCGTCGTGGTGGAAAAATATGGGTACTCATATTTCTCGACAACCCCATTACAGTAAGACTTACAGAAACACGTATGGGTTCGGGGAAGGGATCCCCTGAATATTGGGTATCCGTTGTTAAACCAGGCCAAATACTTTATGAAATGGGCAGAGTATCAGAAACTGTAGCCAGAGCAGCCAATGAAATAGTTGCGTGCAAAATGCCTATACGAACTCAATTTGTTATTTCAGGATAGGGATGTAAAACTAAACGAAAGGGAGGGGGTATTAAGGATTAAAAAATAACCGCACTTTACTTATTTCTTTTCTGGTTTCTAGACAAACATTATTTCTTTTTTCCTCATTCTTTGCATTGAAATAACAGATTCAAATAAAAATGATATGATTCAACCTCAGACTCTTTTGAATGTAGCGAATAATAGCGGAGCTCGAGAATTAATGTGTATTCGAATCATAGGGGATGGTAATCAATGATATGCTCATATTGGTGACGTTATTGTTGCTGTAATCAAAGACGCAGTGCCCAATATGCCTCTAGAAAGACCAAAAATAATTAGGGCTATAATTGTGCGTACACGTAAAGAACTCAAACGCGACAACGGTATAATAATACGATATGATGACAATGCAGCGGTTGTCATTGATTAAGAAGGAAATCCAAAAGGAACTCGAGCTTTCGGTGCGATTGCTCGGGAGTTGAGACAGTTAAATTTTACTAAAATAATTTCATTAGCTCCCGAGGTATTATAAATAAAATACGAGTAGATGAAATTATGATATAGTTATAGTAGGATATCCGAAATGGATCAAATTAGTGGATTGCGTCTCACTCATATACTTTGAAAATGGAATAATTCAAGCAAAAAAACATGTTGATTATATCAAAATTAGGAAGCAACAAGAATTTTAATTCATCATGGGTAGAGATGCTATTGCTGATATAATAACTTCTATAAGAAATGCTTAGATGGGTAAAAATGGAACAGTTAGAATAGAATCTACTAATATAACTGAAAACATTATTAAAATACTCCTACGAGAAGGTTTTATTGAAAATGTTCGAAAACATCAGGAAAGTAACAAATATTTCTTGGTTTCAACCTTGCGACATAGAAGAACTAGGAAAGGAATATATAGAACTATTTTAAAACGTATCAGTCGACCTGGTAACGTATGAGACATCTCTATTCCCCCCCCGGGGGATCTTTATAATTACCACTGCTTAGCTTTCAATTCGCCTCTGACCATCAAATTAAATGTGAATAACCCGTCCTCCTCTCTTTGAAACAAGGGGCGCTTCCGGTTCTGTGCTTGCTTCAAACAATTTTGTCTTCTCCATATTACCATATCTCTAGAGTCAATAATTTTCTATGAGGAACTACTGAACTCAATCACTTGTTATCGTTACTCAACAGTTTTCTGTTGAGGTCTATCCCATAGAGGTACTCAAATTAGATGAGTGATCGATTTCTAGGTTTCATCGTAAACCTAATTGGTTACATCCAATTACGTAAATCAATAGTTCAAACCGGACTAAAAGGTAGGGCATTTCCCATTGATATAGGAACTTCTGTACCAGAAATAATGGTATCTCCATTTATAGCCCCTCTGGGATGTAAAATATATCTCTTCTCACCATCCCCATAGTGTATGAGACAAATGTATGCATTTCGATTAGGGTCGTATTCTATGGTTACGATTCTACCAGATATATCTTTTTTATTCCGTCAAAAATCGATTTTATGGTATAGACGCTTATGACCTCCCCCTCTATGCCCTGCGGTAATAATTTCTCTGGCATTACGACCTTTACCACAATGATGTTGTCCATAGATCAAATTTTTTGGTGGATTGGATTTCACTTGACTGTCTACGGCTCCATTGCGTGTGCTCGGGGTAGAAGTTTTGTATAAATGTATCGCCGTATTATTAAGTATTTTTCTTTAAGTTCTTTTCTCTATAAGAGGTGGAATAGAATAACCTGGTTGAAGCATAATGATCATACGTTTGTAATGCATTGTATGTCCCATAATAGGTCCCATCCTTCTACCCTTTTCCGGGAGTCGATGACTATTCATAACTATTACCTTGACACTAAAGAAGAGTTCGACCCAATACTTTATTTCTGTCCTAGTTGATCCTGATTCGACATTAGAAGTATATTGATTGTTCCCCAATAACCGAATATTTTTTTTCTGTAAATACTGCATATTTGATTCCATCCATAAATCCATTTTCTTCCCTATGAGTTCCAGTATCGATAAGAATTCTAGTTCTTATTGTTCATATGTTATGGTATGAATATAATATACCAATTTATTATGTATGGATTATGAGATTCCATAGACTTATTGAACCATTGGCGTGCATCCAGCAGGAATTGAACCTACGAATTTGCCAATTATGAGTTGGGCGCTTTAACCATTCAACCATGGATGCTTAACCTTAACGGGGCTCATCGTACATCGTAAATAACCAAATTCCAATTGAAATAAATTTTTTAGGAGGAATCAACGAAAATATTTAGGAGGAATCAATGAAAGGGCATCAATTCAAATCCTGGATCTTCGAATTGAGAGAGCTATTGAGAAAGAGCAAGAATTATCACTATTTCTTAGATTCATGGATCAAATTCGATTCAGTGGGACCTTTCACTCATATTTTTTTCCACCAAGAACGTTTTATGAAACTCTTTAACCCCCAAATTTGGAGTATCCTACTTTCACATTTTTTATAGGGTTTAACAAGCAAGCGATATTTTATGATCAAATGTGTAGTACTGCTTGTAGTAGTGGTCCTTATATCTCGTATTAACAATCGAAAGATGTTCGAAAGAAAAAGTCTCTATTTCATGGGGCTTCTTCTATACCTATTCTTTCTATACCTATGAATTCCATTGGACCCAGAAATAAGACTTTGGAAGAATCTTTTTGGTCTTCCAATATCAATAGGTTGATTATTTCACTCTTGTATCTTCCAAAAGGAAAAAAGATTTCTGAGAGTTGTTTCATGGATCCACAAGAAAGTACTTGAGTTCCCCCAATAAATAAAAAATGTATCATGCCTGAATCGAACCAGGGTTCGCGGTGGTGGAGGAACCGGATCGGAAAAATAGAGATTCTAGTTGTAAGATATCTAATTAAACCGTAGCTGGAATTGAGATCTCATTCAAAGAGAAAGATAGAAAATATCTAGAGTTTCTTTTTTTATCCTATATGGATGATCGGATCCGCAAGGACCATGATTGGGAATTATTTGATTGTCTTTCTCTGAGGAAGAAGCGAAACATAATTAACTTGAATTCGGGATAGGTATTTAAAATCTTAGGGAAAGACTTGATTTGTTATCTCATGTCTGCTTTTCATGAAAAAAAGACCAATTGAAGGGGAGGGTTTCTTCAAATAAGAAGGAGCTGAGGCAACCATTCAATCAAATGATATTGAGCATGTTTCCCATCTCTTCTCGAGAAATAAGTGGTATATTTCTTTGTAAAACGGTGCTCAATTTCATATGTGGCAATTTCGCCAAGATCTCTTCGTTAGTTGGTGGAAGAATTGGCATGAATTAGATTTTTTGAGGAGCGTATCAAGAGAGAATTTGATTTGGTTAGACAATATGTGGTTAGTAAACAAGGGTCGGTTTTTTAGTAAGGTACGGAATGTATTGTTAAATATTCAATATGATTTCACAAGATCTATTTTCGTTCAAGTAACGGATTCTAGCCAATTGAAAGGATCTTCTGATCAATCCATAGATCATTTCAATTTTATTAGAAATGAGGATTCAGAATATCACACATTGATCGATCAAACAAAGATTCAACAACTGAAAAAAAGATCGATTCTTTGGGATTGGGATCCTTCCTTTCTTCAAACGGAACGAACAAAGATAGAATTAGATCGATTCCCGAAATGTTTTAGATCTTACTCAATGTCCCAGCTATTCGCGGAACGTGATAAGCATATGAATAATCATCTGCTTCCGGAAGAAATCGAAGAATTTCTTGGAAATCCTACAAGATCAATTCGTTCTTTTTTCTCTGACAGATGGCCTTTGGCAGGAGCCCCCGAGCTCTACGTCTTGATCATTACAAAGGACGATGCTACCACATCGAGGTCGTTGTTGGGGAGGAAAATCAATATATTACTTATGTATCTTATCCTTTAGACCTTTTTGAAGAAGGTTCTGTTACTAACATGTTTACTTCTATTGTGGGTAACGTATTTGGTTTCAAAGCCCTACGAGCTCTATGTCTGGAAGATCTGTGAATTCCTCCTGCTTATTCCAAAACTTTCCAAGGCCCGCCTCATGGCATCCAGGTTGAAAGAGACAAATTAAACAAGTATGGTCGTCCCCTATTGGGATGTACTATTAAACTAAAATTGGGATTATCCGTAAAAAACTATGGTAGAGCGGTTTATGAATGTCTACGTGGTGGGCTTGATTTTACCAAGGATGATGAAAACATGAACTCACAACCTTTTATGCATTGGAGAGACCGTTTCTTATTTTGCGCTGAAGCAATTTATAAAGCGCAAGCCGAAACAGGTGAAATCAAAGGACACTACTTGAATGCAACTACGGGTACATGTGAAGAAATGATCAAAAGGGCCGTATTTGCCAGAGAATTGGGAGTTCCTATCGTAATGCATGACTACTTAACTGGGGGATTCACTACAAATACTAGTTTGGCTCACTATTGCCGCGACAACGGCCTACTTTTTCACATCCATCGCGCACTCATAGCTACAGTTCTAACTCGATTATTTCCTAATAATTGTTGTACCTCACAAGTCAAATTAATTTGCTGACCGACAGTATCTCGACTTTTAACTACCAAAGCATTATAAATATTAGGCATCTTGCCCGGAGGAAAAATAACATATAGTACTAGGCCAATAATTTGAGAGATATGCCCTAGGTTTTTTCCTTCAAGTGTGGAAACCACAGGATCAGAAGTAGTAAGATTGGTTCTCATAATAAAATAATTGAAATATGTCAAAAAATTTTGGATTGGAGACTGGAATAGTACATAGTACCTAATCAAAAATAAATGTCCGATAGCAGGTTGATCAAAAATAAATGGGAGTTAGTACTCAATTTAGTTGGTACCACCCAACCAACCGAATCCAAGTTAATCGTTTACTCATTCAATGAGCGATCTGTACATCCCTATTCATTTCATATGGAAGTGATTGACACGGGGGCTCCTCTAAGTGTTCCAGTAGGCGGAGACAAACTACGTTACCCAATCAAATTGAATGTTATATTTGGTTATTAACAACTTGACCCTAGAAAGCATTGATTCCCTCCCATATCTTGCATCTATAATATTTTTGCCCTGGTGGGTCTCTCTATCATTTAATAAAAGTCTGGAACCTTGGGTTACTAATTGGTGGAATACTAGGCAATCCGAAACCTTATTAAATGATATTCAAGAGAAAAATGTTCTAGAAAATTCCTAGAATTAAAGGTACTCCTCTTGTTGAATGAAATGATAAAGGAATACCCGGAGACATGTATACAAAAGCTTCCTATATAAATACACAAGAAAACGATACAATTGGTCAAAACTCACAATGAATATCATCTCCATATAATTTTGCATTTCTCGAAAAGTATAATCTGTTTCGCTATTCTAAGTGGTTATTTTATTCTGGGTAATGAAGAACTTGTCATTCTTAATTCTTGGGTTCAGGAATTCCTCTATAACTTAAGTGACATAATAAAAGCTTTTTCTATTCTTTTAGTTACGGATTTATGGATCGGATTTCACTTGACCCACGGTTGGGAACTCATGATTGGTTCGAACTACAACGATTTTGGACTGGCTCATAATGATCAAATTATATCTGGTCTTGTTTCTACCTTTCCAGTTATTCTAGATACAATTGTGAAATATTGGATCTTCCATTTTTTAAATCGTATATCTCCTTCGCTTGTAGTAATTTATCATTCAATGAATGAATGAAGAACTTAAAAGAAAGCATTTTACTTATTCTTTATACTTCTATCTCTTCAAGGCATTCGTCCTATATTCCAGTATAATTATTTCCGTACAATGGCAGATTCGTGGATAGGGAACTATACTAGCTACCTATCTAATTTATTGTAGAAATTCCGGGATCAATGATTGTACCATGCAAAATAGAAATACTTTTTCTTGGGTAAAGGAACAGATGACTCGATCTATTTCTGTATCGATTATGATATATGTAATAACTCGAGCATCCATTTCAAATGCATATCCCATTTTAGTGCAGAAAGGTTATGAAAATCCACGAGAAGCAACGGGGAGAATTGTATGTGCCAATTGTCATTTAGCTAATAAGCCTGTGGATATTGAAGTTCCATAAGCTGTACTTCCTGATACTGTATTTGAAGCAGTTGTTCGAATTTCTTATGATATGCAACTGAAACAAGTTCTTGCTAATGGTAAAAAGGGGTCTTTAAATGTGGGGGCTGTTCTTATTTTACCTGAGGGATCCGAATTAGCCCCCCCCCCCCGATCGTATTTCTCCCGAAGTGAAAGAAAAAAATGGGAAATCTTTCTTTCCAGAGTTATCGTCCCAATAAAAGAAATATTCTTGTGATAGGTCCTGTTCCAGGTCAGAAATATAGTGAAATTATCTTTCCCATTCTTTCCCCCGACCCCTCTACGAAAAAAGACGTTCACTTCTTAAAATATCTAATATATGTAGGTAGGAACAGGGGAAGGGGTCAGATTTACCCCGATGGGAGCAAGAGTAACAATACCGTTTATAATGCTACATCCGCAAGTATGGTAAGCATAATAGGACGTAAAGAAAAAGGGGGGGGTATGAAATAACCATAGTAGATGCATCGGATGGACACCAACTAGTTGATATTATACCTCCAGGACCAGAACTTCTTGTTTCAGAGGGAGAATCCATCAAGCTTGATCAACCATTAACAAGCAATCCAAACGTGGGAGGTTTTGGTCAAGGAGATGCTGAAATAGTTCTTCAAGATCCACTGCGCGTCTAAGGTCTTTTATTCTTCTTTCCATTCGTTATTTTGGCACAAATCTTTTTGGTTCTTAAAAAAAATAGTTTGAAAAGGTTCAATTGTACGAAATGAATTTATAGATCCAGAGATTACTTAACATCAAATTAGTAAAAAGCGCGGAATTCCTGTCGATCAATATAATTATGTTATGTAATGTATGATCAAAAAATTATTTTAATCCCTTTACTTTCTTTGTTTATATTGTTTTTGTGGGAGGTCCGAAATTCATTACTTGTATCCTATTTCTAGTACTAGATAATAGGCCTACAAAAAAAGAAGGATACAGGCAAGGACGGGACAAATGAAAGGAAGAACAAATACTTCTAGGAGAGGGGGGATTACCAATCTTCCTAATCTTCTATTTGACATAAGAGAAAGGATTTTTTACCCTTTTCTTGTGTCATCTTGTATCGAAATAATAATGATTTGGATCCTGTTCATCAAAGATTACTATTTCTTCTTTTTCGGGTCTATAGAAATTCTTTTGTTTAGATTCATAAGAAGTAGTGGACAAACAAAGGAGGGGTAGAGGAAAATAATTCATTGAGAAAATAGAACTTCTTCTATTATTCATATTCAATTAACTTCTTCTATTATTCTTCAAATAATTGGACTTTTACTCTTTTGCTTGAAAAGCGGATTTAATTCCATTTTTCAAAAACATCATAAGAAACAAAGGAATATGGTGGTTTGAGACATCAGAGCAAAGGATCCATTTTCTCATTTCTACGAATCCAATATTTTTCTTATGTTGACTGGATAACTTTCTAATTTGTATGTTATGGAATAGAAAAAAGTCTCATTCTAAGATAAAGAACTCGGCGGGACCTTACCCCTTTGTTTGATTAGAGGGGGAGTAGGGTCCCGCTGAGTTCTTACTTTTTCATATCTACAATCTGGTTCCTACAGAGATGAACCCAACTCAGAATATGAACCGTAAAAGAAAATATCTACTAAACCAATCACAGGAATACCAGCTACAATACCTATCAGCCAAAGAGGAATCCTTCCAGTAGTATCGGCCATTTCCCTCACTTTCCTCCACATTTCATCAAGTGGTCATGCTATAGACAAAAACAGTCATGGATAATTATGAGGATGATATCCTTCTGAATGGGATAAGAGAATTCCTACTACTCTTTTTCTTTCTCTCAATTGAAGAAATAATTGGAAAATAAAACAATAAGTACAAAAATGAGTAATAAATCCCAGTATAGACTGGTATGATTCAATTCAACATTTTGTTCATTCGGGTTTGATTGTGTCATAGCTCTATAATTCGAATTAGGTTTATCGTTGGATGAACTGCATTGCTGATATTGACCCCAAAAAAGAAATGGTAGGTACAGCTAGTCCGTGAACAACTAACCATCGTACTGTAAAAATTGGATAGGTTCGATCTATGGTCATTGGTGGCCTCCTAAAAGGATATACTAAATTCATCGAGTTGTTCCAAAGGATCAAAACAGCCAGTTATTAATGGAATCCCCTGTCGGCTCTCTTTGAAATACTCGTTTGGCCGAGGACTTCCAAACACATCATAAGCTAAACCCGTACGAACGAATAACCAACCCGCAATAAATATGGAAGGTATATTAATGCTATGAATGACCCAATATTGAATACTGGTAATAATATCAGCAAAAGAACGTTCTTCTGTGCTTCCAGACATGCTGAGGTCCACAAATTCTTGTACATTCAAAAAAGGAAAATCGATTCCGTGAAAGATGGGATCAGTAAATAAAAAACCAATGATATTACATCTTTGTTAGATCGTCAATTTTGTACCAAAGGTGTATTTAGAGTATACCGAATCAGTATAACTATCCTTCCTCTGGCACAGCAAAGCCGTCTCAATCAGTATCGAAATGAAAGGCTACTAAATTCTTTTCTTCTTTTTTGTTCTACCCCCTAAGCGCAGGATAACCCCAATTGGTAGAAAAAAATCCACAACCCCTTGGGGTTATCCTGCGCTTGGAAGAAGAAGTAGAAAAAGGAAAAAATATAGTGATAGTTTTATTCTTCGTCGTCGTAAATAGGAATATTTAAAATCCCTTTTTTGGAATTTTAAATAATGTGATGGGTGAACGACGGGAATTGAACCCGCGCATGGTGGATTCACAATCCACTGCCTTGATCCACTTGGCTACATCCGCCCCTTATCTAGCTAAAGGATTTTCTTTTTTTTATTCATCATTATTGTATTTATGCTTACCTTCATACTTCGATCGAGATATTCTATTGGACATAGAATGCCAATCTTTAAAATAGGAGGAATCAGCTGTGACACATTCACTAAAAAAAATTCTTTTCTAGCCAATCATTTATCGGGAAAAATTAAAAAACTCAACATGAGAGAGGAGAAAGAAATAATAGTAACTTGGTCTCGGGCATCTACCATTATACCCACAATGATTGGCCATACAATCGCTATTCATAATGGAAAGGAACATTTACCTATTTATATAATAGATCGTATGGTAGGTCACAAATTGGGGGAATTCGCGCCTACTCTGACTTTTGCGAGACATGCGAGAAACGATAATAAATCTCGTCGTTAACTTTGAACGAGGATCACAAATATTGGTGGGGACCCATGCTCCGTATCTTGTTTTAGTAAGATATCGAGTATGGATCCTTCAATGATTCATATACATTAATACAGAAGTCTTATCCATTTATAGATGGAACTTCGACAACAGCTATGTCTAGAGGGAAGTTGTGAGCATTATGTTCATGCATTACTTCCATACCAAGGTTAGCACAATTAATGATATCAGCCCAAGTGTTAATAACACGACCTTGATTGTCAACTACGGATTGGTTGAAATTGAATCCGTTTAGGTTGAAAGCCATAGTACTAATACCTAAAGCGGTGAACCAGATACCTACTACAGGACAAGCAGTCAAGAAGAAATGTAGGGAACGAGAATTGTTGAAACTAGCATATTGGAAGATCAATCGGCCAAAATAACCGTGAGCAGCTACGATATTATAAGTTTCTTCCTCTTGACCGAATCTGTAACCTTTATTAGCAGACTCGTTTTCAGTGGTTTCCCTGATCAAACTAGAAGTTACCAAGGAACCATGCATAGCACTAAATAGGGAGCCGCCGAATACACCAGCTACGCCTAACATGTGAAATAGATGCATAAGGATGTTATGTTCTGCCTGGAATACAATTATGAAGTTGAAAGTACCAGATATTCCTAAAGTCATACCATCAGAGAAACTTTCTTGACCAATAGGATAGATCAAGAAAATAGCAGTAGCAGCTGCAACTGGAGCTGAATATGCAACAGCAATCCAAGGGCGCATACCCAGACGGAAACTAAGTTCCCTTTCACGACCCACGTAACAAGCTACACCAAGTAAGAAGTGTAGAACAATTAGCTCATAAGGACCACCATTGTATAACTATTCATCAACAGATGCTGCTTCCCATATTGGGTAAAAATGCAAACCGATAGCTGCAGAAGTAGGAATAATGGCACCGGAGATAATATTGTTTCCATAAAGTAAAGACCCAGAAACTGGCTCACGAATACCATCAATATCTATTGGAGGAGCAGCAATGAAGGCAATAATAAATACAGAAGTTGCGGTCAATAAGGTAGGGATCATCAAAACACCGAACCATCCAATGTAAAGATGGTTTTTGGTGTTGGTTATCCAGTTACAGAAGCGACCACATAGGCTTGTACTTTCGCGTCTCTCTAAAATTGCAGTCATGGTAAGATCTTGGTTTATTTTATTTTCAAGGACTCCCCAGCACACGTACTAATTATAACTAAAAATGAGATAGGTAATAAAAGGCTTGTTATTTCATAGTATAACATGTCTTATATGCCAATGTCAACCAACCTCAACCAATATATATTTATCTGACTAAATGCACCAAAATAAGCACCAGAAGGGTTTGTGATTTGAGGTGGGTGAAAAGAATAATCAATTTTGTTTTTATAATTTCTGTATGGGTTGCTCGGGACTCGAACCCGGAACTAGTCGGATGGAGTAGATCATTTTTTCTTGTTGCAATATAAGAAAAAGATCCCTCCCCAAACCGTTCTTGCATTTTTCATTGCACACGATTTTCCCTATGTATACATATAAAAAACTTACATATGGAGAAGAAAGTCTAAGAATTTTGAAAACTTCAGTGAATTCAACCACTACGACATAAGCATTTCAGAATGAAAATGAATGCATTTTTTCCCTCTTGATCATTTCTAGAGTCTATTCTAGTTAGAAGGTCTCATGATGAATCATGAATGATTCACTAGGTCATTAATACGAATAATATCCAAATACCAAATATGTTCTTTATGTGATCCATAGAAAGTAAAAGGAATTATTTCTGGTAAGATCAAAGAAAGAACTTGTTCTTCTTCTGTAAAGAATTCTTCTAATAATCCAGAACCTAATCTTCTTAAAAAAGTGCATACTGTACTTTTATGTTTACGAGTCAAAGTTCTAGCACACCGATAAGAAGGTATCAGCAACAATTGGTTTTATTATGGGACAGCTCATGATGTTCATATCAATCTATTATGCGCCTCTGCATCTAGCATTGGGTAGACCTCATACAATAATTGTTCTAGTTCTACCGTATCTTTTGTTTTATTTCTTCTGGAACAATCGCAAAATTATTTTTTATTATGGATATACTCCAGAAATTTAATGCATAATCTCAGCATTCAATGTGTATTCCTGAATAATCTCATTTTTTCATTATTCAACCATTTCATTTTACCAAGTTCAACCTTAGCCAGATTAGTCAATATTTATAATAAGTAGTTTTGTTGGTTGGTTAATTGGTCACATTTTATTCATGAAATGGGTTGGATTGGTATTATTCTGGATACGGCAAAATCATTCTAATAAGTACCTTGTGTTAGAATTGAGAAATTCTATGGCTCGAATCTTTAGTATTCTCTTATTTATCACCTGTGTCTACTATTTAGGCAGAATGTCGTCGCCTATTTTTACTAAGAAACTGAAAGAAAAGGAAGAAGGGGGAGAAAGAAAGGAAGAAAGAGATGTAGAAACAACTTACGAAATTAAGAAGACTAAAAAAGATAGCCCAGTTTACGAAGATTCTTATCTTGATGGGTATCAAGATAATTGGGAATTGGAAAAACTTAAAGAAGAAAAAAAGAAAATTTCTTTACTAAAAATAGAAAAGCCCCTTGTTACTTTTCTTTTCGATCATAAACGATGGAATCATCCATTTCGATATATAAAAATGATCAATTAGAAAATGCTGTACAAAATGAAATGTCACAATATTTTTTTTATACATGTCCAAGTGATGGAAAATAAATAATATCTTTTACATATCCTCCCAGTTTATCAACTTTTTCAGAAATGATAGAACGAAAAAAAAAACTATCTCACGGGAATCTCTATAACTATTGGGTTTTTGCCAATGAACAAAAAAGTACAACTTGAACAACGAATTGACCAGTCGAATCCAAATTCTAGAAAAAGAAAAGGTTTTAATAGATATGGTATAAAAAAGGACCAGATTATACGATGATGAGAATGAACAAGAATACTTACCAAAAATGTATGATCCTTTTTTGAATGGACCGTATCGAGGAACAATAAAAAAATTAGATTTATATGAAATCATTCATAATTTCTCATTTCAACAGAAATATTTGATTCCATAGAAATGTTCTGGATAAATAAGATTCATGATCTATTTACTAATCATTCTCGAGAATTTGAACATAAAAGGAATTCATTTCGCGGGAATCTTTAATTGATGAATTATCTTTTGAATACGAACAAGACATCGATTCAGAAAAGAAAGCAAATTTTTTGCAATTTGGATTCTATGAAATTATAACTGATACAAATGATCAAACAACACAAAAAGAAAAATCCATTGAAATGGAAGAAATCAGTAAAAATGTTTCTCGATGGTCATACAAATTGATCGATGGTTCGGAAGAAGAAGAAGAAGAAGAGAAAGACAAAATTGAAGAGGAGTCGGCGGCAAAAATGGACATTCGTTCAAGAAAAGGAAAACAAGTGGTAATTTATACTGATAATCAGAGTGCTAATCCTAACACTTATACTAATGATACTAGTACTAGTGAAGAAGAAGAAGAAGAAGAAGAAGCTTTGATACGTTACTCACACCAATCAGACTTTCGTCGTAGTCTAATCAAAGGATCCATGCGTGCTCAAAGACGTAAAATAGTTATTTGGGAAATGTTTCAAGCAAATGTGCATTCTCCACTTTTTTGGATTGAATAGACAAAACGGTTTTTTTTCTTCTTTTGTTTTCTCTAATATGATGAATCACATTTTTAGGAATTGGGTAGGGAAAAATCCAGAATTTCAAATTACTGATTTTGAAGAGAAAAATAAAAAAAGGAAAAAACAAACAAAGAGAAAGAAGAAAAAAATAAACAAATAGCAATATCTGAAGCCTGGGATATTTTTATATTTACTCAAATAATAAGAGGTTCAATGTTAGTAATCCAATCCTTTCTTAGAAAATATATTATATTACCCTCATTGATAATAGCTAAAAATGTCGGCCGTATGCTATTATTCCAATTCCCCGAATGGTATGAAGATTTGAAGGAATGGAATAGAGAATCACATATTTTTTGCACCTATAATGGTGTTCAATTATTAGAAACAGAATTTTCTCAAGATTGGTTAATAGACGGTATTTAGATAAAGATTCTATTTTCCTTCTGTCTGAAACCTTGGCAAGAAGCTAAGGTACGCTCTCATCATAGAGATAAAATACTAAAAAAAACACAAAAGGACGACTTTTGTTTTTTAACAGTTTTGGGAAAGTATGCAGACCTGCCCTTCGGTTCTGCCCGAAAGCGGCCTTCTTTTTTTGAACCTATTTCTAAAGAAATTGAAAAAAGAAGAAGTAAAAATGCAATTGTTTGGAGTTCTAAGAGTTTGCAAAGAAATAATAAAACGGTTTCTAAAAGTTTCAAAAGAAAAAACAATGTGGGTCATGAAACTAGTTATAAACCTAATAATGAAGGAATTAAAAAATGTAATAAACTCCATTTTTTTATTTAAACGGGGGGTATGAATTAAATGAAAACATAAAAGACTCAAAAATGAATGATAAGATCATCCGCGGGTTGACCATTCAAATTATATTTATGAATTTAGAAAATGATTCATTCATAGAAACAAAAATGATGGATCTTGCTAATAAGACAATCACAATTAGGACTCAAATCGAAGGAATCACAAAAAAAAAAAATTCTAACTTGTGATAATAGGTCGGAATTGCAGAAGGATGTTTGGCAAATATTTAAAAGACAAAATATACGATTAATACGTAAATCACATTATTTTATAAAATCCCTCATTGAAAAAGTATACATAGATATCTTACTATATATTAATACTATTAAGATTCTCAAGATTCATGCCCAAGTTTTATTTGAATCAACAAAAATGGTCAATCAATCTATTTCTAATAATGAAACAAATCAGGAAAGAATTGAGAAAAAAAATCAAAATACAATCAACTTTATTTCTACTATCAAAAAGTTTTTTAATTATAAAAATATTAGTCATAATGATAAAAGTATTTATTGTGACTTATCCTCGTTGTCTCAAGCATATGTATATTACAAATTATCACAAACAAAATTACTTAACAAGTATCACTTAAAATCTGTATTTCAATATCACGACACCTATCCTTTTCTTAGGGATAGAATCACAAAGCTGTATTTCAATATCACGACACTTAAAATCTGTATTTATTGTGACTTATCCTCGTTGTCTCAAGCATAGGCTAATTTTCAATATGATTTCTCTCATGATCACAAAGCTGCCCCAAAATTGGCTAATTTTCAAATTGTTATACCTTATATATATATATATATATATATATATATATATATATATATATATATATATATAAAACATGGTGCTTTATAAAGCCGACAACATTGGAGATTTTTACTTCACTGAGTGGTATCACATCTACCAACTTGGATAAGTAATCAATTATTACGAGAATGAATAATATCCTTTCAATGAAGGTAGTCTGATAGGGCTGAGGATATCTATGCCCCGGGCTTCAAAAGACTACGAAGCAACTATCGGTAAAATAATCCTGATGGTTGATGTATAAAGTCAGCATGAATCTGGCAAGCTTGGTATTTCTTGGCATAATCCATAGCATCAACATCCATGATGGACCAATAATAACCCATCCACTTTAATCAATCATGTAGCTTAGGACTAGGTTGATGTGTACTACACGTACCATCATGTGCTTCTTTAAGGGCTTCTTGTGCTTCTTTGCTCAATAGACATCAAATCAAAACAACTTTATAAAATCAAAAATAGAGCATTTTGGTGACTGAATCAAAGTAAAAATGGAGGGAGCACCTTCTTATAGATATGGCTTCTTTAGGATCATCCGAAAAAAAAATCAAATACTAAGCAAAGTCAATGAGGTAGAACCTCCAATCACGTAGTTTGAGTCTATCTCAGTAGAGTAAACTCCTCGAATCTTTATATTATTTTTAGCACAGAACGATTGATGACTCGCTACTGTCACATTATTATATTTTTACTGGAATGGAGAGAGAAGCTGCTAATTAGCTAGAGCATTAGCTTTTTTGTTTTATAGTCTTGGCACATGACTGATGTAGAAACCTTTGAATGTATCATCTAGTTCAATGGCAGCTTGACGATAGGGTATTAAATCTTCTTGTCGAACTTCGTATTCTCCCATAACCTGACTAATGATCAATTTTTAGTCACCGTAGGCTTCTAGGTACTCATCCCCCATTTGGCGAGAAAGTTGAAGACCAATGAGCAGCGCATTATATTTAGGTAAATTTTTGGAACAAAACTTAATTAACGAATACGTCTTGTAGATGACCAAACTTTCTAGGGATATCAACACTACCCCTACTCCAACAACTATCTGATGCTTAGTTCTTGTTCTTGAAGCATCATCGAAGATATTGCCAAATTAGCTGGCCAGAAGTCAAATTAGATTTTAGCACTTCATCTAGGATATCTTTACATAGCTTAGAAGTGTCCAAAATTGGATGCGTTGTGGGAAAGTCTGCCAATGGTAGGACTTTAACTACATTTTGGGGGACGAATCATGCTATATGGGGATAACAGCATAGCCCACGTTGTTAGACGAGAATTTAGCGCACTTAGCTTTGTCATAAAAATACGCAAAGGATTGACTCATGATATAACATGAATCGCTTAACTAATCACATAGTGTCACATCTTTTGAATTGCAAAGATCAAACCTAAACATTCATTTTCGATAAGATTATATATGTGCTATGCTTCAATCATTATCCGATTGAGATAATAGATGGCCTACTTGTAACCTTCATTATTTTTCTGTGCTAGAAGCGCACTTAATGCATGGTACATTGCTCGAACATATAACATGAATAGTTTTCCCTTGAGAAGGGATACTATGACTGGAGAATTGTAAGATACTTCTTTATATCCTTAAATGTTTGCTAGTACTCTTCATTCCATATGAATAACATGCCTTTGTTTGTAAGGCTATGAAGGGTTGGCAGCGAGCGATCAAACAAATTTGCTATAATTCCCCTGATATAAGCGAGCCTTATTTGTAGACCTCGTAACTCTTTGAGGTTCCTAGGAGGTTGCATGCTGAGAATTGCCTTCACTTTTTTTAGATCAAGATGACATTCTTTGAATGTAAGGACAAATATAAAGAATTTGTCGTTGGAGACTCCTAGTAAGGACTTTGTCAGGTTCATTTTGAGCTGGTGTACGCACTCATGTATTCGAACACCATTCTCAAGTCTTTCAAATCATCATCTTTGTGACAACTTTTAATAGCAATATTGTCTATATAGAATTTAACAGTTTGATCTTCTTTAGTTTGAGGTACTAAAAAACATTTCTTCGTTTAAAGGAAAATGACCCTAGCATATGTAGTGATTCGTAGAAAATAGATAACGACTTAGGTCGATTATCTGAATGCAAAGATTAATAGAAATTCGTAGTTTCATTAACAATACTACTTCCTGATATTACAAGAACACTATCTGGATTGACACAACTATTTATATTATTTACATAGATTGTCAAACAAACAATAAATTGGTATGTTGAGCCAAAATCAATGACAAAAGTCTATGTTCTGCCCAAGTCAATAACAAAATATTCATTTGATCCCGAACCTTGACCGAGATTAGCATCTTCGAGGTCTAGGATAAATGGCTCATCAACAGTCGTACCACTTGTACTTCCACCATAGTTTTTGAGGTCGATGACAAAAGGCTTATTTTAAGTTGAATCGACAATTTCGATCGAAAAAGTGATATTCTTTAATGATAAAAATTTTATAACTTGTTACAACTAAGAATTATGATCATAAAGAATATAAAAAATTCAAAGTACAAGTTAAGATTCTGGAGAGTGTGGTGATGGAGGTCGAATCGGTAGGTGATTCCTTTGCTCTATTGACGACCTGACGAACTTTTGGAAGCTTCTCGATGCACACAAACACTGTTGGATAGAGTGCCCTCAAAAAAAGGCTCGGTCTGCTGATTATGAGGTAGCAATATGCTGTGTATGATCTCTGTGTGTGTTGGTAATACAAAAATCGAGACTATTTAAAGTATCAAAAAATGGTCACTACTAGGTTCCCGCAGGAAGCATTATCCCCTGGGAAAATACTGCTAGCAGAAAGCACTATCTTGCGAATGAAGGCTTCATGCGAGTTTGTTAGCCCATGTTCGTACGGGGCTAAAAGAGAGACTGCCACATGGCTCCACATTCACATGACCTACAAGGAGATGATGTCGCATGACAGGAATTATGCGAGGATTAAGGCACGTTCTTGCATAATCAAAGTCACATGTTGCCACGTGTCTTCCTGCTACTATGACTGCATGTACTACGAACAATGCAATCTTTGAGATGTATCAACTAGTCACCTAACTCTCTATAATATTCTCCATATTCTTTGTGCACGGATATGTCACACTGTCACATCATACAACGTCGCAAGATATAACATTCTTAGAAAGCAAAGACTATAGGAAGCACAATCTGCAGGAAGCAAAGACTGCAGAAAGCACAGTCTGCAGAAATGATATTCTACACATGTAGCCATGTGGCTTAGTTTGACAACTATCTTGATTATTCTTTTAGAAATTTGTATGATTCTCTGTCAACTATCACATCGAATTCTGAGCATACGATATTTTAACTATGATTGGACAACTTAGTGGAGAGAGGGACACTGAAGGGGTGCTCTTGCGAGGAAACACCCCCCCCCCCCTTTGTTACAAGGGTGCTCTGGCAGGAGGGACTGCTTTATAGTATTTTCTTTGCTGGAATACTCTACTCGCATGAAGGCCATTACTGCGATGTGGCTTCCTGCGGGTGGTTTGCATTTGATAAATTTTTTATGCTTCTACACATGTTACTAAAATGGAAAGTAATTTTATAAAATATCGGTGTGATATATACCTTTATATGGTTCAGTGTGGAGATACTAAAATAAAATGAGATTGTCTATGTATATCGTGAGATGATTTTTATGAAGTTTTGAACATTGTTGTAGGTACTAAAAAAATAATAAATAAAGAATGTTTAGATGTTCCAATTAGTTTTTATAAAGAAAATTTTATGGTGAAACGACATGGTTCAAATGTTCAAGGTAGTAGTGACTATGGTTTAATTTCTAACTTGTCCAATTCTAAGATTATACTATAAAGAAAGAAACAAAAATATTATTTCCTTCCAATTCAAGAAATTTTCCTATGATGAAGATGATGACAATTATGGAATATATTTTTCAATTTTAAGTGGTGGAAACACACATAAAAAAAAAACTTATCCTCTACTTTTTTCTTTGGTACATGATCTTCTAATGACCCCGATGTCCACGGTAGCATCGAAATCTTGTTTTAGTACAGGTTAAAGAATGCTAAGTAAGAAGAGAAGAAGGAAGCTACCAGAAGTTTTGGAAGTCTACATGTCTTAAAGATTACCTTCATGCGAAAAATAGACTGAACACTTAAAAGACGAAAGTATCGATATTAGTGAACTGGATTTTCAAGCTCTTACTATAGATGCCACTACAGAAGCTGAAGAATAAAGTGACGAAGTCTTGCAGAGTTAAATCCATTAATCCTAAAATCAAATATTTGAATATATCGCGCCATCAAATATTCAAAAAAACTGACCCGCCATCAAAGATTAAAAAAAAAAAAAAAAAAAAAAAAACTAATGAAGACAAAAGAGTGAAGATTAAATTGAAGATAGAAATTTATAATTTTACTCTTTTGATTTTGAAAACTTAAAAAAAATCTTAGATAAATCAAAATTTTTTTTTCCATTAATTGTTGTTTTCTTATCTATTACTATTTTGTTTAAATAGTCCAACCCAAGTTCCAAGGTCCGGCCCAAGCCAAAGGCCCCAAACCATTTTTTTATATATAATAAAATAGCTCATGTACCAGATCTTGTCCGCACTCGAATCGGACCCAGTCTAGTCTAGTCTAGTCTAGTCTAGTCTAGTCTAGTTCGGACTAGCTCATATCAGACTCTCGTTGAACAGGGTTTGAGGTTATGGTTTTCAGTCCAGTTCGATTAGACGCACATTCAGTCCAATCTGATCAAATCTAGGCCCAGGTCGCCCCGGCCTGTTAACATCAAGAGGATGAGAAACTATGGTGCCATGGAAGTGGATTTTAAGAAACACTGTCTCTAGCAAATTAGTGATAGTTTTTATCGAGTTTCCTTGCAAAGGAGTGGAGTGGGCAAGGGAACATATACTGGAACACCAATAGCCTGAATGCTGCTTAAACATGTCTTGATGTGTGAGAAACCACGACATAATGTTGTGTTTAGGTCGCTTGATATACTCGGTTCTTCAATCGTTCATTATTCGTGAGAGTTTATCTAGGAGGAAAAATCTAGACAAATTTTATAGGCACTCTATTTTTTGCTTATGGTAGTTCATTATTTCATGGCAGTTCAAAATTTTAAAATATTTACTAAGAACAGTCTAAATTTTACTCAGGACAACCCAATCCTAACCCCAACTCCACCCGGAGGAGGAGGAGGAGGCGGCGGAGACGGAGGTGGGAGGAGGAGGAGGAGTCTGAAGGAGGAGGAGGAGGCGCGCAGCCCTCCGCGCACGTGCGTGCACCTTCACCGCACGCGACGGCCCGCCCTCGTTGCCGCCCACAAGTGCCCCCCCCCCCCCCGCATTCGTCGTCCGCCCCCGCACCACTGCCGCTCTGCTACTGTTGTTTCTCCTTTCCCGCGCGCGGCGGAAGGCGGCCGCCCTCGCTGCAGTCCACCCCCGCCGGCCGCCCCCGCACCACTGTCGCCGCTGCTTCTTCTTCTTCTTCTTTTGTGTTCCTCCTTCAATAGGACTGTCAACATTGTTGACCGTCCTTCCAATTGAAAGGACTGTCAACATTGTGACAGTCCATTGTGACAGTCCCAGAATTGTCAATAATGTTGACAGTCCTTTCAATTGGAAGACTGTCAACATAGTGACAGTCCTATTATGATGACAGTCTTTTCAATTGGAAGGACGATCAACAATATTTATTTAGGATTGTCACTATGTTGGCAGTCCTTCCAATTGGAAGACTGTTAACATAGTGACAGTCCTGGAAAAAAAAATTGACGTGTCTGGAGCAATTTTTCAATGGTAAATTTGTAAAAAAATAAAAAATTTAGACTATTCTAAATAATTTTTGTAGTGCGGATATAATTTGCCAAAATATAAGAAAGATTCTTTATATGTTGGCAGTTGGGAGTTCTCAATTTAAGTTGGGATGTCTAAATTTAAATAGTCCAATAACTACAACATTACAATGCTTAGACCTAAATTGAAGTTGGAAGTGTGTGGTTCACAACTTGCGACATTTCTATGCTTTAGACCAATCCATCAGTCGTGTTAAACGTCGCACGGCACCTAACCATCAATTTTGACTTGATTATGGAAATTGGTTAACATATTTGACTAATATTTTTTTTTAATATTTGACTAATACAATTGTATATTACTTAGATGTTACTAATGTTTACTACTACTTAAGTTCAATACATTTATCCACGTGCTTACAAACTGTTTGGATTTTTCGGATATAGAAGTACATATGATCACGTTTGGTCTGTCAAATAATAGTCTTGAGAAAGTTTTTTTTTTTTTTCCTGTATTTGAATGTAAATAAAAATAAAATTTTAAATTTTAAAAAAAATAGGAAAAAATTTAGTTATTTTTCTCTTTATTCAATCAAGGATTACTTTTCTGTTTCTACCAATTCAATTTTTTTCCAATTTTATTGTTTTTTTCAAAAACTAAATTTTTTTTTGATAGAAATTACAATTTCTTAATTAAAAGAAAAGAAAAAAATTAATTAAAATTTTTTTTTTCGATGCAAACGAGACCAATGTATCTGTATATAAGAGGGGAGCTATTGGTTGGATTAGTTGGATTGCAGTCCAGCAAAAAAAAAAAAAAAAAAAATAAAAATAATAATAATAATAATAATAATAATAATAATATATCCTTAACTATATAATACTATACCATTAACCCACCAGACAACTGACATTGTAAACTTGAGATTGGCTGTTTAGATTTGGTTTGTTTAATACCAAATCACTTCAGCAGACTTTTCTAATCGGCTTCGGCTTCGGCTTCGGCTTCGGCATTAATATCTTCCGTTTCCCGTCTCTATTTATTTCTTAATAGTTCTTTCGGTTTCCGTCTCTATCTATTTCTTTAATAGTTCTTTCTGGAGTGTTGTTTAATTTACAATAAAATGATAATATATTTATGGGTTCTTGCACATATATATTTTTTTAATTGGATTTTGTTTAACATGAAAACATGATGACATTATTCTGCAATGGAATTTGAGGCTTTATGTTCTAATTTTATGGATTGATTTTAGGAAATATTTATATTTGAATTTGTATTTTACTCTTTTGTTCAAATTCAAGATGGAATACTAGATACTATATGAAAATTGGAATTAAATTATGCTTTGAGAGTTTCCAGATTAGCAAAAAAATCTTTATAGTTTTCCATCAACTATTTTCTTTATTCTTTAGTGTTTTTTTTTTCAATATTTTTTATCTTATATTTGAAGATGATGTTTTGAATTTTTTCTAATTGTCTTAAGCAACATGTTTGCTTATGAAATTCAACCTATGTCATTTTGATAACTATTTTTTGTTAAAAAATGATATTTGATTCACACATTTGGATTATGATGGTATTCTAAGAAAATTAAGAGTAATTGAATGTTTAGTTTAACTTATTTCTAATTAAATTTTTTTTTTTGTATTAACAAAATTTCAAGTCATTTTAAGTTCGGTCCGAGGTAAAATAAATCTTGGTTTTTTCCTGTCTGTGTCCGTTCCTTTCATCAATGGGGAGGAATAATGAACTTTTTTATATCTATACTACTATATAATGAAAAAAGTTCAGCTTCACATGAAACTTTTTTTTTCAAATATACCCTTACATATATGTACTGATTAAATTATCTAATAAAATTAATAGGGAGAACAAGGTAATTACGAAAGTTGTACCGTATTTCTAAATAGTCTTTATATATATATATATATATATATATATATATATATATTATAATAATAATAATAATAATAATAATAATACTTTAGGCAGTTGTGGCCTTTTAGTCTTCCTAACTAATTTTATTAAAGATTAGAATAATTACAGCACGTCTTTTAATATTTCTAATAATAATCTATAAAATGTTATAATAATAATAATTTATAAAATAAGTACAATACGCGTGCATATATATATTGTTGGTGTGTTTGTCTTTGGACTAGTGAAAGAAAGTCCCACATTGCATGTACCACAAAGTAGGTATCTCAATACAATATTTTGCTTGTGTTGAGGTCTGCACATAGGGTGTGGTGGGACACATGTGGGTGCCACGTGGGAGTGTTTAACTAGGAGAAAAAAAGATTAACTCCTCAAGAAAATATTTATGCTTTTTGTCACTCTCTTGGAAAAATTTCAATAGGAGCTAAGCCCCAAAGGGACTTAGCAACTCAGACTCGGATTCGGGCACGGGCTCGGGCTCAAGGGCGCGAAGTGGTGCTTTGTTCGCGCACTTAGCACATCAGCATCGTCGCAAGGCGCTTGTGCGTATTTTGTTGCGCGTATTTGTACGCAACGTAAGTAGTATTGTGCGCGATGTAGTGTACACGAGCTGCATTGTGTGTGCGGCTGGGTGCAGGCGCTGCGTTGGGCGCGCGCGGTTGGGTGCGCGTGGCTGGGTGAGCAGGTTTGTGTGCGCATATTTAATGTGCGCACACTTTCACTGATTGTGGATTTAATCAGTTATGGAAAAATTGGGTCATTAATTTGAATCTGATTTTTGTAGAATTTGAATTTAATTTATTCCAATATTGTGGGAATTGAATTTAATTTGTTCCAATCTTTTTGTAGCTGATTGGCGGCCAGGATTAGGGTTAAGGTTTACACCCTCCTCTATAAATACTCTATTCGTGCCTCTTTGAGAACCTACTTCAAAATTGAGAGACGAAGAGAGTTGCTGATGCTGCCGCCATTGGAGTTTATAGGAGTTCGCGCGAGTCCAGAAAGGAGGTGACATCGAGCTTTCCAGAAGTTCTACGAGAACATGCTAGTTCCTATAAGCAGATCGTGGTGGGACGAATCTTGCTTTGAGAAACGGTGATCTTCATCACCCTAGTAAGCAGAGATTATTTCTTCCTCTTCTACTTCCTCTTCTCTCTTTGTAACTCATTTTGTCTCAATTGCATCTGTGTTTGCAAGGAAGCACGGAGTTTGATTCTGACTATTGTAATCTTGTCAGCAAGTTGTAACAGAGATATAGTTTTATAGTTGTTCTTTGAGAATATCAGGGCAATCCTCTGATCTCAATTTGTTCAGGAAACAACAGAGGCGATAACTTCTATTCTTGGTCTCGTTCATCCATCTTTGATTAAGCGGGACTAACAATCTCAAAGAAAGATCCGAGTAAGACGGAGAACAACCGTGCAAGTCTTCTCGACATAAGTTTTACAAACTTGAGAAGTTTGACGGAAAGTATTACAACATCTGGAAGTGAAAGGCCGGCCTTAATCTTCAACTCGTAAACGTGGATTATGTGTTGACAGATCCTGAGCATGTTATTCTGGAGGATGATAATGCTCGAGAAATTGCTGATGCAACTGCTGTGCGAAACAAGTGGAGGGGAGATAACAACCTCTGCAAGTTATGGATTCTGAACTCCGTGGAAGATACTCTGGCGAAGTCATACAGTAAGACGAACCATGCAAAGTTCGTCTAGGAGTCACTGGAAAAATATTACAAGTCTTATCAGCACATAAACAAAATTCTTGTGACTGACAAAGTCTGGAGATGTGATTTGAGGACGACAAGACGATGTTGCCTCAAGTCAAAAATTTCTCAAGTTACGTCAAAAACTTGAGGATGATGGCATGCCCATGGTCGATGCTTTCGTCATGGGGGTATTGTTGCCATGCTCCTTCCTGGATAGAGAAACTTTATCTCGGACAAATACTGGAAGAAGATGGAGGTCAATCTTGATCCCTACTGTATTGGATTCACGTTGAAGATGAGTTGAGGGCTTAAAACAAGGTAGACACGTTGTCCAAACAGTTGGCCAAGGCAACTTGGTGCATGATAGAGACTCCAAAGAAAAGTAGAAGACTTCTTACAATAAAAAGAAGGACTTCAACCACCTGAAGGTGAAGTCGGCTTCGTTCAAGCCAAAGTCCAAGTCATATGTGACTTGTTTCAACTGTGGCAAGAAGGGCCACTATCGAAAAGACTGCAGATCCAAGCCCAAATAGACATAGCAAGGTGAGCCTAACAAGATTTCTATGATTGCGCAGGTTGTGATGACTGGTGTCGACACTGATTGGTGGGTGGATACTGGTGCATCCTGCCATGTTTGCTAAAAAAATTTGTTGTTCACCACATATAAGCCTACCGCTGAGAGGGTTATGGTGGCGAACCATGCACAAGCTGAAGTACTTGGGATCGAAACGGTGGTACTGAATCTGACTTCGGAAAAGTCGCTGATGCAAGAAGATGTGAAGCATGTACCGCACAACCAGAATAAGTCAAATTAGCGACGTCTAGAAACGTCGGTAAATGGCATAAAAATGTCGCTACAAATATTTAGCAACGTAATTAGCGACATTTCAATGAAGTGTCCTTTAAGCTAGTCGCTGACCGAAAAAATGTCACAAAATGTCGCTGTAGGGACATTTTCTAGCAACGTATCTGCGTCGCTATATTAGCGATGTTTAGTAACGCAACATCGCTAAATTATAGACGTGTTGTGTGTCGCTATACGTCGCTAATTTTTTACTATTTAGCAACGTTTTGCAACACATTTAGCGACGTTATATTTACCTGTTAAATAGGGCCATGTCAGCAGTTTAGCGACATTCAGCGCGACGTAGTTAACGACGTATTTAGCGACAATCAGCGACGTATTTAGCGACGTATATAAACGTCGCTAAAGTTTTAGTGAAAAAAAAATATTGAATGGTTTCCAAACCAATATTTCTGCAGTTTATGAATTCATAATTTATATAAATAGACCCGGAGCAACCATCCGTTGAATTTCTTGGATTCGTCGACCCCTTCGGTTGAACACTCAACATCGGTAAATTAACATACATTTAATATAAATAATATAGTAAAATTTGAAGTAAACGAAATATTGAGATTACAAACCGAGTCTGAAAAAAATCTCGTCATAAAGAATACAATAAATATCCACACAACTGAGTGCAAGAAATAAAGTCTGAAAACCTCAAAAATAAAGAATATTCATAAATAACCAAATATCACAGGTCAAAAACACAAACAACCAGTAAACTATCCTAACTAGGACTACTGCGGATCTGCAGGAGGATGACCACCAGCGCGCATCAGGGATAAGAACAAATCATACTGCTCCCGTGAAATCGACACCGATGTCGATAGAGAAAGCAGTGACGTCAGTGGAGTCTGTGTCGATGAAGGTGCACCAGGAGGACGTATCTGCTCCAACTCTATAAGTCGATGGTTGTATGAATCTATGGTAGATAACAGCCTCGTACTGCTATGAACCATTAAATCCTGCATCATCGACAGCCTCTCGCCCATGGACAGTTGTGATGCCTGCAGCTCCGTCACGCTGCGCTCTGTTGATGCTCTAAGATCAGCTATCATATCCTAAGCTCCATGATGCTGCGCTCGAGCGTATCAAATCGTGCGATGAGCGTCGCATCATCCGCCTGCGGATGGGACAGGGGCTGCTCCTCCATCCTTTGGAGCAACTCGTCACGGAGAGATACAATCTGACGGTCAACAGTCTCCTAGACTCGGGCAGACGCCTGCGAGGGCTGTGGGGAATGCGCACTTGTCGCGGAGGCCCTAGATGACTGCGTCGTAACATGGGCGCCATAGGATCCCGTACTGTAGTATGTACCCCTCTAGAGACCAACACCCACAGCTCGTCCGTCGACGGAGCTGGAGAGGGCTGCGAGGAAGTACCAGCCTCTCCCGTTGTAGGTGCACTAGCACTCGCTCGCTCACGCAGCCTAAGATACTCGGCCTAGAGAAGTTTGGATACTCAATAATTGCTAATGTGTCTAAGGTACTTATTACTAACTACATGGATATTTATTTGCATATTTTCTATGTTATATTAAAATTAACACAAAATAAAGTAATACTTACATAGGTCTGCGAGGCCCTCTCATCAATGAGATTCCCATCCTTTCGATGGGTGTCCAGGAAGACGATCACCATGTTGGCATCCTCACCCCTCTGTACCTGTTAAAAATATATTATTTAGTACTAAAATTAAATATTTTATCCTACTACCATTTTATCGTACTTGTATTAAAATAAAAAATCTAAAATAAAAAATATACCAAACGATAAAAATATTCCGTCATCAAAATCGAGCCACCACACCACTTTGCTGCTTTCTTCCTAGCCGCCTTGGCCTTCTCAGACCTTTCCTTGTACCTCGGATCGTCGAATCTAGCCCTCATCGCAGTCCACTGCTCAGGCGTAATCCAACCTTGGATCAGTTTTCCTTCACAATTACGAGCCTTCTGGTCATCCAGAGCATCACGGATCATCTTGGCGGCAACGGCAGAAAACATCTGCTCGATCAAGTCGGCCTGGTGTGGTGGATAGAAATACGTTTGCTACAAGAAGTAATTTAGTAAGTTATATAATATGCATAAATTAGATGATTGATATAATATACTTTTACCTTGAAGTGTGCAAACCATAACGCCTTCCTCTCATCCGGAGCATCAGAGTAGTTGAGCCAAGGGTACCATAGTTGTACCTCAGAAAGTGGCCCAAGCGTCTCTGTACTGACGAGGGACGATATCTATACAGAGATAATTATTTTTATCAAAAAAGTGAATATATGATGAATAAAGAAATACACGATATATATGATGCTAAACCAACTAATTGACTTACTTTGTACCGTCGGCCCAAATCTCCGTCCTCGTCTAGTACGGAGGTGCGCATAGAGGATCTAGCTGATGCTGGGACGACGTCGGCTCAACCTCCGCCATATGATCATCTGTCTCCATGGTTCCGTCAGCAGGAGGAATGCTGGACGAGGGAGTAGTCTCAGGCCTGGAACTACTCGTCCCAGGAGTGCTGTCACGTAACGTTGTCGTAGTCGAAGATGTGACTGGTCGATTTACTGGAGTACTTGGCGATGAGGATCCAGAACCAACAATAATCAGCACCGGAGGAGCACACTGTCTGCCTCGGGACCTGCCGAACGCTCCGCGTCGTCCTATCATACCTGATAATATGATGATAGAACAAATAAAGAAAATATATAGTACATTCTACAGTCAAAATATTATGCATATCTCACAACATTAATACAATTGTACAGTAAATAACTAGTAGTGTCACAAGTCTAAATGGATAGTACATTCTACAGTCAAAATTTAATACATGTCTTCGTCAAAATAGTACATTCTACAGTAAAAAAATAGTACATTCTACAGTCAAAATATATATTTTATTTTTAATCATCTTCAGAAAATTCATCTTGTTCGCCTTCCTCGTCCTCCTCTTCCTCTTCCTCTTCCTTTTCCTCCTCATCTTCACTTTCATCTACTTCGTCTTCGTCTTCCTCTTCCTCTTTGAATAATTCTACCTCTTCTACATTATTAGTCGTGTAATGAGTAACTTTCGTTGAGTCCATATCTATAATATTTGTTACAAGAGGTATCTTGTCCTCCTGATAAGCTATTTCATCAACGTCAAAGGTATTTCTAGCTTTAGTCTTGCATAATGCCGACCAATCCGACCTCGCTGTCCCCCATCTAGGATAAGTTATGAAGTACATGAGCTGAGCCTAACTTGATAGGACAAATGGTTCATAGCCTTGATATCTAGGAAAGATGAATTGACAAATGCTCCATGGAGTCGAAGAATCCAGGAGGAAACACTTTATCGAGCTTGCACAATGTTACCACAATTTCCTTCTCTTGCTTTTCTAGACGATCTATGAGTAACTTAGTAGAACAAAGATCTCTGAAGAATATGCTGGCTCTATCAATGGATCCCAAATGACCTGTGGTAAGAATTTCTAAAATATAATCAAAATTAACCTCTCCATAAATATGTGACAATCGTGGCTCTTTATACCCTCCAGTTTGTTCTCCTTGAGGTCCACGCATCTTCTCAAGTTTGACACGTACCCGTCTAAAAATTTTAGACCCTGAATCCACCTACAAAGTCTTCCTTTATCCTCCTTCTCCAGTGAAAAAATTGACATAGGCTGCTTTTACTTTCCATTCCCCCCATTTATCAAATGCAACGCAGGACATCTAGATATTTCTTCTAACTCTAACCTAGCCTTCAGATTGTCTTTCGTTTTCCCTTTTTCCTCCATTACAGTATTAATTATATTATCAAACACATTCTTCTCGATATGTATGACATCAAGGTTATATCTGATCAGATTGGTGCTCCAATATGGCAGATCCCAGAATATACTCCTCTTCGTCCAGTTATGGGTTCGACCAAATCCGTCACACTTGTACCCCTTAATAGGCTATTCGATAGCACTTGGTAAATCTTTTACCTCTTCCTATATCGTGTATCCGGGCCACCTTGGCGGTGGATTGGCCTTCTCCATAACGCACGCACGAAAAATATTCATGTTCCTCCGGTACGGATGATCCTTCGACAAAAATTATCGATGATAATCGAAGAAGCACGGTTTGCCTCTATGTTTAAAACGGAAAACCTTAGTGCGGTCCATGCAATACGGACATGAGAGACGACCATGAGTGCTCCATCCCGATAATATTCTATAGGCCTAAAATTTGTTGATGGTCCGCATAAGTGCTGCCCTGATCTAAAAATTCTGCTTTCTAGAAACATCCTACGTGTTGGCACCTAATTTCCAAAGCTGATTCAACTCATTTATCAAAGGCTGTAAATACACATCGATGTTCCTCTTCTGATTGTTCGGACCCGGGATAATAACGGTTAGGAATATATACGTAGTCTTCATGTATATCCAAGGCAGTAGATTATACGGAGTGACGATCACAGGCCAACACGAATACTGGGATATCGAAAGTCCGAATAGGATAAAACCGTCATAGGAGAGACCCAATCTGATATTACGCGAATGCGAAACAAAATCTGGATACTCTCGATCAAAGTGCTTCCATGCTTCTCCATCGGTTGGATGATCTAATACTCCTTCGATATGTTCCCGCCTGTGCTAAATCATATTTTCTGCAATCTCCTTTACCATAGACAACCTCTGTAACCACGACGTCAAAGACAAGTAGTGCATCGAATCGGTATGCTTCCTTGCACCGACAAACTTTCCTCTACCAGTAGCCTTATAGCGATCAGCACTACAGAATCTGTACGCATCTTCATCCTTGTCGACTTTGTAGTACAACATGAACCCGTTATGACATGCATCAATTTTCTCGTATCTCATCCAGAGCGATCTCACCATCCTCTTAGATCGGTAAAAGTCTTTAGGCAACTTTGCACCCTCTGACAAGATCTCTATAATCAAATCTATCAGTCGGTTATAACATTCTTGCGACATGTTAAAATCAGACTTGATACTCAACAATCTTGTAACCACCTCCAACGGTGAATGATCCTCACAATAAGGAAATAATAGAGTCCTTGTATTCTCCAGCAACTCTATGAACTTTGAAGCATCGACATTCGGTGTCTCCTCCGCTGCATCATGATTATCTGGATCAAAACTAGGCCCCGCCGCATCAAAAATTTTGTTCACCCACTCGTTGTCGTAAGCAGCGTGGTCGTGGACATCCATATACGGCTACACATAAGGCTTCAACTCCGATGATAAAGATAGAAGTTCTTCGTGCACAGTCCACTGATAGTAATTCGGCGTAAAATCCTTCGAGTATAAATGATATATAGCTTCCACTTTATGATGATATTTTAAGTTACGATATCTCACACACGGACACTTAATTTTGGTGCCGTCCATGTACTGAGGGAATGTCTTGGCAAACTACAGGAACTGTTGTGCACCCTTTATGAATTTACTCCCATACCGTAAATATTATCAGGATAACGGTTGTACATCCACGAACGATAACGTATATAGTATTTCATATCCATTTGTAGATACTTCTACAAAGATGAATAGACATCGTTCAAGTATATACTCATGTAAATATTTGGTAGTGTATACACCTACTCATCTACACACACATACGAATACTCAAAAATACCCAATTATGTTATACACCTACTCATCTACATACACATAAGAATACTCTGGAATACATTACATGCACTGATACACCTAGTCCTAGCACTGATACTTCTTCATTCAACTCTGTATCCTAGATACTCATATTGTAACACCCCGTTCCGCTCAAGCGGACTGCCGACTCAAACGGCAAAAGTGCAACTGTCCCGACCCGCTTTGCCTCAAACAAGAAGCAAAAGATATCCAGACTTGTCCCTACCGGAATCCGGCTTCGGCTTTCAGAGGCTCGCTTGACGTATCGCTCTACCGAGGCGAATCATCGCTAAGGTGGGTGGCTACGGTAAACTTGTCTTTGCTTAGCTAGCACAGATAAAATCTGGAATATTCATGCTAGTCGCTAGGTGAATCACACCCTGCATGCTAATAA
This sequence comes from Iris macrosiphon, assembly GCA_036927795.1. NCBI lineage: Eukaryota > Viridiplantae > Streptophyta > Magnoliopsida > Asparagales > Iridaceae > Iris > Iris macrosiphon. The sequence goes on from JAYESA010000018.1 coordinate 124,281,693, forward strand.
ATCCAACGTACCTAGCTAAGGGAATAATCCTAACTTGTATTGCTTGCTAGAACATGGAAATTGAAATACTGCTTATGTTCAGACCCTCGCATGCTAAGTCCCTTAACGATTTCATCTCTTGGCTTACCTTCGGGTCCGAGCAACGTGTTTACTTATGTTCCTTAGAAACGCATGCTTGTCTGCTTGAACGATGCCTTATTTTCATTCAAACCTCGGAAGACTACCAAACAGTCGTTCCGTGCATGATTTTACCTGCAAGTATCTAAGACCGTTGGGTCATCAGGCAGCCCCGAACCAGGGGAATGCATCAAGATAAGTCAATCACTGTACAGAATCAAGATTCAAGTATCTCGTGTTCTCGTGTTCAAAGTGTATTTGCGTCCTCAATTCCAGTGCACTCTTGTTCCCGTGTATCTCGTGATAATTGACTGACCCAACAACTGCATGTCGCGGACAACCTGTGCACAAGGTATTGAACATTCAAGTTCCTGCGGACGGCTACACCGGGGCACCGGAGCCGATCCGATCCGGACAAAACTTTCTGATAGTCTAACGTGAGTGGGCGGCATGGAGTGAACGCCCCAATGGCCTAGCGTCTCGCTCCATACCGTCCCGGGCGAGGTGACGTGTAGCGATACAAGACCTCTCGCACCCAATCGCCCAAGACTATAAATGGTCCTTTATGGCTTTGCCAGCGACAACTGTTCATATAGATAAGTCATCCTCGCTTAGCGGCTATCCGCGTGCGAGTCATTGCATAGCATCAAGAAACAACTAAACACCTGAACGATCATGTTAAAATGACTCTCATGTTGCATATGCTATTGCTTGGTTTGGTTTTCATGAATATGCTATGCCCGTAAATGCTTATACTTGCCCGTGCTTAAATCAATAATGTTGTCTTGGACAGGGAAGGACAAATGGTAAGTCATGCCGTGTTTCCTTTCATATCGCACGGTGCACTGCCCGACACGTTAGGCTATTCAATATTTGCATGAACTGATCCTAAGGCAACTAGAAAGACAACTTAATAGTTGTGCACGGAACCTGTATTACGTGTTTGGATTTATCGAGCGGGCGAGTAGCTTCCCCACCAGTGCATTCAATGTACTGATAATCCACCAGTCTTCATGCAGGGTGCAGGAGAACCTCGTTTGGTGCGGACGCCTCCAACATGCGTGCTAAGGCGTGGACATCACTCCGAAGCAACGGTGCGTCCGGAACTGAAGCACATATACAAGACATAAGTTGTGAACATCGTCCCTACAATCATTCCACAATTGTAGCCACTTGGCACGATTTTATGTTTCAGAGAGAGAGGCTTGAGCGACTTGTAATATCGGCTATACGCCGCCTGTAACACATGTTCATATCAATAAAGAGCTTGCTTTACTTCAACTTATGTTTCAATGCTTTCGCTATATTTGTCAACTCAGAGAACCTGTTACCGATCGCCTATGCGTTCATGACTCCGCTGCACTCGGACAATCTGTGCGACTCTGTGGCTTAGAACTCTTACCGCCAGCCAATGAATCAAGGCCTTGCACGGGCACGGTTCACGCTCGTGCGGCATCACGCCCGGATGGGTCAAGCGATCGTTCCGCGGGAGCGCTGGCGAGGGTAATTTCCGCCTAGCGGGAACGCCCGATTAGCCTGCGGGAGATCGGGGTGTGACATGTTGGTATCAGAGCCTGGCTTCTACGCCTTTGGACTTCGATTCGATATCTCTGTTTCGAAAGCTCGTTCGTGGGTTATGTGCACGCTCTCTCTCAATGCCTCGATGGGATGTTCCAACAATAAGTCTAAATACTTTCAAAATACGTTTTGAATGATATGCTTGCTTGTCTGGTTGTATGCTGCGAGTGGCCTTTGTGCCAACCTGTACGAAACCTTGAGAGTATCGCTAGTAGCTTGTCCGATTTTTACTAACCCTAAGTTTGGTTGAATGCATCTATTCGAGGGACGCCTTGAACTAGTGCACCATCCAAGACTTAAGAAAAGGTGAAACTCGAGTACTGAGACTTCGCTATCACTAAGCTGGTTGACGTGTTCACGCTAAAGGGGCCCTTCAAAAGTGCGCACGATCCAGTCTAAGCGATATGCTGACTTCGACGCTTGTGCAAGTGAATATCCAAATGAACAAGTATAACGACTTATCTAGGATTGCCTCAACCCTAGATTACTGCTTGTCCTCAGTAAGTCTCGAGGACGAGACTTTTTCTGAGTTGGGTAGGATGTAACACCCCGTTCCGCTCAAGCGGACTGCCGACTCAAACGGCAAAAGTGCAACTGTCCCGACCCGCTTTGCCTCAAACAAGAAGCAAAAGATATCCAGACTTGTCCCTACCGGAATCCGGCTTCAGCTTTCAGAGGCTCGCTTGACGTATCGCTCTACCGAGGCGAATCATCGCTAAGGTGGGTGGCTACGGTGAACTTGTCTTTGCTTAGCCAGCACACATAAAATCTGGAATATTCATGCTAGTCGCTAGGTGAATCACCCCCTGCATGCTAATAAATCCAACGCACCTAGCTAAGGGAATAATCCCAACTTGTATTGCTTGCTAGAACATGGAAATTGAAATACTGCTTATGTTCAGACCCTCGCATGCTAAGTCCCTTAACGGTTTCATCTCTCGGCTTACCTTCGGGTCCGAGCAACGTGTTTACTTATGTTCCTTAGAAACGCATGCTTGTCTGCTTGAACGATGCCTTGTTTTTATTCAAACCTCGAAAGACTACCAAACAGTCGTTCCGTGCATGATTTTACCTGCAAGTATCTAAGACCGTTGGGTCATCAGGCAGCCCCAAACCAGGGGATTGCATCAAGACAAGTCAATCACTGTACAGAATCAAGATTCAAGTATCTCGTGTTCTCGTGTTCAAAGTGCATTTGCGTCCTCAATTCCAGTGCACTCTTGTTCCCGTGTATCTCATGATAATTGACTGACCCAACAACTGCATGTCGTGGACAACCTGTGCACAAGGTATTGAACGTTCAAGTTCCTGCGGACGGCTACACCGGGGCACCGGAGCCGATCCGATCCGGACGGAACTTTCTGATAGTCTAACGTGAGTGGGCGGCATGGAGTGAACGCCCCAATGGCCTAGCGTCTCGCTCCATACCGTCCCGGGCGAGATGACGTGTAGCGATACAAGACCTCTCGCACCCAACCGCCCAAGACTATAAACGGTCCTTTATGGCTTTGCCAGCAACAACTGTTCATATAGATAAGTCATCCTCGCTTAGCGGCTATCCGCGTGCGAGTCATTGCATAGCATCAAGAAACAACTAAACACCTGAACGATCATGTTAAAATGACTCTCATGTTGCATATGCTATTGCTTGGTTTGGTTTTCATGAATATGCTATGCCCGTAAATGCTTATACTTGCCCGTGCTTAAATCAATAATGTTGCCTTGGACAGGGAAGGACAAATGGTAAGTCATGCCGTATTTTCTCTTATATCGCACGGTGCACTGCCCGACACGTTAGGCTATTCAATATTTGCATGAACTGATCCTAAGGCAACTAGAAAGACAACTTAATAGTTGTGCACGGAACCTGTATTACGTGTTTGGATTTGTCGAGCGGGCGAGTAGCTTCCCCACCAGTGCATTCAATGTACTGATAATTCACCAGTCTTCATGCAGGATGCGGGAGAACCTCGTTCGGTGCGGACGCCTCCAACATGCGTGCTAAGGCGTGGACATCACTCCGAAGCAACGGTGCGTCCGGAACTGAAGCACATATACAAGACATAAGTTGTGAACATCGCCTGAACATCGTCCCTACAATCATTCCACAATTGTAGCCACTTGGCACTATTTTATGTTTCAGAGAGAGAGGCTTGAGCGACTTGTAATATTGGCTATACGCCGCCTGTAACACATGTTCATATCAATAAAGAGCTTGCTTTACTTCAACTTGTGTTTCAATGCTTCCGCTATATTTGTCAACTCAGAGAACCTGTTACCGATCGCCTATGCGTTCATGACTCCGCTGCACTCGGACAATCTGTGCGACTCTGTGGCTTAGAACTCTTACCGCCAGCCAATGAATCAAGGCCTTGCACGGGCGCGGTTCACGCTCGTGCGGCATCACGCCCGGATGGGTCAAGCGATCGTTCCGCGGGAGCGCTGGCGAGGGTGATTCCCGCCTAGCGGGAACGCCCGATTAGCCTGCGGGAGATCGGGGCGTGACACATATTGTAGTGTATCAGTGAGTGTCAACTCTGTATCCTGGATATCCAGACTTGATATTTGTTTAGGCCATGGCTTTCTAACTGAAAAGTCAAGTCATGGATATCCAATGTCAAATTTTTTTGGTCCAGGATACATAGTTGACATGTGGCATTGGGGATAAATGTTTGTTCCTAGTCACTAAACGTCGCTAATAAAATACCTTACTTGATTAGGATAGGGGTTAGTGTTAGTGTCCGCATGTGTGTGTGTGTCCGAGTTAGGATTATGATAGGGTTAGTGTCCGCAGCACTGAGATATCCACACACACACACACACCCTCACTGCACTGTCCACAAGTATGCACTGTACAATACCTCACTTGATATCCAAGACTAACTAATTAACTCAGATAGGGTTAGGGTCTGTGTCGTGTCTCGGCTTTGGATTAGGGCCTGTATCATATCATATGCCGTATCAGTAAAGAGAGATAGGGTTAAGGTTAGGGTCTGTGTCATGTCCCATGTTATGTCAGTGACAAATCGTGTCAGTGTATGTGTCTGTATCATGTCCCGTGTCATGTCTATGTATGTGTATGTGTCGTATCCTCTATCAAATATCGTGTCCGTATCTCTGAGAGAGAGAGAGAGAGGGTTAGGGTTTACACCCTCTATGAATTTATCTCGCACACTACATTAATGCATAAGTAAAATCTCTGACTTGATTCCCCGATACATATATAGAAACCCTATTTAGGATTATCACACCTATCATTTATCAATTAAGTTAAATACACATGCAATACTATTTTAAAACAAAAATATATGTTAATATAGTAAATTAATTAATTAATTACATGGATATATATCGTGTCGTATCTGTGTTAGTGTGTGTGTGTCGTGTCTATCTCAGTGTGTGTGTCTGTGATAGTATGTCGTATCTGTGTCAGTGTATGTGTATGTGTGTGTTGTGTCTGTGTCAGTATGTGTGTGTCATGTCTGTGTCAGGGTTTGTGTCTCTGACAGTGTGTCGTGTCTGTGTATATCTGTGTCGTGTCTGTGTCAGTGTCATATCGTGTCTGTATTTGAGAGAGAGAGAGAGAGACAGGGTTAGGGTTTACCTAGAGAAGGAGGAGAAGCCCGAGGTCATCGGAGGGGAGGAGCCACGCCGGAAGGGAGGAGCCGTGCGTGTGTCCATGTCCGATAGAGGGTGGGGAGGGGGCGCTCGGGGGGTTAGGAGCCAGAGTAGGGGCGCTGTGGGGGAGCCGATGGGGGAGGATAGGGACTGGGGGGAGGAGGAGGACACCGGAGTGGGGGTACTTCGCCGGAGGAGGGGGGAAGAGGGGGGTTCAAAATTTGGGGGGGGGGGGGTGACAGAATGGGAAAGAATAAAATTCTGAACCCTATATTAAAAAGTTTAGCGATATCATCAATAGACGTCGCTAAACGTCGTTAATTAAAAAAATTATTGACATCATAAATATACGTCGCTAAACGTCACTAATTTAAAAGTTTGCAACATTTAGCGACGTCGCTAAGAACGTCGCTAAAAATAAAAAAAGCAACGTCGGTAAATATGTCGCTAAACGTCGCTAAATCAAAAATCTCACCGACGTTTAGCGACCTTAAAGAAATTTATAGCGACTATTCTTTTAAAAAACTTAAGTACAGTCGCTAAACATCGCTATGTGTCGCCAAACATCGACGTATAGCGACATTTATTTTTAGAGTCGCTCAAGTCTTTAATATTAGCGATGTTTTATTAAGACATCGCTAAAAACATCGTTATTTCATCATATTTTGGTAGTGCCGATGATTGCCAAGAACCTGGTCTCAGAAAGTCTGCTCTGTAACGCAGGCTTGAGGATGAACATCAATGCTGGACAGATGGTAATGTCTTATAAAGGAACATACTTCAAAAAAGTATTTTGCACTGAAGAGATGTTCAAACTTTAACTTGTAACTCCTACAATTGTGGCATAATAGACTAGGATATGTTCTTTGTAACAGAATTAACAAGATGTCTAATTTAGGGCTTATCTCCAAATATAGGGGTAAGGATGTGGAGAAGTGTGAGTTCTGTGCGCAGAAAAAGATCACAAAAAATTGTTTAAACAGGTAAACCGAAGTACAAATCTTCTGGAGTTGGTGCACTCAGATATCTGCGATTTCAAACAGTTCTCCACAAAGGGAGGAATAAAGTAATTTATTACCTTCATCGATGATTTCTCGAAGTATGCGTCCGTCTATCTGCTCAAGTCAAAAGGCTAAGCATTCGAGAAGTTCAAGGAGTTCAGGGCTGAAGCTGAACATCAAACTGGACAATAACTCAAGAGACTCAAAAGTGATCGAGACGGGGAGTATAGGTCTATTGAATTCGCATCATTCTGCAAAGAACATAAAATTGTCAATGAGATGACTACTCCGTATTTTTCTCAATCAAATGGAGTTGCAGAAAGAAAGAACAAAACATTGAAATAGATGATTAACTCTGAGTTGTTGACTACGGGTCTTCCAAACTGCTTTTGGGGAGAAGCCGAGCTCACGGCTAGTTTTATTCTGAATAGAGTGTTGTACGCAACATCCAATGTCACTCCTTGTGAACTATGGTTCAAAGTCAGACCCAACTTGAATGTCATTCAAGTGTGGGGGTATCTAGCGTATGTGAAGCTTCCAGGCTTGAAGATTCAGAAGCTGGGTATGAGGACTACAAAGACTATCTTCTTGGGCTATGCTAAGAAGAGTGATTCTCATAGGTTTTTTGATATTGAATCAAATCATATGATCGAATCTCGTTACATAGAATTTTTTGAAAAAAAATTTGCAAGGCACAAAAATATTGTTCTCGTGGACAATGTGGGTGCACTGGAGGCTGAAGCTTCCAATAAAGATATGGTCCAAGAAGAAGTAGTCGTTGTAGAGACAACGTTCCAACAAAAACTCACAGAGCTGGTAACTAAGCAAGTGAGGAGACAGAAGGACTTCAGAGATAATATTGTCACCTATCACATGGAAGCAGATCTGCTTACCTATGATGAGACGATGAAGACTAGAGATGTTGTTTTTTGAAGGAGGATATTAATGATTAGTATGACTCAATAACCTCCAATAACACTTGGGTGTTGGTCGATCTATCTGAAAGATCTAAATCAATCGGATGCAAATGGATCTTCAAGAAGAAGATGAAGACCGATAGAACTATTGACAAGTTCAAGGCAAGACCGGTTGCTAAGAGATTTTCTCAAAAGTAGGAGATCAACTACTTCGACACATATGTTCCAGTATCGTGGATGAAAACTATCAGGATATTGATTGCTATAAGTGCAATTCTTAAGCTAGTTATTCATCAGATGGATGTTAAAACAATATTCCTGAATGGAGAATTGACCGAAGAGATTTACAAGCAACATCCAGAAAGATTTATCGTCAAAGGGCTTGAAGACAAAGTCTATAAGTTGGTAAAATTGTTATACGGTCTGAAGTAAGCTCCCAAGATATGCCATAATTTTTTTTATAAATTTATAAGATCAAACAGCTACAGGGTCAGTGGCGTGCTATCGTAGGCACCCAAATTATAAAACCTTTACTCTTAAAATTATTTATAGTAGTGAGAGTAAGGATCGATTCCATGGAGAGTAATTAGTTAATCTTTATGCTATGTAAAATATGATGGGGGTAAAGTTTTGAATAAAAGCAAATTAAGAAGAAATAAAATCAATTAAAGTATTAAAATCAATTAAATAAACAAATGTTGGTCTTAGTCAACATCCACCATTGGAATCTTAAAATTGATCATTGATGCAAACATAAATTAACTCATACTTTGAATATTTACCGTTGAAAGTATTTCCTATCTCTCTTAGGCTTAGATAATTAGAAACAAGTGATCTAATATGCTAAAATTACTAAATAATCCAAGACTAGCGCTGAAGATTTAATCAAGTAATTTCTTAAAGAACCAAGATATTGATGAAGCAAAACAATACAAGCACAAACGGTTGCATTTAATTTAGTCAAAAGTTTTTCTCCTAAGATATAATAAAATAAAGCAGTTCATTAAATCTTGGTTGCTTCACAAATTAGAAAAATCAAACAATTACGGATTTGATGTCTAATTTAGCAGTAGATCGAAATGGATAATAGACTAGTAGGCCTCCTAGTAATTAAACAAAACAATCATGAAAGTAGGCATAGAAAAAGATTCAATACTCAAAGCATAAATCAAACATATGAAAATAATTTAGATCTCACAAGTTTATTGATTTTAATGCTTATGTTTTCTTCGACCAACAAGACTTTTAACTCCGCACGTTAATGAAAACTTCAAAAGAATATTGGAAATGTCATGCCCCAGTCCCAAAATATGTAGGACTAGGATACGTAAGCATGCCAGCCGCATGAATATGGCAACTCTAATATATGGAAACCATAACACATGCGTACGCTGTATTATGAATAACAATTTGCAAGTGGTATAAAATATCTCAAGTCATAGGCATAATCTAAATCTCATCCACAAAAATCATAAATAGATAAATAACCAATAGCTATGTATCTAGATCTCAATATAAAGTATCTAAAGAGGACAGTCGGATGAAAACAAATCCACTACGGAACTAGAATATAAAAACAAACACAATGTAAGTACAATAACTAGCAATCACGAGGCTCAAAGAGAAAACCTTCTCAAATATAAGCAACCAGTCTGGATCTGCGCTCCTGCGAATACTCATGAACATCTACACCTGACAAGGGACCAGGTCCTCAGAGGGACATAACAAGATATATAGAAACATGCCAATAAAGTACTGAAATAAATATCCAATGGGGTCGCCTAACCATCTATGTGAATGCAGTTTGAGAACAACTTTCTAACAAGTGGGCTATTTGGCCATAAAATAGGATTGACATAATTCTCTCGGAGAATCAGGGGCCTACAAAGCATGTCGTCTTTTGAACGACAGAGGCCGCCTGTAATATATAGGGGTCATCGCCGCCCGTATCTCCAGCGGAGCTTCCGGGTTACAATAAGAAATGTGCAAAGGAGCCCAAATGTGGTACTTGTTGTTCTCCCCACCCCATGCTCTAAGCATGTCACATCCATGACACGATTTGGTTCATAGCCTATCCTTAGTACAATAGCCCAACCCTGCAACCAAACAAGGACAAGAATTGGACCACCGTACTATAATAGGCTATGTCTATGGACTACTAATAACTGCTGAGTCTTCTAGCATGCAAAGTTTCTAACAATAGTTATCCCTAACGCATGGCCCATACGTACATGAGGCCAACCTAATACACAGTCCGTGATCTATATGAGACTCATAACTCGTGTAACAACTATGTTACGACCAATGAAACCCAATGATGCTTCATGATAATGGGACGGTCTCATAAACAAGGTCAATGCATATACATAATAAAAATAATTTATGACGACACCGTCGTTGCACCCAAGTTTTCTTGGACGCATATTTTATATAGCAGTTAAAATATATGAACTAATGACAGAAAATAAAGATGCATGCAACATATGGAATATGAATAACAGTACAATGGCAAGGTATACTTGCCTGGCAAGAAAGCTGCGATATACCAATAATCTGCTCCAGAAGTCGCGCAGAACAATCCAATATCCTATGTATATATAGTATAATACAATACAATCATTAGTCATTATACTAGCACATACACAACCATATTTACACTGGACTCAGGGGTACGCTAGGGGTAACACGGGTCAACTAACACGATAAATTTGTGCGTTGAATTACGCGGGTGTCGCATCTTCAAATACTGCGCACAATCAGACAGTCAAACTAACACATCTATTGCCAGTACGCACTACTAGAAAAAGCGGGATTAGCGACGTATTTTAGCGACTCCATGTAAAAATGTCGCTAAATTAGCGACTCCATAAAACGTCGCTAGACGTCGCTAAATGGCGATATTTAGCAACTTTTAGCGATTTTTATTAAGATTTTAAAAGATTAGTCGCTATAAGTTCAATTAAGGTCGCTAAACGTCGCTAATATGTCTAATTTAGCGACGTTTAGCGTCGTAATTAGCGACGTATATATTAAAAATATTTAGCAACGTGTTTAGCGATGTCTTTGACGTCGCTAAATTTTAATTTAGCGACATTTTAATGTGACGTCGCTAAACGTAGCTAAATTTTGGTTAATTAGGGCTCAGTTTTCTTTTCTCCCATCTGTCGAAAATTTTGAAACTTTTTAAAACCTCTCGATTTCCCCTACTCCCCCTCTCCGGCGACCGACTCTCCACGGCTGCGGTTTACTCCGGCATCCCCCTCCTCCTCCTCTTGCTCTAAGTAAACCCTAATTCTCTCTCTCTCTCTCTCACATGTGATACTGATACAACACACACTTGACAGACACGACACACGCACACAGACACTGACAGACACATACGACACACACACACACACACACACAAACACACACACACACACACACACACTGACACTGATACTGACACAGACACGACACACACACACACACACACTGACACACACACACAATATTTGATCTATTGGATGTGTCCATGTGAATTAACGGTTGGTATCATGGTGGTGTGGTGTATGGAGGATGTATCCTAGAGTATCTTGGTGTTGCACACCAAATGTTTATGAATTGGACTAGTGGTTGTGTGTGTGTGTCTATTTATGCCTTAGAGTATCATATGGTATGTATATGTAAATTGGTGTATTATTTATTTGCATATGAGAGAGTATATGCATATATAGGTGTATCTCGATATATATATAGATAGGTATATAGCTACTATTATCTGTGTTGGTGTTCATAGTGTCTTCTAGCTGTGCTTGATGTGGGAGAGGGTAGAAGAGTCAAGTTGTGTGTGGGTTTCACTACTGAACTATGAGGCTTCAGGAAATGAACTCAATTCAGTTTGGCCTAGTGCATTAGGCAAGCTGGCAATGTATTGCAGTGGTGTCGGGTTGGCACTGTGAGGAGGGGATTAGTTCCTGTCATCTTCTGCAGTGGGAGAGTGTTGGTGCACACTTGAGCAGCATCAAACACATGCATGCTTGAGTAATGGCAAGGCAGCAGCAAGCACTTTGATCGAGAATTTTTGCCGAAGGATCATGGACCATACTCAGGCTTTCCATTTGAAACACGGAGGCAAACCGTGCTTCTTCGATTGTCATCGACAATTTTTGCCGAAGGATCATCCGTACCGGAGGAACCAGAATGCTTTTTGTACGGGAGTTGTGGAGAAGGCCAATCCACCGCCAAGGTGGCCCGGATACACGATATAGAAAAAGGTAAAAGATTTACCAAGTGCTATTGAAGAGCCTGCTAAGGGGTACAAGTGTGACAAATTTGGTCACACCCATAACTGGACGAAGAGGAGTATATTCTGGGATCTGCCATATTGGAGCACCAATCTGATCAGACATAACCTTGATGTCATGCATATCGAGAAGAATGTGTTTGATAACATAATTAATACTGTAATAGAGGTAAAAGGAAAGACGAATGATAATCCAAAGGCCAGGTTGGACTTAGAAGAAATATGTAGACGTCCTGCATTGCATTTGATAGAGGAGGGGAATGGAAAGTTAAAGCAACCTAAGTCATTTTTTTACTGAAGAAAGAGGATAAAGGTAGACTTTGTAGGTGGATTCAAGGTCTAAAGTTTCCAGACGGGTACGTGTCAAAATTGAGAAGATGCGTCGATCTCAAGGAGAACAAACTGGTGGATATAAAGAGCCACATTTGTCACGTATTCATGGAGAGGTTAATTACGATTGCATTTCAGAAATTCTTACCGCAGGTCATTTGGGATCCATTGACAGAGCTGAGCATATTCTTCAGAGATCTTTGTTGAACTAAGTTGCTCATCGATCATCTAGAAAAGCAAGAGAAGGATATTGCGGTAACACTATGTAAGCTCGAGAAGGTGTTTCCTCCTGGATTCTTCGATTCTATGGAGCATTTGCCAATTCATCTTTCCTATGAGGCACGTGTTGGTGGTCCTGTCGGTTATCGGTGGATGTACCCCTTCGAGCGGCATCTGAATCACCTAAAGAGAAAGATGAAAAACAAGGCACGGGTTGAGGGCTCTATTTGTGAAGCTTATGTTCTCGAGGAGATTACAAACTTTTGCTCGACGTATTTCAAATCGCATGTTACTACTAATAGGACAAAAGCTCCGAGAAATGACGACGCATATTAGGAATCTAATGATGCAATACTCAAAGTATTCAATGCGTCCGGAAAGCCTTCGGGAAAAATGAAGAAGAGATATTTGAATGACGATGAGCTAAGGGCTGCTCAATTGTATATATTACTCAATTACGACGAGGATAAAGTAGAGAAGCTAAAGGGTAAGTAATTAATACGTTCACATTTACATCATCTCAATGTAATAGTATAAGATACTATTATGCTACTAATCGGCAGTTGCTTCATTGTTTTTCAGCAAATATAATGATGAGTTGAGGTCGGTTAGACCCTACATAACAGACGAAGAAGTAGAACAAGATATGAGATGCCATTTTTCTTCTTGGTTGAGTACATATGTAAGATGCTTGGTAATTACTTTTTATTTCTGCACTTGTAAAACAAATAACTTACTATCGCTACTTTGGTATTTAGGTCGATCGTCTAATAACACCCGAGACTGAATCTATTAGAACTCTAGCCAAGAGACAAATTACTGCCATAAAAATATGGCCAAGTTTTTGTGTGAATGGGTTTAGGTTCAAGTCAACAAATGCTCCTATCAGAGACAGCTTTCTGGATATTAATTCCACGAAAAATAGTTGTTTGTGTATCAAATCTTCGAACTACAAAGACGTCAATCTGGGCAATGATTTTTTTGGCATCTTACGAGAGATTGTGGAGTTGACATATAATTATGGCACAGAACCTGCTAATATCGTGCTATTCAGGTGTGAATGGTTCGATCCGATTCAAGATCAAGGTTGAAAAATTGACAAGCATGGCCTTGTGGATATAAACTACAAGCGTAGATATCAAGGCTATGAACTATTTGTCCTATCAAGTCAGGCTTAGCTCGTGTACTTCATAACTTATCCTAGACGGGGGACAGCGAGGTCGAATTGGTGGGCAGTATGCAAGACTAAAGCTAGAAATACCTTTGACATTGACAAAATAGCTTATCAGGAGGACGATCTACCTCTTGTAACAAATATTGTAGATGTAGACTCAACGAAAGTTACTCATTATATAAGTAATAATATAGAAGATGTAGAATTATTCGAAGAGGAAGACGAAGTAGATGAAAGTGAAGACGATGAGGAGGAAGAGGAGGACGAGGAAGGCGAACAAGATAAATTTTCTGAAGATGATTGAAAATAAAATATATTGTATGTAGAATGTAACTATATTTTGACTGTAGAATGTAGATCAAGGTTGAAAAATTGACGAAGTAGATGTACCCATTAACGAATATATGTATTATATTTTGACTGTAGAATGCTTTGAGATATGCATCATATTTTTACTGTAGAATGTACTATATATTTGTGTTTCTCTATATTCATCATATGTTGTTATCAGATATGACAGGACGACGCAGAGGATTCGGCAGGTCCCGAGGTAGACAGAGTGCTCCTACGGTACTGCCTACTGTTGGTTCCGGATCATCGTCGCCCAGTACTCCAGTATATCGATCACTCACATCTCCGACTGTTGGGACGAGTAGTTCCAGACATGATAGTACACCCTCGTCCAGCGTTCCTCTTGCTGACGGAACCATAGGGACAGATGAGCATGTCGAGGAGGTCATGCCCATGTTGTTCCAGCATCAGCAAGATCCTCCATGCGCACCTCCAGAGGAGACGAGGACAGAGATTTGGGCCGACGGTACAAAGTAAGTCAATCAGAGATTTGGGCCGACGGTACAAAGTAAGTCAATTAGATGGTTTAATATAATATATATTGTGTATTTCTTTATTCATCGTATATTGACTTTTTCAGTATTCTAAATTATTATCTCTGTATAGATATCGTCCTTCGTCGGTTCAGAGACGCCTGGACCAATTTCTGAGGAACAACTACGGTGGCCCTTGGATCAACTACTCTGAGGCTCCGGAGGAGAGGAAGGCATTCTGGTTTGCGTACTTTCAGGTAAAAGTATATTAAATAAATTCTCTAATTTATGCATATTATATAACTTATCCATGATGCTAACTTACTAAATTATTTATTGTAGCAAACGTATTTTTATCCTCCGCACCGGGCCGAGTTGATCGAGCGGCACTTTCCTACCGTTGCCGCCAAGCTGATCCGAGATGCTCTGGATGACCAGAAGGCTCGTGATCGTGCTGGAAAACTGATCCAAGGTTGGATCACGCCTGAGCAGTGGACTACGATGAGGGCTAGATTCGACGATCCGAGCTACATGGAAAGGTCTGAGAAGGCCAAGGCGGCTAGGCAGAATGCTGCCAAGTAGTGTGGTGGCTCGATTCCGATGACAGAATATTTTCGTCGTTTGGTATATTTTTTCTTTTAAAATATATTATTTTAATATAAGTACCATAAAATAGTACTTGGAAAAAATATTTAAGTTTAGTAATAAATAATATATTTTTAACAGGTACAAAGGGGTGATGATGTAAACATGGTGACCGTCTTCTTGGCCACCCATCGCAAGGACGGAAATCTCATTGATGAGAGGGCCTCGCAGACCTATGTAAGTATTACTTTATTTTGTGTTAATTTTAATATAACTTAGGCAATTATCGAGTTTCCAAACCTTTCTAGGCCGAGTATCTTAGGTTGCGTGAGCGGGCGACTGCTAGTGCACCTACACCTGGAGAGGCTGGTACTTTGTAGCAGCCCGCTCCAGCTCCGTCGACGGATGACCTGTGGATGACCGCAGCTGGTGGTCTCCAGAGGGGTACGTACTACGGTACGGGCTCCTATGGCACCCTGGTTGCGACGCAGTCATCTAGGGCCTCCCCGACAGCTGTGTATTCCACACAGGCCTCACAGTTGCAGCCCTCGCAGTCGTCGGCCAGAGTCCAGGAGGCCGTCCAGGAGGCCGTTGACCGTCAGATTGCGTCTCTCCGTGACGAGTTGCTGCGAAGGATGGAGGAGCAGCCCCGGTCCAAGCCGCAGGCGGACGATCCGATGTTCATCGCACGATTCGATATGCTCGACCGCAGCATGACGGAGCTTCGAGATTTGACAAACGATATTAGAGCCTCGACAGATCGCAACATCATGGAGCTGCAGGCGTCACAGCTATCGATCGGCGAGAGGTTGACGATGATGCAGGATTCAATGGTTCATAGAAGTACGAGGCTGTTATCTACCATGGATTCTTACAACCAGCGACTCACAGACTTAGAGCGGGCACGGCCTCTTGGTGCGCCTACATCGACACAGACTCCACCAACGTCACTGCCTTCTCCATCGACATCGGTGTCGATTCCACAGGACGAGTATGAGCAGTGCTTATCCTTCAAGCGCGCCGGTGGTCAGCCTCCTGCAGATCCGCAGTAGTATAGCCAGTTACTGGATATTTATATTTTTTTTATTATTTAGGATGCGATTGTATGGATATAAATTTGCCATATTCTTTACGATGAGATTTGCTGGATGCTTTTTTTTCTTTAAATTTTATTATATTATTCATATTAAATATGTTATTTTACCGGTGTTGAGTGTCCAGTACCTGTTTTTCCCTATTTTTTTCCAGTTCAATGATACAAGTTGCAATATAATACACAGTCCCTGTATAAACTCAAACACAATGAATTATAACACACACACTCTCCCTATCTTTGAGCATATTAAGACCAACACACAACAGAGATAGTACTGTCTTAATTCACTGATATTCACACAGTTCCTAATATATTTTGGTTTATAATTGATGACTGATACTTGGCCTGTATTTACCCAGTGCACTAGAATTTTCTCCCTTGGTGCTGCTACTGTGTCCTTTATTCAATTATTTCTTCTACCATCATATACCTGATAATGAACCCAAGGGGGTTGGCAAACCCAGAAATGCAATTCAGTAATATTTTTTTATTTTTTCTATAAAATTAGCGACGTTTTAGCGATGTTTAGCGGCGTTCATTTACGTCGCTAACTATGTCACTAATTAGCGATATTGTTACACGTCGCTAAAGACGTCGGTAACGAAGTCGCTAAAATCATCGCTGTACGTCGCAAACTGTAAACCCCCTCGATTAATTCTATAGATAGTCAGGTTTGATTTTAAAAATTTTATCGGATTTAGCAGCAGATGTTGAGGTTTAGAGTAGTGGTCTGTTATTTTATTTAATTAAACCCTTGGCGCGCTCTATCATTATTTTTTTATTCGGAGCCTATTATTAGCCCATAAATTCCATCGGACTATTGTACTTCTGACTTGACTCACCAATTTAGGCACTGGACTTTTCGTCACACAAAAATTAAATCAGTTGTGCTTTAAATTAATCGCACAACTTTTCGTACCCTAAAATCCATATTTAATTCCGTGTCGGACACCTGTGTCGTTACCCTCAATTTTGAGATACCAACCTAACCCGTTGAGTGACCGACTAAAGGGTCCAAGACTGACTCCAAGCCCCCACCATTTTTGACCTTTGTGTCATTTCCAAATTTTGACCCCAATTGCCCCCATTTAATTTAAAAGCGCGGGACACTTTAATTCTATTTAAATCGGGGATACCAATTTTGTCTAATCATATTTTTAATCCCTAATTAATCCCAATGGCCATTAAATTAAACCCATGCCAAACACCCAATACCCCCTCACCATGCAAATCACCAAACTCAAATTTTCCCATAATTTTTGCATTATTTTATGTGTTCGTTAATTTTTTCGAATTTAAGGGGTTAGTTGCAATTTATGAATTTAGGTGTCATCATCCTATTGGCCATGACCAAATGGAGAGCTTACCATATGTTGACCGTAGTCAACATTTCCCTCCCCCTCCTTTGCATGAAGAAACCAAGTCTTCATGTTAAATCCTAGCCATCCAATTTAATTGGGAATATCCCCACCACACATCCCTCACACACCCCCCTATAAAGTATCACCATCACCCTCACAACAAACCAAGCAGGCCCTAATCCCTAGGTATTGAACCCCCCTCTCTCTCTCTCTCCTCCCACCTCCATATTATTCTCCATACAAATTTCTTCTTATTCATTTCTTCTTCGTCTTCCTTTATTCTTCTTCTTCCTTCTTCTCCCTGAAGAAACCACTCGTTCGGCGGCTGACTTCACTCCGGCCGGCCAACTGAAGCCCTCGACTCCGGACCGCTGTGCACTCCGGTCCCGACCCAGCAGTGTAGTTCCGGTCCCGACCCTGTGCAGCTCCGGTCCCGACTGTGCAGCTCCCTGTCCGGCGATTCCTGTCCGGACTGCAGCACCCCCGGCCGAGACTCCCCCGTCCAGCCAGTGCAGCTCCCACTGACCCACAGCAGTCCGCCTGCACCCGACTCCCGTGCGGCCTCCCTCGTCCGGCCATCTCCACCGGCCACTGGCGTACCGGCCGCCTGTACCTGAGAACACCCGACTCCAGCCTTCTCCCTTTCCGACTCCCTGTCAGCTCCCACCACCACAAGCTTCCATTATCACCACCCTCACTACCGCGAGACCACTCCCACCACCACTTCCAGCCATCCCCGTTTCTTCCCTCCGGTCAGAGGTGGTTCTCCGGCCAGCAGCCCAAGCCAAAGTGAAATACTCCCTCCCCCACTCTATGTTCTGGATATATATAGTTGTTAGGGTTTAATGGTTATATAATGTTGGCATATATAAGGTTAGTGTAGTATAGTACTTGAACTATATGATTAAGGTGAATGTGGTTAAGATGAATGTGATTAAGGATAATGTTGATTAAGGCTAATGATGATTAAGGTTAATGTTGATTATAATGACTGGAGAATAGGGTTTAATGTAGGGTAGGGTTTTTGTTTACATAAATTAAAATGAATTTAAATGGTTTGCATGGAGGTTTGAAATTTGATTTTGACGAGATGTTATGAATACTATACATGGTAGAAAGAATGCTAAATCAATTAATGAAGATTAAATTATTGGGAATTAAGATTCTGATATATTGAACATTGAGGAACACTGAGGAGCACGTGTTTGATTGTGAACTAGTGAGAAGTATAAAACCATTGATCGGTAATTTGGGGACTGAAAATTAATGATGGGTTAAATTAGAGTAGTACTTCATGAATGGAACGAAGGGTTAATAATCATTAATTGTGTTTTGAGGATGGCTTGATGATGAGGTACTGATGACTAGATGTTTTGACTATCGTACCGATAGTCAACTGTGGTCAAACCCCCCTAGTGTCTTGTCCCTGTGAGCCGTAGCTGAGAATAAGTTTAGGTGTAGATATGTGTAGCATCCATGTCTGTCATGGAATAGATTATTGATTATTGGTTTGTATCTCATCTCTAGGTACTGCGGGACCTGAGGGCTTGGACGCGGTACCAGGACCCCGACATCAGCAGCCGCACGCAAGCAAGTGTACCTTGCCACCCTATATTTCAGATTTTAGATATTTGTTGTTCTTTATGTACATTGTGCACGTATTTATGTTGACGTTCGATATCTCGCTTTCGGATCACAACCGGGTGTTGACGTTTATCGTAACGTCTTAGAATATTTGTTAGATGCTTCATAGTACCTCGATGCACGTACCTGAGTACATCGACACCCCAGGACACACTCATACACTGTGATCGTGCCAGATTCCTATATCCTGATACTGACATCATGACCAGAGACTGGGATGACCTTAGGGTCGCGTCTGTTGAGTTATTTCTGTGTGTTGAGACTGTTAGATAGAGGTTCAGGTTCAGCGCACCATCGTTGACCGGTTGGGAAGGGGAAGACAGTTACTAGATGTTTGGGCTCCTCTGCACGCGCTTATATATGTATATATAGTGTTCCTGTATTCTAGAGTAGTGTATCACCCGTGTGACTCTGTGCTCGGAGCTACGGTACGCCCCGTGTGTCTCTGTGTTCGGAGCTACGATTTTATTTTAGATAGCCCACGCGTCGAACATTGTCTTCAAACTGTGTCACACTTGTTTGGTTATGATAGAGTACCCTGTCGTTGCACTTGTACTTTCTGTTTACTTGGTATTGCTATATTTTTGTACCTTGTTATGTCCCTCTGAGGACCTGGTTCCCTTTCAAGTGTAGGAGACGAGGATTACCCGGAGGAGTAAGGACTGGGCATCTATCCAGCAGTTGTACTCACTGCCGAAGACGAGGTCATTCCTGAGGACTTCGCCTGATAGCTGGTAGTGACTCTTTCCTTGGGACGGTATCATTACCTAGTTACCTGCTGCCGTCCCAAGTTATCTTATTGCTTACTTTTATTCCAGTATTTTGTGCTAGCGGGTTTGTTCCCGTGTGACTACTCTAGTATTTATATTTGATACTTATCTTGGACATTTTCTTTCTGCACATTAGTTGTTGTATTTACCTCTATTGTGCTTTTATATTGCTGCCTGTGGATGAGATTTAGATTGACTATTTATGTGTTATGTGTTGGGTTATTCATTATGCTTTACAGCTTAAGTGTACTCCGACGGGCCCATTAGATTGGGATGCCCGTCGAAGTACGCTGCTGGCCATTGCCACGTGACTCGGTTCCTTACCTATGGAACCGGGGCGTGACACAAACTGCTGACATGGCAGTATTGCCAGGTCATTAAAGAAATCGGTGTAACATCGCTATATAAGTCGCTAATTAGCGACGTTTAGCGACTTTAATAAACGTCGCTAATTAGTGACGCTGCGTCGCTAAACGTCGCTAAATTTAACGACCCATTAAAGTCGCTAAAAAACGTTGGCATAGCGACGTTTAGCGACGTTTTTTGTTTTAGCGACTTGTTTTTTTCCGACTTCTTTAAAACGTCGCTAATTACGTCGCTAAACTTACTTAACGACATTTTTTTGGTTATTTAGCGACGTTTTTAGATGTCGCTAATTTGATTTTTTCTGGTAGTGACGTCAATGTACGTAAGGCAGTCAATTCACAAGTTTTTAGGGTCAACATGGTCAAGGTAAACACGGAATAGTCCACAGTGTCCTAGGGTCGCACAATAAAAATACATATCTAGTCATAACTATTACTTAGCATTTAATTACATATATATCCATATAATTATATAATATAATAATACCAATAATTTATATACATACCTATTTGAATACATACACTAAATATTTATATATATACCAAGCTGAATAATATATGCGTACGCGTACGTATACATACACGAGTTTGGGTTCACCGACTCATGGCCTGATGTCAACTAACAGTCAATAAGCAATACTAATATCCTACTGGCATACACACAAGCACACATAAACAATATGAAAGGAGGGAGACAGGTTCAAACCTCGGTGTGCGTGCACAGGGACGACGGTGAGGTTGACGACGATGACGACGATGGTGGCGACGATGACGATGATGATGGTGATGACGATGATGCGACGATGAGATGATGATGATGACGATGATGTGATGATGGTGATGAGATGAGATGATGATGGTGATGAGATAAGATGATAATGGTGAGATAATGATGATGATGATGATGATGATGATGGTGTGATGGGCTGCCGGAGTCCGACGGGGAGGAGGCTGAACAGGGAGAGAAATGAGGAGGACATGGAGGTGTTATGGGTGGTGGTGTTTCAGTCGAGGGGAGAGGGAGGTCCGGCGTGGTGGCTGCACAGGAAAGAGGCTCAGCTAGGTGGTAGTGCAGGGAGTCGATGATGGGAGTGGGAGATCAATGGCGATGGTGCAGGAGGTCCGGAGGAGAAGGTATTAATGGCCGGTGATGGTGACTGGGGTGGTCGACGAGTCTCAGGTGAGTCGAGGAGGAGGATCAGGGTGTTCGAATGTCGTTCAGGCGAGGTGGTCGCTGTGCAGGCTGCTCGGGCTCCGGGGAGGAGACGGCGGGGATCCGGGGGTGATGGCTCCGGCGAGTACTGGGCTGCTCCAGCTCAGCGTCGAGGTGGAGTTACTCGGCGCTGCGGTTCAGCAGCGGGTCGAGGTTGAGGAGCTGCTGTGGAAAGAAGTCGGTGGGGGACTCGGGTGGAGTCGGGGCGCTGCTGCTCCAGCGGGGATGTCGTGGTCGGGGAAGATGGCCAGGCCGGGTCAAAGTCGTGGAAGGCTCCGGTCGAGCAGTGGAGGACTCGACGATAAGCAGCGGGGCGAGCTCCGGCGTGGTACAGCGGTTGAAGGCGGGTAAGAATGAGGGAGATGGTAGTGCTGGATAGAGAATGGCGGGGTCTCCGGCGTGTCTCCGACGAAGCTCCGACCAGGGAGGCTGAAGGAAGAGGATGAACAGGGAGGGGGTGTTTGGTCGGCTATGTGTTGGTTGATTTTGGATTTTGGTGAAAAATAGAAAAAGGAAAGGAAAAAGGAATAAAATTGTATATTTATACATGTGAACTAGGGTTTTGTTGACCTAGGAGTGTGCTTGGTCAACACCTCTTGGGGTTGGGCCTTGGCCTCTCATAGAGATATTTGGAGGGCTATATTTTGCATTATTTAAATACAAGGCTAAAATTAAATGGGGGGCGATGTTGCCCGTTGCACATTCCAAAAATTCATGGAAAAAATTCACATGAACAAAAAATATGTTTCTTCATGTGTCATGTCCAAGGGTGTGGACACGTCAATGCGCCTTTGCATAAAAGGCCCACAATTAGAAAATTGCACAAAAATGGAAATTGGATTAAATTGATTAAAATTAATGCGTATGATGTTCTTGAATTAATTAGAAGTACATGGGGATAAAATTAGGTGGGACACAAGTGTCATGGTTATAGAGGACTCAAAGTAGAATATTATCATAAATTGGGTTGCATGAAATGGGTCAAGATTGTGTCTCCAATTTCGATTGGAACGCACAAGGATACAAAGTCGTATTTATTTAGAATTAAATATAAACATCTGCGACGAATATTGTGCAACTAAAATGTAGCACAAGAGAGCATAATTATAAGTTACACAGAGGTCAGAATAGAAGGCGGGCATGTCTAGGACAAGGATATAAAATTTGTAGGAAGGCAATGGCTAGTGTAGTGCTCCAATTATCGAAACAACGGTATGACGCACTAAGTGATATAAATATCACAAAATTAAATAAAATATCATGTTTTATTTCTAATTGGATACAAACTAGCCCTAGTTTCACTATATAAGCCAAGTAGGCCTAATTTTGGGTGAGGGGGTTTACAGGAGAAGAGGAAGAAGAGTTGTGTGTTATTTTTTTTCAAATTTCTACCCCTTTTATACACTCTAAATTAGTTGCTTGAATCTCACAATATCTTTTCACAAATCCTCTAAGAGTTACAACAACCCAAATAATAAAATAAAATCTTTGAACAAGTTAAAAAATGGTTAATTCAGCTCCACTTTTTGTGCACAACATAGTTGACTCAACTTCAAGCCTGATTTGGTCCATGATGCTGCCAGAATCTAGGAAAACCCAAAGCAGTAAGATTGTACCTCTGTATCTTAGCTTTCTGAATCAATTTGGATCAGCTCGATTGGAATTCGGATGATCAAGTTATGACCATTTTGCTACATGGTGTCAAAACTGTCCAGAATTGATAATTAGCTTCATTTTGTATTTAGTGACTCCAATTGCATCATAGATAAAAATATAAAAATAATGAGGATCTTTAGACATCAAATGAGCATAAAGGAGTATATATTAAGGAATAAAAATATGATATTTTATGTTCTCATCAGTCAGCGAGATGGACATGTGTGTTTATACAAAGTTCGGTAATGGGGGAGGAGTTACCGTTTGTATGTATGTGAATGACATGCTGATCCTGGGTACGGATCTAGAAAGTGTCATTGAGACAAAAAAGTTGCTCTCATCCAAGTTCAGTATGAAAGACTTAGGGGAAGCTGATATTATCCTAGGGATAAAGATCATCCGGACGGACATTAGAGTGGCGCTGTCACAATCTCATTACATTGAGAAGATGCTTTGAGATATGGATATCAAGATATACCAAGGATCGATACTTTGTACAGGTATGACAAGAAACTGAAGCCAAATCCAAGCGACAGCGTTAGGTGCTGGAGTACTCAAGCGTCATCGGGAGTTTGATGTATGCAACAACTGCCACAAGGCCTGACATAGCTTTGGTCGTGGGGATGCTGAGCCTATTTACGAGCAATTCAGGTGTTAAGCAGTAGAAAGTTGTGAAGAGAGTGATGAGATATCTCAAGCGGACTCATAATTATGCACTACACTACATCGGTTATCGAATAGTAGTGGAAGGCTTCAGTGATGCAAGTTGGTGCTCAGAAGTAGAGATCGAAAGGTTCATAAAAGGATACGTCTTCTCCATGGGTGGATCTACTATATCATAAAAGTCGAATAAGCAGACAATGCTCTCTCATTCTCAATGGAATCTGATTTTTACACACTGGCAGCTGCAGCGGATAAAGCAGAATGGCTTCGGAAGCTCATGTAGGATCTTTCATTGGTTGGTGCGCATATTCGGACGGTACTAATTTACTGCGATAATTAGACGATTGCAACGGTGGCATCAAATAATCTCTTCAATGTCAAGAAGAGGACTGTACAACTAAGGCACAGGACAGTGAATGATCTTATCAAAAGTGGAGTCATTGTCATGATTGATGTTCGGAGCTAGGAGAATCTGGCAGATCCGTTTACCAAAGGTCTCAAGCGCCAGTTGGTCGAGGACACAACAATCAAAATAGGCTTGAATATATTCTTATATTGTGTCTTTGTAATTCTACTATAAATTTTTATGCTATTAGTTCAAAGAGAAATCTACTAGTCATCTAGTTTTTGGTTCAAAGAAGGATCATTGACTGGGAGAATATTAGAAACAATGGATAGTTCTTTGAGACAATGAGAGATTACGGACCCAGAACCACTGTTGTCTACTATTTGTTCTTAATATAGAACAAGTCTTGTGGAAGGATGACTTAGATGTCTTAATTAGTTCTCGGACATTTTGAATATTCGGCATGCTTTACAGGAAGCATGGTTAGCGTAGTACTACAAATGAGCATAGTACTACATGCTACAGTGGGGTGATGCCACATAAGCCTCGAGAGGGTAAAGCCTCGACTTTGGGTCATTTTATAGCGGTGTAGCACCGCACATAAGCATGTAGCCTAATGTTATAGAATGAAGAGTGGTAGGCAGCACTACAAAGAGGTCGATGATCTCATGTTACAGTGGTATAACACCACCAAGAGGTAAAAGATGAAAAGCCTCGGCTACGCGAGCCATGTCACAGTGGCGTAACACCGCAACGAAGCACAAAGCTTCATGCTAGGTAGTATGGCACTATAAAGAGGATTGCATCATCATGCTACAGTGGTATGACACAATGATGAGGTATAGCCTCAGCTTTGGGCCATGTCATAGCAGCGTAGCACCGCAAGGAAGCGCAAGGCTTCATGTCAGGACTCCTTAAAATAACTTACCTAGTGTGTATGGAAAAAGATATAGGCCGTCTCTTGAGGGTAAGCTTGTAGACACCCAATATAAATACACCAAAATCAGGTGAACACTGGGCCTTTAATGTGCAACCGGAAGCACAACTGATGTCATTGTGTGAGTGGAAAAAGAATTACAGCTATGGTGCAGAATTCAAGGCTTAGTCCATTCTTATATCATACTATTATTTGACCCATACGGGAAGATTCAAGTCGTAAGCGATATCTATCCTAATGCATGATGGACAGTCTCTATGGGGAATGCTCAATCCATATATTGAGGTATGTAGGGGATTGTTGGTATTTTTCTCTTTGGACTAGTGAAAGATAGTCCCACATTGGCTACAACACCAAGTGGGTATCTCAATATAATGCTTTGGTTGTGATGAGGTGTGCACATGGGAGGTGGTGGGACACATGTGGGTGCCATGTGGGAGTATTTTTCTAGGAGAAAAAAGATTAGCTCCTCGAGAAAGCATTTATGTTTTTTGTCACTATCTTGAAAAAAAATTGTTAGGAACTAAGCCCCAAAGGGGCTTAGCGACTCGGACTCGGACTCGAACTCGAGCTTAATGGCGCTTTGTTGGTGTACTTTGCACTTAGATATCAGCATCATCGCAAGGTGCTTGCACATGTTTTGTTGCGCGCTTGCGCGCATTTTCTGCCCACGTTTGTACGCAGCGTATTGTGCTGATGAGAAGGTTTGTGCACGCATATGTAATGTGCGCACACTTCCTCTAATTGTGGATTTAATCAGTTATGAAAATATTGAGTCATTAATCAGAATTCGATTTTTGTGGGATTTGAATTTAATTCTTTCCAATCTTTTGGGATTTTAATTTAATTTGTTCCAATCGTTAATTTTATAATTGATTGGCGACCAGGATTAGGGTTAGGGTTAACACCCTCCTCTATAAATACTATCTTCGTGCCCCTTTGAGAACTTACTTTGAAATTGAGAGACGAATAGAGTTGCTGCTGCTGCTTCCATTGGAGTACGTGCGAGTCCAGAAAGGAGGTGACAACGAGCGTTCCAGAATTTCTACGAGAATTTGCTAGTTCCTGGAAGCAGATCGTGGTTGGGAGAATCTTGCTTTGAGCAACGGTGCTCTTCACACCCCATCAAGCAGAGATCATTTCTTCCTCTTCTACTTTCTCTTCTCTCTTTGTAACTCGTTCTGTCTCAATTGCAACTATGTTTGCAAGAAAAAACGGAGTTTGATTCTGATTATTGTAATCTTGTCAGCAAGTTATAATCAGAGATATGGTTTTATAGTTGTTCTTCGAGAATATCAGGGCAATCCTCTGATCTCGACTTCTTCAGGATTCAACAGAGATGATAACTTTTGTTCCTGGTCTCGTTCATCCATCTTTGATTAAATCTTGTGACTAACATAAACTAATGTTCATTGAATAATAATAAAAAAAAAAAATTCAAAAATGGTTGAGCGTTTGGGTTACATTGAATTTGTACATAAAGTACGAACGAGAAGCTGTTGGGTTTTACTAGTATTACATTGTCCGAAGGCTCTCTCACTGTTATTGAATCTATACATGCATAGTAATTTGTTCTCTAATGTTCCCTCTAAGGAATTAATCGTGAACAAAACAAGAATCAAGAATGTGCAGACTACTCTGCATCGATTGGCTTTCGAATGTGTACACCCTTACTCTTCCCAACTGCATGGAGATATGTGTGCATCCACACATTCTCACGACGGGTGGCATGGAAAGGATGCGATGAGGCTGACACATACAATAATTTCTCTGGCTTTCGATCCTAGGAATCGTCTTTGTTTAGGCGATCGAGCATCACAGTGAGCGAGGACGAGGGAGGTCCGAGTAGCCGATCCCTCTCCTCGAAGTGGGCAGGATCATGAACACGAGACTGGACACGACCGCCGCCCCCAGCGGCAGGTTGACCAGCAGTTCCTTCGCGTTGCTCCCCGTGTCGGGGAACAGGCAGGTCTGGATGTCCCGGTCGCTGAACGTCAGCGACAGGAGCACCACGACGGAGAAGAGAGCGTGAAAGTAGTCCAGCGGCCGCAGACGTAGCCTCCTGAGGCGGTCCTTGAACATCTTCGCCTCCTCCTCCCCGTCCCCTTCGTAGTTGAACAGGTAGAACCCCTTTCGCGTGGCGATCCCGTGGTAGAGCTTGCCGTCCTCTCCGAGGACGCTGTCGGTGAGGGAGAAGAAGACGCACGAGAGGGAGCAGACGAGGATGAGGGCCGACGTCAGGCACTTGTTGGAGGTGTAGCACTTCCCTTTGTTGGTGAAGGAAGGGGAGAGGGTCTGGAAGGCGAGGACGGTGCCCGTGGGGAGGAGATTCGCTAGGTTCGACGCGCCCGATAGGGTCTTGTCGACGACCCCCGTCGGGGCCCGGCTGGGCGTAGGCGGTATCGGCATCCGCATCAGAGTGCCTATCGGGCTTCCAGCTGCCGGTGTCCGCGGAAGCTCCTTCAGTTCCGCGGACTCCGCGCGACGAGGGATCGCGACGATAGTCGAGTCGGCCATAGAGGGAAAAAAAAACACTACAAAAATATAGCAAAATAGCGACGAATATTTCTAACAGGTAGGTTTGGGGATTACTTGATGGAAAGTTGGAAGCCCTTTGAGTTGGGTTTTAAAAGGGTTTCAGTTTGAAATTTCTATTACGTACGTACAATGAGTCTCTTTCGATCAGTAGGTACGTTAGTCACGTACGCTAATGGGTTTGGTCATGGTGATGCATGCATGGGTTCAATGGAGAATGGAGTGCAGAGGTCATCACATTTCTACGTTGAAGCAAACTGCAGTTTTTGGCAAATTACGATGATCAGGTTCGGTTGCAGTGTTTCGGTTAGGTCCTCATGGTTTCCCACTACGGCTCTGTGGCTCATCAAAAATGTCAACAAATTTGGATGATGTCATCTCCTGACATCTAACGTGGTAGACACAACTGATATAACAAATTTTAGCATTAAAAATTAAAATTAACATTAATATTAGGATTATTTACGTTAACTGCATCCACGTTTTGTGTTTATTATACGAAATACCATTAATTTGAAACTAATTACATGGACCACTCATATATTTTATATTTTCTATATAAAGTTATAACACTAACTACCCCTATGTTTAAATTTATTTTATTTTTTCTAAAGGAGAAGAGTACCCCGTATAATTAGTTTCAAATTAGGAGTGTCCCATGTAATAAACATAAAACATATAGATAGTTAACATAAATAACCCTTAATATTAACATTAACATTAAAAAAATTGGGTGATTAATTTTTTGAGTTAATTGACCATGTTGACTGTCATGTTAGATGCTACGTAATGGAAGATGAGATCATCCAAGTTTTTTGGTTGACGAATAGCAAAATTGATGGATCGTTAATCTGATGCGATGGGTTTAACGGAACGAAACAAACAAAAATACTGAATTATGCAGTACACTTGGTTATTGCATTGTTCCTGGATAACTAACTTATGTACAGGGAAGAAAGTTCTAAATTCTTATCCCAAAATTTCTCGAACGATGTCCTGGACATCGAAATCGTGTGAGGAATTGTGTTACTTTCGGAAATTAGTTTCGAGGAAGATGCAACAGGGATACAGCATCTTCGGCTGGGACTAGCTAGCTGCACTGGAAAAGTCGTCGTGTATACTAACCGTAGAATTTTCCAATTATGATGGAAGGAGCAATGCATTTTCCATCGAATGTCCAAGTTGGCAACTGGATCGAAGACGCACAGGGCGTCTTATGTCTTCTTTCCGATGGAGGTCCAATCGCGATTTGTGGTTCGCAGAAGAAAGAAGGTTGATAATGTTTTCTTTGGTTTCAGACATGTACAGAAGTTCTTCTTAGCGTTAATTTGTGTTGTGCTTTTTTTTTTTCTGAGGGTGTTTTCATGAAAGAAGATGTCTTCTTGGAGGATATTCCTTTAGCTGTCAATTTGAATGCGCACGCCCTTGACTTCCTGATTTTAAGAAAAACAAACAAATCCATCTTTTTCCATGATGACGTTGGAAGTCAGCTTCGGACTAATTTAAGTTGGACTTCGAAATGGGACGCATTTGAATGTGAAGGTGCGAAGTGGGCCGGAGAGCCTAAAGCCCGTCCTGGGACCAGTCCAGCCAACGCACGGGACGGGCCTGATCCGCAATTTCTTCGGATTCAGCAAACCGCCACCACCACCCCTCCCGCCTGGCCGGTCTCCCCAAATGAATGTCTAGTTTTCTTACCAAAACCCGGTGGATCGATCCGGTCTACAAACCCCCTATACATAAGTACGAACGCGGTGGCAGGGGTGGGGGCGGGTGGGGATGATTATTTTGGTCAAATATCCGTCAACATCCATTTGATGATGATATTTTGGTCTGTTGGGAAAGCCATTTTCTCACATAAGTACAATATTACTTAACCATATATGAATGTTAATTAGAAGTATTTTGGTCATTTTGTTGAAAATGATCAAAATATTCATATAACATCTATATTCCAATGATATTTGTGGTCATTTGGCAAACAAAAAATTTCTATAAATAGGAATTAACTCAGCCAAATTTATCACAATAAATTTATTCCCTCTCTTCTAATACATGTAATCAAATTTGTGTTCTATCGGTGTATTAGCTACTTTTTGGAGACTGATGTGCACCTACAAAAAGTGGAAATAGCGACAATATTAACGACTCCTTTAAAAGGAGTCGATGGTGCTGACGAAACTAGCAACGTCTTTAAAAGAAATTGACAATAGTGACGTTTGGCAACAATACGCGACACACAACTCCTCCTACATCACAACTAGTCGCTAATGTTGCCAATAGCGACTTATTTCTCTTCCGAGTAGCTAGTCGTCGTCGCCAATTTTATATTTAACAATTTGGTCGCTGGACGTCGCTAAATATCAGTAATATATATATATATATATATATATATATATATATATATATATATATATATATATATATATATATATATATATAAGATAAGACAGAGAAGTCATAATCCTCTCTTATATTTTCTGTATAAGCGTGAAAAATCTAGATCCATTCGCTCAACAAACATGCGTCCTAAAGTCGACTCAGAAGAAATCAGGTCGCAGGATGACCATGCGGCCAAGAAAAAATAGCATCAATGCGTCCCAAATATTGGCCGCATAAAGGCCTAACACCAAGATTATGTCTGACACAAAATCCTGATAAATTTTTTTTTGAACGCCTCGAAAGATGTGAGCACACTAAGCGACAAGAAGCTCTCGTCAAACTAATAATGACTTCTGACAAGCGTGCAATGCCACGTGTACGAGGTCTCATGCGTTCCAGACTCCATGCGCTCCATGTGACTCTAGCCATATGCATTCTAGACTCCATGCGTCTCTGGCGTCATCCGTCCCTGACTCCATGCGCTCCATGCGACTCTAGCCCTACGCGTTACAGACTCCATGCATTACATGCGTCTCTGGTCCCATGCGTTCCAGACTCCACGCATCACATGTGTCTCTGGACCCATACGTTCCAGACGTCATGCGTTCTAGACTCCATGCGTCCAATGTGGAAAGGTTCCCTGAGAAAAAAAAATTATGTTGGGATTCTCTCCAACTAAATGCGAGACACGTGTCAAGCTGACCAAGTTACGCAAGCAGAAGACGAGAACCGCCAGGATCTCCAACAACAACAAATCCCAAAAAATATTCATGTGGCAGCTTGCCCTGGACTCAACCCATACTATGTGCCTATAGTTGCAACCGCATTCTGGTGAAGGAGCCCCCTGTGGCCACCAAACAGGAGCAGATGCGACACCTATAGCCTATCGACATGATGGCTATAAATAGAGGCAACTTGGATGTCCCAAAGGCTGGCCTTTTCTGCTTCAAAGAGACCATACCCCTCCAGGTGAGCTACTTGCTCAGGAGAGAAGAAGAGTCAACGGAGTAAAAGAGTCAGTGCAGTACTCGATCTCCATCATCACATTACCCAGATAAAAAATATTGTACTTAGATTTTCTGTCTAGGATTTGAATTTGGCAATGATATTTGTGGTTATTTGGCAAACAAAAACTTTCTATAAATATGAATTAATTCAGCCAAATTTACCATAATAAATGTATTCCCTCTCTTTTAATACATGTAATCAAATTTGTGTTCTATCGATGTATTAGCTACTTTTTGGAGACTGAGGTGCCCCTACAAAAAGTGGAAATAGCTACAATATTAACGACTCCTTTAAAAGGAGTCGATGGTGCTGGCGAAACTAGCGACGTCTTTAAAAGAAATTGACAATAGTGATGTTTGGCGATAATACGCGACACATTACTCCTCCTACATCACAACTAGTCGCTAATGTTGTATTTCTCTTCTGAGTTGCTAGTCGTTGCCAATTTTATATTTAACAATTGTGTCGTTGGACGTCGCTAAATGTCAGTAATATATATATATATATATATATATATATAAACGATAAGACCGAGAAGTCCTAATTCTCTCTTCTATTCTCTTTTCTAATTTGCGACTCCAAGCCGAGCTTGCTGTCCCATGCCGAGTTCTCTCTGCACCCCCCCACCCCCCCACATGCACACTGGTCGAGTTCTCTGCTCCACCGTACTACGACTACCTTTCCAACGTCAACACCGTAGACGCGTGGTCAATCGTCCCCAAGCCTTGGCCGAAATCGGCATGAGCATTTTGATCAATCGAGTTAACCAAGCATCTGCCATCATTTGCCTCCTATTTCCCTCCCAAAATTAGGGGGAAATAAATATCCCTAAATCAGAACCTAAAATTAGCAAAAATCAATTTTGTGGTCGTGATGTTTATTAGGAAGTACGGGTTGTTATGTTGATTATGACCCTAAATTAATGGGAAATAATTCAAGCTCTCATTGATTTCTTTTATTTGTAGACCAATGGAACTTTTTTCAGGTCCAAAGTCATTCTCATTTTTGGTTTCCCCGATGTATTTTGTGTTTGGAAATATTCAAAGACCTAGGAGTTTATGGTACATGCACCTTCTTTTTCGAGTTTTGTATTGAAAATATTCGACTTGAAAAGAAAAAGTTCAGAATTGCAAGTGTATGGAAAGAAAAAAAAAACTTATCATTAAGTGTGCAAAATATTTACTTACCTAAGTAATCTCAGGATATTTTCAAATATTTTACTCTGTACTATTTTCTATAATGCGCTCGCACAGTAATATATATTGATTGGCACCATCATTTGTCATCCACATAATAATGATTAGTGTTAACATGGTACCTCATATTACAAAGGAAGGTTATACCACACTTAATGATACTGATTAGAGTCGTTGAAAACATCACTAATATGACTTATTTTGGTTACGTTAACTAGGTCGGTGTAATATCCCGCTCCATGCAGAGTCATTATGCTAGCTTCTAGATGGATCAGACTGTTAGGATATAAGTTGTATTGAGAACCGAGATGTTTGGAGTGATGATACAATCTTGCTTAACTTTGACGGATGGAATATTTTTGAAGCGTGATTCAGTTGAATGATTATGCCGAGTAAGAAGATTGTGCATCGCGTCAGATTATCTCTTGAGGAATCGTGAGCATATGTGGGATCGGATCATGCAAGCTAAATTTGTATACGTGAGTGAATCTGTCCCTTCTCCTCTACTCCTTCATGCCTTAATAAATGAATACTAGTGTTACTTGTTGTCCCAACCATTCAATGACCGACCTTATTTTGATATTCCATTAACCACGATCTCGATATGACTTAATACAATACAGCACATGAATGGATCACATGAAGACTGTACTCAAGTTCGAAGAATTCATCTCAGGAAGTCGTTATGATTTTTACTTGTTATTATGTATTTTTTGTGTTTATTTTATAGGACCAAATGTACATCGGGTCGCATTGGTATAAGGAAACTCAAACCCAATCCTAAACAAACATCCTAGTATACCAAACATGCTTGACCCAAACCCATAATATTCTGGCACAAAGGGAGCCAAACTTGGGCTGAGTTCGGTCATGTCATGCCATGCTCCCAATAAACGGTGAGTTGAGTACGTAACCAACATCCACAAGCTACGTGCTTTACGAATAAACCTATATTCGTAACCACGATTGTTGCCTGTAGGTTCTAGGATAAAGTATAGGGTAAAGCTAAACCATCAACAAGTAAGAACTAAGTATACTCACAATATCAAGCTCTTATATTTATAACTCACAAGTCTGAGTTCTATCTTCAAAAGAAAGTATACAAGCTACTTACTAAAATATACAACCACATAACTATCTCCCATAAGATTAATACACATATAATTATACAAGAACACAAAATAAAATTGTTCTACACGCGGCATCCCTTACTTTTCAGATTCGTCCATATTATATAAGGGAAGAATCGCGTCTTTGTCCCGGCCTTCATCTAGTGAACAAAAATTAAGCCATCAAAGATGTGCAAGTTCTCGATTCAAAGAAGGTGAAATAAATGAAATAATATGATACTGAAGATCAAGTGCAATAGAAATCTAAACCAATAATAGTACAAAACTTAAATGTAACTCTGAACTAAATTCTAAAGTAATCTTTATCTGGTGCAATAATTGTATCCAAAACCGTATCTTAAGTCCTAAAGTCACTAACACAGTCACAAGATAATTTTTTCTATATGATGATGCAAAGTTTAGAGAACATGTTTGGATCTCACAATCGCAGTGTTACGAGCACTATCTAGGCAACAATTCCGTTACCAGGGACCTGGTGGTGGCAGGTAGGCACGGTGCTAAGTAGTCCGGCCACTCCTCTTCGGGAGTAATAAATTAGAACATCATTTAATACCAAATTTGACTTCTATCGAATTAGGACAAATATTTACAAATAACATGAGATACAGGTAGGTAGGTGATCTAAGCATTCATCCACTCTCAACGCAATGCCTTACGGAGGAGCTACAGGTACTGATCAGTTTTATTTAATTATATTGCCCAAATTTTATATATAGTGATCCAAACTGTTCTTCCCCGCCCAACGCTCTATTGTACAATCACAATCAATCCTATGTTCACTCTAATAGTTAAAACTTTGTTTCCCGGCTCAAGTACACATCTTGATTTTTATTTATAAAATACAAGTATCACTTGCAGGAATTTTTCCAACTATTGGAATAACACTAAATAAATTCTCTATACATGTTAATCTCATGTAATACGAGAATACAGTTAACATGGTATTCTAGAACCAAGGAAACAATATTTGATAATCATATTGCTTATGCGTTTACAAGTCCATGTTCGTACGAATCCAAACTTAGACAGTTAACCTCTAGGTATTTCTAGAATTATGGTTACTCTGTCTCCAGTCGATATACAGTTATCTAGGTTTAGGGTTCGGTACGCTACCACGGCGTCGTTTAAGCTTCAAAATTAGGCTATCTTTCGAAATCCTTAGACTTTCGGACAGAGTCTCCTTTGTATTTTGAGCTCCAAACACAGTAATATATTTGACCCGGAGCAACACTCCATAGAATTAACATGGGTCAAAGTTCCTTCGGTGGAACAACTCTACACCAGACACACGCAGTTAATAGGATAGATAGTAAATGCATAAAAGCACAAAACCAAATTTCATTAAAATTCCAACATGTATACCCTACTTTGTACAGAGCATAACTCCTATTATATGAATACAAATACCATAAAATAATATAGTTAAATTTTTTATCGAATTTTCTTCGATTTCTGTTTAGATATAATCGAATTTTGACAACGTTTAATAGGTCAAAATTGGTCTACGATATAAGGTGTAAAATGTCCCAGATTTTATTTCCAGAATTTTACGTCAAGGGTGCACGACCAATAATTCCTATTGAATACACCCGAATGCTATCATATCATAAACAGTTGGAAAGATTATCGAATCCTCTTCGATTTTTGTTCAGAATCCTGATTTTGAAAAAGTTTAATAGGTCAAAACTGGCATACACAAAAATGTGCACATAGGTTCAAGATTTTTATTCCAGGATTCTACACCTCAGTTGTACAACCTATAATTCCTATCATATGAATTCAAACCCTATCATTTCATATACTGTTGAAAAACTTATCGAATCCTCTTAGATTTTTGTTAAGACAAAATTAAATTTTTATAGGGTCAATTAGATAAAAACTAATCCGGGGAAATATTGCACCGAAGGAACAAATTCAGCACTATGTTTTCTAATTCTAAATCATGTCGAAGCCTTATATGGGTGTGTCACCTTAATGAAAAACTCCTAAAATCATGTTCTAAATCACATATATTATTCTTAAATTTAATCCATAATAGTTTTTATTTTGAATAATATAATAAAAATAATTTAATAATACAAAGAACACAAGAACTATATACATGAATACAACAAATAAAAATTGGTTAAATGGAAGAAGGACTTGCCTTGATTCTAGGTTTTAAACTTTTTGGTAGAGATGGAAATGTATGTTTTGGAGAGGTAAGAGGGTTTTAGAAAGGATGTGAAAGTAAAGAGGTAATAGTTATAAGTAAAAGGAATGAATAGCTTATATATACATATATATAACCACGACCTTACTTATCCATAAAAGATTTTTATACATTAACCAATCATAATCAAGCAACCCACACCCCCTTAATAGGCCGGCCAAGCAAGGCTTCCTTAGGAAGCTTTGCCTTGAGTTGGTAAAGGGTATTATGGAAATTTCTAGGTTAAGTTAAATAGGGTTCTAATTAACACAAATTAACTCTTAATCCAAATCCAATCTTTACACTAAGTAAACCATAATCCCTAAATGAACTTCAGAATAGATTCTATTTTTTGTTATTTTTTAGAAATATAAAATTCTAACTAGTTTTATCTTTTTTCTTTCAAAGGCACAAAACTAATACTTCAAATAAAAATATTGAAGATTTTTGTAAAATAAATAATACTATTATATTAAAATTTTGGGAACCTGAGAAATTATATTATTAAAATAAGATAATTTTTCTCGAAAAGTTATTTTCTCAAAATACTTGTATTTCCAAATAAATAGTAATAATAATTAAAAATAAATTTTAAAACCAACTATGACACTCTACCCTCCTTAGAAAAATTTTGTCCTCGGAATTCAAATTATGCTTATAAAAGTATATGAAAAGTACTTAGACTTTAAAACAAACCTTGAGTGCCAAATAGATAGGGATACTGTTTCAGCATATCTTCTTCCCGTTCTCAGATAGATTCACCTGGAGAATCTTTACACCATGTCACTCATACCATAGATATATTTTTGTTCTTGAGTATCTTTTCTCTTCTATCTAGGATTTTTACTGGTTGTTGTTCTATTCGGAGTGTTGGTCCCATTGTTATATCCGAATGGTCCAGTATATGATTTGGATCTGGTACATATCTTCGAAGTTGTGAGATATGAAATACATTATGAACTATTTACAGTGTTGGAGGTAAGGCCAATCTGTATGATACCTCTCTAATTCTTTCAATTACATCAAATGGTCAAATATACCTTGGGCTTAATTTTCCTCGAGTTCCAAATTTGATTTTTTTCTCGAGATGGCAAAATTTTTAAGAATACATGATTGTCAGGTTAAAATTCTAAAGATCTTCCATGTTTATCTGTCTATATCTTTTGCCTGTCTTGAGCTGCCTGAAGATGACTCCTTATAGGTTTAATCTTGTCTACAGTTTATACCACCATTTTTGGACCAAATAGTTGACGTTCAGCTACATCACTCCAATATATAGGAGATTGACACTTTTTCCATACAAAGTTTCAAATGGTGTCATTTTAATGCTGGCACGATAACTGTTATTATAGGAGAATTTAATTAGATAAAGATGATCATCCCATGATCCTCCAAAATCAAGAGTACGTGCTCTCAATATATCTTCAAGAGTTTGAATATTTTTTTCTGATTGGTCATCTGTTTGAGGGTGATATACTGAGCCAAACTTTAAAAGTGTGCCCAGACTTTCTTGTAAGCTCCCCTAAAATTTTAAGGTAAATCGGGAATCTATGTCTGAAACTATGCTTGCAAGCACTCCATGTTGATTAATAATTTGTCCCATATACATATCAGCTAATATTTCAGTTGATTGACCCACTCTAAATGGTAGAAATCGAGCAAATTTTGTAAGTCTATCCACAATAACCCAAATAGCATTGTTAGCCTTCTGAGTCCTTGGAAGTCTTGATACAAAGTCCATAGTAATATGATCCCATATTCATTCTGGTATTGGTAATAGCTGAAGAAGCCATGCAGTCCTCTGGTGCTCTGTCTTTACTTGTTGACACACTAGGCATTTTGATACAAATCTTACAATTTCTCTTTTCATTCCATGCCACACAAAAAATTAGATTTCCAAGTTATTTTTATTTTGATGTTTGAAGTCGGCGAGCTCTTCAGATCAAAGCTCGTGGTTGTAAGAAGTCGGCGAGCCCTTTAGATCAAATCTTGTAGTGTATGCTATTTGTTCTAATAGTGGATTAACACTGGAGAAGAGTTTTCGGGACTGGACTGTCTTCCACAAATGATATCAGTATACATCACGGTATTTGTATTCCTGAACTTCTTAAACTATGATTATTTATTTGCTAATAGCATTGCTTTACTGGTGTTTTTAATCTATTCACCCCCTCTAAAGTTGTCTACAATTGGTATCAGTGTAATACTAGAAATAAAAGCATCATCTTGTTTCTTTAGAGCATCAATAGAATAATATCATGTCCCGGTCCAAAAATACGCGAGACTAAGATACGTGTCAATGTCCAACTATGCACCAAGCGGACTCCAGTCCAACTTAAGTATGTATACGATGTATAGGTCACAAGAACTATCCATATAAAAATATCTAAATACATCTACAATATTATCTATGAAATAGGAACTATCTATAACAATAAATAAGGGCAGAAGAATATGAAGAAGGTAACATCTAAGTATACCTGAAATCTGACAAACTAGTTCCCAAGAATCCAAAAAAAATAACTCATTAAATAACCTGAAAGAAAAACAGGTCCTCAGAGGGACATAATGTCACGCCCCAGTCCTAAAATATCTAGGGACTAGACACGTGGCAATGGCCAGCAACACACACCGATGGACAAACCCAATTTAATGGATCCATCGGGGCATACTTAAGCTGTAAAACAATAGTCAGGGTTTACTACAACAAGTCAAAACTAATCTCATCCACACAAAAGATAATAAGATCAACAACAATAAGAAATAATCAAACATCCAGTCTCAGCAAAGTAATTCGGGGAAACAACCCGATATAAAGTCTGTTACAATGTTCATTTAAACAGGAATAAAAGAGTTCATTTGCCATAAAGACTGAGCATGAAGAAGCAGTTGTTCAGGAGAAGTCCTCAGCGATCACCTCGTCCTCAGGTACTAGTACTGTTCCGTAAAGTGCACCTGTTCCGTATACCTCTGGATAAACCTCGTCTGCAAATCCTGGGGACATAATCCGGATCCAGTTCCTCAGGGGACATAGCAAGGTACAAGAAAGCTCAAGCCAAAATAAATGCAGTACAACAAATAATGAAACAATAGGGTCAACTATATAACCATCTATGTGAAATGCAAGTTGAGAGCATCACTAGAACTTAGGCTGACACCACTACAAATTCGGTGTCGGGGAGCCGGTAGCAGTTATACTATGAGTTTTACTATGTGTTTACTATGAATTTTATATATATATAATCAGCCTGTAGCTTGTGTGTCTTTCCCCACCCAATGTAATTATACGTCTCATGTCCACAATGCCTCATGTCCACGTCACGTAAGATCATATCTAATGCAGTAAGTCATACTATGTCTATGAATATAATGTCTAATGTCTATGTCATAAATCCTACAACCTACACAAAATCACCTTGAATATTTTAGGAAGATTCTGATCATGATCTGTGTCAGGTGTCCTGGGTATAAAGTACTTGATATAGCAAGTACGAGAATATAAATGTCATGATATCCATCTCTATTTGACCTTACACAACTCCGCGTACGGTGTTGGCACCCGACTATTAATCGGAAGCTAAGTAAGTCAAATGGCCCTAGGTTTAAGCATGTACAACAGTTAATTAAGTAACAATACTGCAGGATATTGGCAAGGTACACTTGCCTGGGTTTTTGGCTCCAATTGTAGCTCTGACTTCAACGGGATTTGCAGGCAATACTCCTGTTGCTGAAATAAATATCACCATCAGATCCAAAAAATATAAATTAGCTAAAAACGCCTGTCCTTGAGTCCAATTTGGAGACAAGGACAAAAATAACATTTCGGATTAAAGCGGGGTCCACATGTGGGCCGCTTTGCACCGAAAAATAAGTCAGGGTCAAAGGTCTCCAAAACAGTCCAACTTATTGTCAACAGGTCAGGAACGATGATACGAACCCAACGGAACTTCCAGAATTGGATTCCGATGAGCCGTTCTCAAAATTGCCCGTCGAGTGGAGCCTGTGGGGCCCACGACACGCGATTTTGTCAACGTTCTCAGAATCGAACCAAACTTGGCTCACAGGACCAGCGTATTGCTACGAGTCCGATAGCACAAGTTTTGTCTCAATCCAACGTGTGTACACTAAGTTACAGCGAGAACCAGAAAGGTCAGATACGGGGCGTTGTCCGCGGATACGCACTGATTTCGGTGTGCACGCACATCCGAATCAACTTCTGCAAAATCTCGCATGTCCGTATCAACGACGCGCACGTATCAGTGAAGACCGCACGCGACCAAGTCGTCCCGTTTGGCGGGGCGCACTCAGTTCCGGGGTGAAACAGGACGTTATTTTTCCTGTTTTTGGATCGCGGTTCGCGATCGCCACAGGATGCGATGCCCCGAGCGGGTTGCACTGGCACCGAGGGGGTCACGTAAGGTCCGCGATACAACTGACGGAAACAAAAACGGGTAAACGAGCAGGGAAATATGCGTACCTGAACAGGGTTTAGAAAACCCGAAAATCTCGTGTCCGACTCGTGTCCGACTCGTGTCCGACACGTGTCCTGTGTCTCTGTTTCCGCCAAGTTAGGGTTAGGGTTTCGGTCCAAAGTGTCGGGGCTTGCCGGAGACTCGCCGGAGGGTGAATGGGCTGGGCGACCGGTTGGGCCGCTGAGGTCGGCTTCGCCGGAGGCGGGCGGCTCTCGCTGGCGGAGGCGGACTGAGCCGGCTGCTGCTGCGGGGTTAAGGAGACCGGAGGAGATGGAGGAGGGTTGGCCGGAGGGAGGCGCTGGCTTCGGGCGGCTGCATGAAGTGTCGCTGGGAACGGAGGAGCCGGAGGGTGGCGGTTGGTGTTGGTGGCGGAGCCGAGCGGGGGACAGCGGAGGCTAGGAGTTTATATAGAGGGGATCGAGGAGAGGGAGAGACAGCGACTACGGGAGAGGAAGAGGGGAAGGCGGCCGGCGGGGGAAGCCGGAGGGACGCTGGCGTTACGCGGCGGACAGCGGCGGCGGGTGCGGCCGACGGAGCGGAAGCGGTAGGGTCGAGCGTTTGGGAGAGGAGAGGGCTAACAGGTGCGGGTTTGGGCGGACGGGTCGGGTCTACGGATCCGGCCCGATCCAATAATAAATGTGGGTCGGGTCTCGGGTTAATGGGTCGGGTCTGGTTTGGATCCGGATCTGACCCACTAAGAATTGGTTCACTGAACCTGGTCCGGTTTGGTTCAATTTGGTTTGGTTTATTTTAGTTTAATTAATAAATTATTTAAAAAATAGGTTTTTGGCTTTTAAAAATATTTTCGGGGTCCAATAAATTCCCAGAAAATTATCCTATGTCTAGTTTTTCATTTTACACCATAAAATATTATTTTCATAATATTTTAATATTATTTATTATCAATTAAAAATTATTTAATAATTAAAATACCTGAATTTAATTACAGAAAATCCCAGAAAATTATAAAAATCCAAATTTAAAATTTCTTGAAAATCAGGGGGTTTACACATAACAAGATATATAATATACATATCGAATGATAAACAGTAAATACCAACAAGAAAACTGTCAAGTAACTAAGGAAACTATAACTCATAACTAGTCTAGGTGTAGTCTAGGTGTAACAGACATTCGAGGACAACATTCATGCATGGGCTTTCAAAACAAACAAATAAAATAATATATGGGCCGCAAATATCACTCATCAAAGTCACTATCGGCCAACAAGTGCAGAAAAATAAATAGTAGCCCCTACGCTAGTAGTTGTCCCCACTTACCATATGATATTGTCGAGTCGAATTCACGACGCGTCCAGTCAGTCTCTAACAAGTAAAGGGTCCAGTAAATCATGTACACGGGTCACCTAACATATAATGCAACACATAATCTGTGTTGTCTAACATGTGTCAACAGGAATAATCATATAGCATGTCATGGAACAACAGTAACAGGATAGTAATAACATGACAGAAGATCTATATAAAATATGTAAACACTAAGTATCAAAATAGGCAAGCTATACTTGCTTAGAGTTGGAGTGCGTCCAAGCATGTTGAGTACGAGACCAAAGTCTAGCCAGGTCTATTCGTAATGCATCGAATCACACTCCACATGAATATCTATCAACTCAAATCACAAATATATATATATATATATATATATATATATATATATATATATATATATATATATATATATATATATATATATATATATATATTACATACAAAGTATAAATATGACTAAAAACTCCTTAATTAGAAAAACCAACGACGGTCTAAATCACATATCACCTATATCATGTAAGCTATTTTATTAGTCATATTATCTAAAGCTAAGTCACACTAGTCTCCATAATTATTATTTATTTATTAATATTATGTATTTCAAGTTCTAGATTAATAATACCAATTTTGTATCTTGTAATTCATGTAGCAAAGCGTACGTCACGCAAATAGAGACAAGACGATCAACCACAAGATTAACAATCTTATCTCAATATATATGGCTACTATGTCAATTTCAGTTATATAAGATCAATATAATTGACAGATCTCATCTTTGATGCACGAATTTTAAAATACGAACATGATATCATTTTATTATAATTAATGGTGGTACAAAAAAATAATTCTAAATAGACATTACCGGAGGATAAAATAGACATCACCAATGAGTCAAGCAGGGTCGAGATACTAAGAATAACCTATCCATAAGTCCAATTTGAATACAGGGACAAAAATGGCACTTTTGAGTCAAAACGGTGTCCAAAGGTGGGTCTGCTTTGTACCAAAAAATGTACAAACCCAAAGTCTTCAAATTCAGCATATTATAGGTCAAACGGGTCCTAAATGATGATATGAACTCAACGGTATATCCAGATTTGAAATTTGATCAGCCGATCTTAAAAATGTAAGTCGAATCAAAATATGGGGCCTGTAAAACGATAATCCGGTTGACTGTCTCAGAATCGGATAAAACTTAGGTCACAAGATAAGTCAAATGTTGTAAGCCCATTGGTGCAAGCCTCATCGCAATACGAAAAGCGCACACAAGGTAATTGGAAAATTTAGAAAAGTCACGATACGTTAATTTTCGACAGCATACGCGACCAATTCAAATTACGTCAAATCATACACGTCGAAATACAATATGTGCCTTTCAATTCAATCGGTACATGATAATGCAGTCCAATTTTACGAGATGGACCCCGTAGCGATAATTTTTTGTTTTTGAAAATAAATTTTTATTAATTTTTTAACTGATTTTTTAACTGATTTTTAACTGGTAAATACTGGGAATCACATTGAACAAATTATATGATTAAAATCTTGGTTAGGTAGCTATTAATCAAACAAATCAAAATAAAAATTAATCAAAGGATTTGTAAGAAAAGTACCTTCAAAAATTAGATATGGGCTCAATTTAGGTGTTCTTTTCTAAACAAAAAAAACTAATTTTTTCTTAGGGAAATTAAATCGATTTATACCAAATTTAAATTTGATTTAACTTAAACTAATTTATGGAGTTTGCAGAGGGTAGAGTTATGATCGAACATGCACAAACGAGACAAGGTTTGATCGATCGAGGGGCGAGAGACCCGGCCTCAAATTTGGGGGTTGGGGTCGGTCTTGGCTGTGCACAATCAGTGCACAGCGACGTCGGGACGTCCTCCAGTGATCGTTCGGTGACGGCATGAGAGAAGAAAGTTTCTCCCTTCCTAGGCGAATACGTGGAGATACTCATTTATTATAGTAAGTTACTACAAGGCACCAACTATTTGGTGATACTTACTGGCTTCAACTGGAGAAGAGTCGTCAAAGAGAGACTTAGCTGACAAGATGTTTCAGGAGTGACAACACCACCATGCCGAAGCATTATAGACGCTCAAGGGCATACCACGTCTATTAAAGATAGAGTTTGGATGTTTTCCTCTATAATTAGATTCCCAAGAAGAAATAAGATCACCAAGTGGTTTCAACTCAAACTACCGACTGAGATGGATAACTAGTTGTTAGATCTACATAGAACAATTCTGAGTTAAAATAATATCATCAACATAAATGAGATGAAGGATCAAGTTGGAACCAGGAGTAGATGAATAAGTATGCATCATAGTGACAACCCCACAAAACCAACTTACTTCAAACAATTGTTAAAAGTCAGATACCAAGCACGGGGCACCTACTTAAAACCATATAAGAATTTCTACAGTTTACACATAGTCTGGGTAAGCTTGATCAACAAATCCAAGGGGCTAGATTATATATACTTTTTCTCAAGAGAACCATGAAGAAATGTATTTGTGACATCTAATTGGAATAGAGGCCAAAGAAGAGAAACTGCCATGGAAGACAGATAATACCATGCTTGACAACAGAGTTGAATGTGTCAAAATAATTTATCCCGGCTTGTTGATGAAATTCTTTGCGACTAAGCGTGCTTTGTAACACTCAATGGCTCCATTAGAGTGCCTTTTAAGTCAATAGATCCATTTATGGCAAGTACATTTTGTGAAGGTGGTGGAGGTATAAGATCAAAGTTTTGTTTTAAACTACGGCATTAAACTCAATAGTCATCGCTTTCCACTATTGTGGATGTTTCGAAGCTTTTGTGTAATTGCGAGGTTTAGCTTCTTGTATAGAAATCAAGGAAAATGGGATGAGTTGTTTAGTGGAGAGAAGAACTTCATATCGTGAGTACCATACATGGCTCAGGTAGTCATAGGATTAATATGATATGCTAGTTTGGTATTGGGAAGAAAAGTAGGAGGAGAAGAATCTGGTTGGTTAACATGTTGTGAGATTAAGAGAGGGTTTATAGGAGTGATGATGGAAGAATTAGAGGATAAAGAAATTGGTTGCGGGTTAGCAGGTGGGTTATTGATAGGTAGGTTTTGAAAGGACATGGTAATCAGATATAGGATAGGATGAGTAAGAGGTTGGTAGAAAATGGCTTAGAGGTGAAGGTTGGTGTTGGTGTGTGAAACGGTGGGTGAAGAGAACTAGTCATATAAGCATATGGAAAGGAGAGTTCATTAAATAAAATATGGCAGGAGATAAAAAAAAAATTTACCAGTAGTTGGATTAAGGTACTTGTAACCTTTGTG
This sequence comes from Iris macrosiphon, assembly GCA_036927795.1. NCBI lineage: Eukaryota > Viridiplantae > Streptophyta > Magnoliopsida > Asparagales > Iridaceae > Iris > Iris macrosiphon. The sequence continues at coordinate 124,325,918 of JAYESA010000018.1, forward strand.
AGCTCTACTATATCCCATAAAAACGCATTGTGTTGATTTGAATGTCAATTTGGATTGGTCAAAGATTGTTATACATGGACAACAACTGCTATCGAACAGCCGAAGAAATCTACAGTCTTGTGGTTTATGAAAGACCCGATCAAATGGATCCTGATGATCAAGTAGTCGAGTATGCAGTCAATTAATAATATAAATAATAGTACTAAATATATGATATGAAATATCCTTAAGCACATGAGAGTGAGCCATTAAACTAAGTCCCATCTCAAAAAGGTGATGATGCTTTCTCTCAACAACGTCATTTTGTTCAGAAGTGTGAGGGCAAGATACCTAATAAGATTTGTCGCAATTCCAAAAATTATTGTTAAAATTATTGTTGACGAACTTGCCATTACCATCACTTTGAAAATATTTGAAGACATTAGACTTTCGATATAATAGAAAGAACTAAGTGAAGTGATTATTCGCATCAACAAATATAATATAAAAGTGGTAACTTTCAACTGAAGTAACATGAGTCGATCTCCAAAAATCATAATGTATAAGTTCTAATAAAGAAGGAACATCATCATAATGAGGAGGAAAACATAATCGGCTAATTTTTCCTAATGGATAACTTTCACTAAGATATAGTAAAGAAGTCTTATTATAAAGAGGTAAAACCTTACTTAAATAGTATAAAATTGCATCCAGCAAGTGACCTAAGTAAGCATGCCAAGAATCTATTGATGCATTTACACCAAGGATGCAAAGAGAAGAAATGACAGTTGGCTTATTCTGACCGGCAATACGGAGATTATAGAGATCACCATCAAGCGATCCCTTGCGGGAGGACCCTCATGTCCTTGACCAAAAAAATAGAAGATTTAAATATAAATATACAATTATTATCCTTTGTTAATTTTTCCACAGATAACAAATTATGAAAAAGAGCAGGAATAACATAGATATATTTTAAGTACAAAGAACAAGATGAAGTAGATCGAATATGTGAGATAGGCATACAATTTACATTGTCCACCATAATATCATCGGGGACATTATAAGAACACATACCCTGTCATGCCCCGATCTCGAAGGACCAAAAATTACTACTAGACGTGATATCGTGCAAGCCTAAGTTATGCTTGCACAAGGCATAGTACATGCACAAAATATAAAATAGATAATGGATACAGAAATACAAAACTTTAAATGCATAAAAGAAAATATTTAACACATTGATAGGAACAGAAAATACTTCTTGATTGATAACTTAAAATTGGATTACAATGTACTTTTGCTTGGATGATACAACATATGTCATAGTTGGATTATATCTCTTTGAAACCCAAAAGTAGCCACAACACCCATACATCATATCATTTTACTAGGACAGAAATAAAATAACTTCAAAAAAACTTGCAAAACTGAAATGGGAAGCTTGGAAGCAATGAGCACGGTTCCACTGGATTGGATGAGCTCATAGTGCTTCATAATATCCTCCAAACTCTCTCTACCTGGAGAATGTCCACAAACGTGGGTTAGTACTCAGCATGTACTGGTGAGATACCATAACCAATCATACCTAATATCAACACTAAGAAAAAATATAAAACTAGCAGTTATTATTAGGTGATCTTTCTACATGTCTACGTTATTTTTAATAATTCATGTAAATAAGCATAAACAGTAGAGTAAACCACTTATATGATAATTTTTACCCACGGCCAAACGGTTATCCCTGCAGCAAACAAGCATTAGCACCATTAGCATACATGTATATATGAAGCTTATGACTCTTTGCATCAAGTGTCAGGTGTGAAAGAAGGTTATCCTAGCTTGCGCCCTAACTACATGATGGTCCATAAAAAACTCATGATTAGCAGTTGGGACGTACGAGACCTTCTCACTAATAGACATGCACAACCCTCTTATCGCGAGGACTTCGTTGCCTCTGGGTGTTTCTCTGATCCCCTTAGGCCGAATGATCCTAGTGCCCTAGAACCAATCGTAAGATTATCTTTGTGCACAAGTTATCTAAAGACCGATGCATGGTATGCAGCTCTATCAAATAAACTCTTACTATACAACAGATAGACTATATATCACTACTAGTTTTTCGGAGAGGGATATTTCTGTATTTTCCTATTATTGGTAATATTGTTAATATTGGTATTTCAAAATTATTGTTTTGAGTGATATTTATCTAGTATTGATATTTTTTTGATTATATTTATTCCAATATTGGTATGGTTATATATGTTATATATATTATATATAGTTAATGGTTAGTTGTTAGCCTTTAGGTAGACTAGTTGTTAGCAAACCTAATTGGATCCAACTAGACTTGTCATGGACCAACTTTAAGTTAGAGACACTTGAGCCCAATAGTTAGTCATTTTTATTAAGTTAAGTGATTTAATTAGCCAAACCATTAGGAATAGAACATTCCTTCATTAATCATTTTCTTCATGACAAGCCCCAAGGGGTAATTTGGACTTTGCACATTTCTTGGAGAGGGGGTTAGTGGTCGACCTACTTAGAGGGGAGGTTTCTCTCTCCGCTCCTCTTATTTTATTCCATTTAGATCTAGAATTTGTTCATCCCCAAATTCCATCTTTCCTCCACCAAACCTACACCAAATCTCTACCAAATACTTCCCAAATTTATCCATACTTCACCATTGGAGGCTCTAGAAGCAAGGAGGAGGCAAGGATATATAATTTTGGAGAAAATTACACAAGTTGAGGCGTCTTTGTGTTCATTGGAGACTTTCATTGGGAATCCATCTCTCAATAGGTATAATTCAGTTTTCTTTTCTATCTAGACTCCAAATCTGTAGTTTAATCATTAGGAACCCTCCCATGTACTAGGGCTACCTATAAGAAGAATAATTGACTACTAGGGATCCTTATTTTGGAAGTTACCATGTGGTTTGTGTCAATTTTAGAGGAAATCCGATATTGGCATACCAAGTATTTGTCAATAGGTTAGAATAATGATTTGTTGTTTGTTTTAGTATTGCGATTCTAGTGTCGTATCCACAATTTGATACGTGTAGGCCGTATTATGACGATATGATGATACGGGTTGATTGGGGGTTTTTCCTTCGACACGGGTTCTATACACATGTGAAATATTGTCATTATACTTGGATTGATGTATTAGAATTTAGAATAGGTTCTAGTTGCTAATTAGACTTTGTGGGTATAATTTGGGTCGAGTTTGGATATATTTGGGGTGCGTATCATGAGTGTATCATATCATATCATGAGATGCATGCCAACTGTTTGTCAAAATGACATTTTGGTCATTCTTGGCCTTATTCTCAGTTTTGCACTTGAATACCTATTGTTAATAATCGTTAGAGATATATACTTAGTTCTTGAGTGTTTATATATATATATATATATATATATATATATATAGTGTGTGTGTGTGTGTGTGTGTGTGTGTGTGTGTGTGTGTGTGTGTGTCTATACATTATTATATATATAGTGTTGTATATATTAGTGTTAGCATTATATATATATAATGTGTGTGATATTTTGGAAGGAGTATTATGTTGTGCTTATGAATGATATGGAGGGGGGTCAATACCTATCCAGTTGTGAAATGAACACAGGTTTCAGTTGGCTAAGGGGACAGTCGGGTAGAGCAGTATTGTAAACCCCCTCGACAAATGTAAGATTTATTTAAATTAAGACTCAACCACAACCCAACTTCGTGTAACCCAAATGTGGGCATTGACCTATTCCGAGCCTACTATGCTCATGACGCTTGTGTCCCACCCAAATCTAGTTCAATGTATTTTTAATACATTAAAAGAACACCATGCGCCTTGTTTTTAATAAAATTAAATTAAGAGCAATTTCACCTCAAGCAAACCCAACCAAGCCACGTGCACCTTTCCCATTGGATCAGCCCCTCCCCAATGAGTCCAGACAGACCCAAGTTCCGAGGCCAGCCTATCAAACCCCGCTTATAAATATATATACTCCCTAACATTAAACCCTAAAATTTACTATTCATCAAATACCCAAACCCTAGCCGTTCTCCTACACCCGAGTTACCCCCCCCCCCCGACTGCCCGACGCCAGGTCCACCACCGGACCACCCCACCGCCACCGGACCCCCACTGCTGGACCACCATCCACCGCCAGCAGCACCCCGTCCGCCTGCAACCATCGAACACCGCACCATCACCATCACCACACGCGTCCTAGCCGAACCATCTCCTTCCCAACCGGACACCCACCGCCTCTGACTTCACAAACTCCGTCGACCACCACCCTCAGGTATACCCCGGCCTAACCCTACGAACTGTCAGCCATCTCGTGCCACCTTCAGCCCGCCCGACGCCACCAAGCCGTTGCTGCCGCTGCCGCATCTGCTGCAGGCCGCTGCTGCCGCTGCCGGCCAACCCACCGATCGACGCCGGAGCTCCACCCGCGAGGAAGATGACCAGGACGAGCAGGACCTCGTCCCAACAGCCAGGTACTCGATTCCCCGCTCGTTCTCGCATAGTATCGTTGTAAGACTGGTTATTCGAGTCACCGTGTCGACGTGTCCTGTGTCGACAAAAACTAGTTAGAATAAAATAATATGGATATGTATGTGTGCTGGTAATTAAACTAGATAATAACAAACTGAATCAATCATAATTATATGCATGCTAGTATGATGATTAACAAGAGGTAGAATTTGTTTAATAATTAAAAACCATATAAATTATAAGACTGTCATCAAGTCTAGAAATTTACTTGAAAGCCTTAACACAAACCGAGTACGTTTGGGCATGGGAACCAAAGACATGTATTTGTATAAATCAAATTAGTAGTAACCCCCTTAACTTTAATAATTATTGTCTCAAGACACACGTTGGCAAGGACAGAACACGCGTGCATCCTAGCTACATGCATCCGTGAAGCCGTCCTCGATCAGTCGTGAACTTGTGACAATTCCTAAGAGCAACGTAGAGTCTGTTTATTGTATTAGTGTATGATATTAGATTGTTATATTATATTGTATGTTTAGGACCATTGGACCAGCTAGGAGACACTGCAGGAACCGGCTTCTGGCATTCACAGCTTGAGGCCTCAGGCAAGATACCTTGCCATATTTACTGTTTGATTTAAATGATGCATATGTTGTATGATTCTTGTTGATGTATTTCATATGACTGTGTGCGTCCGAGATTGACTCGGGTGCAGTCGACGGATACGTCGATGATTAGTTTACTTGATCTAGTCATTAGCAGACTCACCCTATTTGAGGATACTCTGATATCTTCCGTGACCTGATACCTCACACATTTTACTGTGACATATTTATATTAGGATGCGGGTCCGCGTACTCGACTAGCTATCGGTGCGTGTGACATGCATCATGGTTAGTACGTAACTCAGGATTATTTTATTTGTAGAGACTGGCATATAGAAACGTGGTATGCATATCAAGTATTCGACTAGTGTATCTATATTGGGCGAGGAGGAAAGCTAGTAGGCGTATGGGATACACGTATTGGACTTCGTAGTATCCGGAGGAGCCACAGATCCAATGACTTCCTTTATTGCAGACACCGCGCTCTTCGGAGTGATACGGACGTATATATATTGCAGATACCTTATTCTTCGGAATGATGGACGTTACAGATACCACGCTCTTCGGAGTATTGGACGTTATGCCTACGCCTACCCATACGCACCAAAGTTGTCTTCATATTGCATTCACTTAGATGGTTAGCACACCCTTTTACTTTATTGCATTTATCTTATTCAGTATTGGTATGCTTCTATGTATCTTGTTACGTCCCTCTGAGGACCTGGTACCTTTCCAAATTTGGACGAGGCATATTACCCCCACAGTGTATGGCCCAGGACAGGAGACGAGATACGCTACAGCTGAGGAGTTAGAGGTGCTACCGTCAGAGTTTTCGTGATTATTTGGTAGGCTTTCTGCCTAGGATTGGGAGCATCATTATCTAATCAACCGATGCTCTGGTCTTTATCTTTTATCTCTCATTTCAGTACTTTATTTCGTCATAGTAGTGGATTTGTCCCCACCAGACATTATTGGTTGTACTATGATATCTTGAGACTGGTGTTTATCTTCCAGCAGTTTATTTTGTACTTCTTGCTCTTTATATTATGGATGAGATTAGATTGCCTGTTATTGACTGATATTGGAAATGTTAGTATTTTAGGACAGCGTAGCACTCTTCGCTAGGATCCATTAAATTGGGATATCCTCGAAGACGTGACAGCTGGCTATTGCCACGTGGCCTGGTTCCTTGTATTTTGGGACTGGGGCGTGACATAGTTTTAGTGGTGGCCCATTCAGGTCTTTTTATTCGCTTGTGGTATGGTAACGTGCCCAGCAAGCCTGCAATATGATAGAAATTACTAGTTCTCATCCACTTTGATTGCATCTTTGAACTTCCTTCGTATTGCTTCTAAATGTCTGCATCCTGTTTGCTTGATTTCGTACTCTTTTTAATGAAGTCCTATCTCTTGCAGCGAGAATGAATTTACGCTGTAGACGAGGAGCACCCGGTGCCGTGGTACCAACTGACACCACCCAGAGAGAGGAGATACCCCAGGGACTACCTGGAGGGCAACCACCGTCACAGGCCCCGCTGATACATTAGCACGAGACTTCTCAGGGCGATCCTACCCAGCAGCCAGAGGGACAGACTTCACAGACGATCCCCACACAGCATTTTGAGAGACAGACTTCAAGGGCTACGCCGATGCCACAGACTGAGAGGCCGACATCTGAGGAGACACCTACCGCACAGCAAGAGGTTCCACTACTACCACCTCTACCTTATCCAACCCAGATGCCACAGCTAGATAGAAAGCCACAAATGCTACAGTTTTTTCAGACTATGATGCAAGCACAGTGGCATCAGACCGAGATATTGAGACAGAGTTTGATGACAGTACTAGAGAGGACACTTGTCACAGCACCAGTACCAGCACCTCCACCAGCCCAGACAGGTGGCACTATTAGATGGTTTCGACAGATGGGACCATATACTTTCTCAGGAAACAAGACTGCAGAACAGATCTCCGATTGGGACGCCAACACGGAGATGCTACTAGAGGCTTCGCAACTGTACCCAGACCTTTGGATGACTGCAGTGAGGGCCCAACTAAAAGGCAACTCCCATCACTGGTGGGATTCTATTGAGCGCAGTGTAGGCAGGAACCAGACTTGGGAACAGTTCCTAGAATACTTCAATGAGAAGTATTTTCCAGCAACAGTCAGAAATGCCCTGTACTCCCAGTTCCTATATCTAGAACAGGAAAATATGACTGTTGACGCATATGACATGGAGTTTAGCCGTCTCAGCAGATTTGTTGCCGTTCTGATACCCAATGACCTAGAGAAGGCTCAGAGATTCCATCACGGTCTTACTTTCGAGCTACAGAGGTATACCACCACGCAGGCAAGGATCTCTTATAAGGAGGTTCTTGCAAAGGCGAGGATCCAGGAGGCCATTGTCAGAGGAGCTAGACGTTCCAGCACGACAACACCAGCCAGAGCCCAGCCCGGAGCAGGAGGACCGATCCGTCGTCCCGGAGCACAGACACAGCAGAGGGCAGCGCCATACCCACAGCAGGAGCTTCCGACTTGTCACCATTGTGGCAAGAAGGGACACGTTATCAGAGATTGTCGGAAGAAGCTGGGATTATGCATGATATATGGAGCAAGTCAGCACCTTGCTTGAGACTGTCCACAGCGCAGAGATGCAGCACCCCAGACAGGACCGAGGCCAGCAGTACAAGCCCCGAGGATACTACCCCCTCCAGGAGGTCAACATCCACCAATACTCGAAGGATTCCAGAGGAGACCATCCTTGGCCCCACAGGAGGCGCAGTTCGATCGAGCTCGACAACAGACCGGAGGACAAAGGAACGGACAGGCCTTTGCATTAGCAGCTACTGAGGAAGAAACAGAAGGGGAAGCTATCACAGGTACCATCTTAGTTGCAGCATTACCTGCAACTGCATTGTTTGATTCTGGTGCTACATTATCATTTATATCTAGAAGATTCGTAGCAATGCATAGAGTAGCGACTTCCCCCTTACCTAAGAGTTGGAAGATTCTTACCGGAGGAGGTATCGTACCGGTTACCAGCACTATCAGAACGTGCTCGGTAGTTGTATGTGGTAGAGAGATGAGAGCGCGATTCTTGGTATTGCCTATGTCGTACTTTGATGTTGTGCTAGGCATGGACTGGTTAAGCCAGTATAACGTCGTACTGAATTGCCGGAAGGGTAGCGTCACTTTTAGACCGCCATATCAACCAAAATTCGAGTACATGCGAGGGACCGTCGAGCAAGGAGTAGGACAGATAGCTGGAGCTTACATGGCTATGGAGATGGTACCCCCACCAATAGTTGCAGAATTCGAGGATATTTTCCCCGAAGAACTGCCAGGCTTACCGCCAGATAGGGACGTAGAGTTCACCATTGAGCTAGTACCCGGAGCAACACCGGTATCTTCTAATGAATACCAATTGGCGAAGAAGGAGTTAGATGAGCTGAAGCTACAATTGGAGGAGTTATAGAGCAAGGGATTTATCCGTCCTAGCATATCACCATGGGGAGCACAAGCGCTGTTTGTACCTAAGAAGGATGGAACAGTACGCATGTGCATTGATTACAGAGCCCTTAATGCTTTGACTATCAAGAATAAGTACCCTCTACCGCGGATTGACGATTTATTCGACCAGTTAACAGGAGAAGTGGTGTTCACCAAGATCGACTTAAGATCGGGTTATCATCAAGTAATTGTGCGAAGAGAAGACATTCAAAAGACAGCATTCAGGACTCGTTATGGTCACTACGAGTTCTTAGTGATGCCTTTTGGACTAACGAATGTGCCTGCTGTATTTATGAATTTGAGGAACAGAGTATTCCACCAATACTTAGACTGGTTCATGGTAGTCTTCATCGACGACATCTTGGTGTATTCAAAGAGCCACGAGGAGCATGAAGAGCACTTGAGACTAGTGTTAGAGACACTGAGGAGAGAGAGGCTTTATGCAAATCTGAGCAAGTGTTTCTTCTAGATCGTGTCGCTTTCCTTGGATACGTCATCTCAGAAGAGGGCATTTCAGTGGATCCGGCAAAGATTTCATCAGTAGAGATATGGCCAACCCCTACCAATGTCTCAGAGGTGAGAAGTTTCCTAGGACTTGCCGGATATTACCGAAGGTTCGTGGAGAACTTTGCGAAGATTGCAGAGCCAATGACCCGCTTGACCCGTAAGGAGCAGGAGTTCACTTGGACCAAGGAGTGTCAGAAGGCATTCGATGAACTGAAGAAGCGTTTGACTACAGCACCTATCTTGACTATACCTTCTGGACCCGGAGGATTCGTGATCTATAGCGATGCATCCGGGAAAGGATTAGGATATGTTCTGATGCAGCATGGAAAGGTTGTGGCTTACGTCTCTAGGCAGTTGAGGACACATGAGAAGAACTATCCCACCCACGACTTGGAGCTTGCAGCAGTGATCTTTGCTTTAAAGCTTTGGAGACACTATTTATATGGAGAAAGAGTGGAGATATTTACTGATCATAAGAGCCTGAAGTACGTCTACACTCAGAAGGATCTAAACCAGAGACAGAGATATTGGCTCGAGGTGATGACAGACTTCGAGATTGAGCTACAGTACCACCCGAGAAAGGCCAATGTAGTAGCTGACGCTTTGAGCAGAAGACCCATGGCATTCTTCTTAACTACGCAACAACACCTATTGAGAGATCTAGAGCAGATGGGTATAGAGGTTGTTATGCCCGGAATAGACAGACGGTTGTCGAGTTTCCATTTACAATCGACATTGGTGGAGAGAATCAAGGCTGCCTTGCTGACAGATGCCAGATTTCAGAGGCTTAGACAGAGGACAGGGGCTGGATTACAGACAGGACTGCGTATACATGAAGACGGAACCTTGAGATGTGAAGATCGTCTCTACGTTCTAAATGGAGAACTTCGGCAAGAGTTGATGACAAAGGCACACAGTTTGACCTACTCTATTCATCCAGGAGGCACGAAGATGTATAGAGACCTGAGGCAGTACTACTGGTGGCATGGAATAAAGAGAGAGATAGCACGCTTTGTGGCCAAGTGCCTGGTGTGCCAGCAAGTCAAGGCTGAGCATCAGAGATCTGTAGGATTACTTCAACCGCTTTCGATACCGGAATAGAAATGGGAGCATATCACTATATACTTTGTTACGGGCTTTCCTAGGAGTCCTAGTGGCCGCAATGCAGTTTGGGTAATCGTGGATAGACTCACCAAGTCCGCACACTTTTTACCCTTCAGAGTTGGGCAATCGACAGAGGTCTTAGCAGATATGTACATGAGGGAGATTATGCGACTGCATGGAGTGCCAGTTAGCATAGTGTCTGACAGGGATACGAGGTTTACCTCTTACTTTTGGCGGAGTATGCAAGAAAGTCTTGGTACCCGTCTAAAGTTTAGCACAGCGTATCATCCACAGACAGACGGTCAGTCGGAGCGCACCATTCAGACGTTAGAGGACATGTTAAGAGCATGCATGCTTGATTTTGGAAGATCATGGGAGGACCACTTGCACCTAGTCAAATTTTTCTACAACAACAGCTATCAAGCGAGCATCCAGATGGCTCCCTATGAAGCATTGTACGAAAGGAAATACCGTTCCCCAGTATGTTAGAGTGATATAGGTGAGAGACAGATTCTCGGACCAGAGTTGGTTGTTCGTACAGTATAAAAGGTGAAGAAGATCTAAGGGCACCTACGAGCAGCACAAGACAGGCAGAAGCATTAGGCGAATGTGCATCGACGACCCTTAGAGTTCCAGGTTGGAGATCACGTATTTCTAAAGATCTCGCCTACTCGAGGGACTATCAGATTCGGAGGCAGAGAAAAGCTGAGTCTGAGGTACATCCGACCATTCGACGTGTTAGAACACGTCGGAGAGGTTGCTTACATGTTAGCCTTGCCGCAGACTTTGGAAGGAGTCCATGACGTCTTTCATGTATCTCAGCTAAGAAGGTACATACCAGATCCAAGTCATGTACTTGACCATTCCGAGATTACAGTCGACCCAAGTTTATCATATCAAGAGGAGCCTGTCGAGATTCTGGACATAAGCGAGAAGGTATTGCGAGGTCAGACTATTCCCCTAGTCCGCGTCGCATGGAGACATCATACACCAGGCGAGTCGACCTGGGAGCGCGAGAAGGATATTAGACAGCGCTATCCCCACCTCTTCGAAGGACTAGGTACGTATTAGCATTTTAAATTCAGTCAGTAATTCTTACCATGCGTATATTTTAATTTTGAGGACGAAATGCTCTAAGGAGGGTAGATTGTAAATCCCCTAGACAAATGTAGGATTTATTTAAATTAAGACTCAACCACTACCCAACTTCGTGTAACCTAAATGTGGGCATTGACTTATTCCGAGCCTGCTACACTCATGACGCTTGTGTCCCACCCAAATCTAGTTCCATGTGTTTTCAATACATTAAAAGAACACCATGTGCCTTGCTTTTAATAAAATTAAATTAAGAACAATTTTACCTCAAGCAAACCCAACCAAGCCACGTGCACCTTTTCTATTGGATCAGCCCCTCCCCAATGAGTCCAGACAAACCCAAGTTCCGAGGCCAGCCCATTAAACCCCCTTTATAAATATACATACTCCCTAACATTAAACCCTAAAATTTACTATTTATCAAATACCCAAACCCTAGTCGTTCTCCTACACCCGAGTTACCCCCCCCCCCGACTGCCCGACGCCGCGTCCACCACCGGACCACCCCACCGCCACCGGATCCCCACTGCTATACCACCATCCACCGCCAGCAGCACCCCGTCCGCCTGCAACCATCGGACACCGCACCATCACCATCACCCTGCGCGTCCTAGCCGAACCATCTCCTTCCCAACCGGACACCCACCGCCTCCGACTTCACAAACTCTGCTGACTACCACCCTAAGGTCTACCCTGGCCTAACCCCACGAACTGTCAGCCATCCCGCGCCGCCTTCAGCCCGCCCGACGCTACCAAGCCGCTGCTGCCGTTGCCGCATCTGATGCAGGCCGCTATTGCCGCTGTCGGCCAACCCACCGGTCGACGCCGGAGCTCCGCCCGCAAAGAAGACGACCAGGACGAGCAGGACCTCGTCCCAACGGCCAGGTACTCGATTCCTCGCTCGTTCTCGTATAGTATCGTTGTAAGACTGGTTATTCGAGTCGCCGTGTCGACATATCCTGTGTCGACACAAACTAGTTAGAATAAAATAATACGGATATGTATATGTGCTGGTAATTAAAGTAGATAATAACAAACTGAATCAATCCTAATTATATGCATGCTAGTATGATGATTAACAAGATGTAGAATTTGTTTAATAACTAGCAACCATATAAATTATGAGACTATCATCAAGTCTAGAAATTCACCTGAAAGCCTTAACACAAACCGAGTACGTTTGGGCATGGGAACCAAAGACATGTATTCGTATAAATCAAATTAGTGGTAACCCCCTTAACTTTAATAATTATTGTCTTAAGACACATGCTGACATGGACAGAACACGCGTACATCCTAGCTACGTGCACCCGTGAAGTCTTCCTTGATTAGTCGTGAACTTATGACAATTCCTAAGAGCAACGTAGAGTCTGTTTATTATCTTAGTGTCTGATATTAGATTGTTATATTATATTATGTGTTTAGGACCATTGGACCAGCCAGGAGACACTACAGAAATCGGCTTCTGGCATTCATAATTTGAGGAATCAGGCAAGATACCTTGTCATATTTATTGTTTGATTTAAATGATGCATATGTTGTATGATTCTTATTGCTATATTTCATATGACTGTGTGTGTCCGAGATTGACTCGGGTGCAGTCGACGGATACGTCGATGATTAGTGTACTTGACCTAGTCATTAGCAGACTCACCCCATTGGAGGATACTCTGATATCTTCCGTGACTTGACACCTTACATGTTTCACTGTGACATATTCATATTGGGATGCAGGTCCGCGTACTCGACTAGCTATCGGTACGTGTGACATGCATCACGGTTAGTACGTAACTCAGGATTATTTTATTTGTAGAGACTGGCATATAAAAATGTGGTATGCACGTCGAGTATTCGACAAGTGTATCTACATTAGGCGGGAAGGACAGCTAGTAGGCGTATGGGATACACACATTGGACTCCGTAGTATCCGAAGGAGCCACGGATCCAATGAATTCCTTTATTGCAGACATCGTGCTCTTCAGAGTGATACAGACGTATATATATAGTAGATACCTCATTCTTCGAAATGATGGACGTTACAGATACCACGCTCTTCGGAGTGTTGAACGTTATGCCTACGCCTACCCATACGCACCAAAGTTGTCTTCACATTGCATTCACTTAGATGGTTAGCACACCCTTTAACTTTATTGCATTTATCTTATTCAGTATTTATACATATGGCATACTTTTATGTATCTTGTTACGTCCCTCTAAGGACCTATACCTTTCCAGATTTGGATGAGACATATTATCCAATAGTGTACGGCCCAGGATAGGAGACGAGATACGCTACAGCTGAGGAGTTAGAGGTGCTACCGTTAGAGTTTTCGTGATCATTTGGTAGGCTTTCTGCCTAGGATTGGGAGCATCATTATCTAATCAACCGATGCTCTGATCTTTATCTTTTATCTCTGATTTTAGTACTTTATTTCGTCATAGTAGTGGGTTTGTCCCCACCAGACATTATTGGTTGTACTATGATATCTTGAGACTGGTGTTTATCTTCCAGCAATTTATTTTGTACTTCTTGCTCTTTATATTGTGGATGAGATTAGATTGCCTGTTATTGACTGATATTGGACATGTTAGTATTTTAGGACAGCGTAGAACTCTTTGCTAGGTTCTATTAAATTGGGATATCCTCGGAGACGTGACAGCTGGCTATTGTCACGTGGCCTGGTTCCTTGTATTTTGGGCCTGGGGCATGACAAGTATGCTGGTAGACATCAACTGTTGTGTGCACCTGCACAGCAGTGTGCAGTAGGTTGATCTGCATCTAGGAAAGAAGAGGGGAGTTCAGGACCTTGGGGTGCCAACCGAGAATAGCAGCAGTGTCAACACCTCAGGCAACTGTTGCTTGAGAAATCAAGCTCAACGACATCTCTTAGTGAGATACAGTAGCAGTCGATCACCTTAGTTCAGGTGCAATACTTACATCTAGCAGGCAGTGTATTGGTAGAGAGAGTGTGTGGCACTACATGGAGGAGGAGAATACAAGTCTGCAATAGGTGCTATGAGGGAGGTCCTGGTATTGAAGATTGAGCTAATAATGTTAGATATGTGTATGTTTGTGTGACTAGTGAAAGTGTTTGAGTGTAGGATATTAGAATGAGTTAAGTAAATTGTGTCTAGTGTTAGTGAAGAGAAGGTATAGAGGGGTATAAATATCTAATACTTGAAAGTATCAGTAGGGTACATAAGTTAGTTTGGTGAGAATGGAAGATAGTTAAGGCTTAGTGGTTAGATGAGGGGGAAAGTGTGTACATGTTGCTTGCCAAGAATGGCTACAACACAACAGGTACTATTGTACTTGTGTGGTATTACTGCAGTAGGTAAGAGTGAGGTACAAATGTGTGTGTCATCATATATGCAGATCTAGGCATTGATGTTCGGATGTGTACAGGCAAGGGTAGGCCATATATCAGATAGAAGCCTTAGCAGCTAGGTGAGTATGCAAATCAGAGTTCAGTTGGGGGCTTAGCCTGCAGTTGCAGGCCAGTGTAAATGTGGTTACGCAGGTTGGAATTTAAGGGGGTGACTGTATTCAGTAGATGTAGATGAGAGTGTGTTAGGGTGCATCCTCACACCAGATTATAGGTGTAGGTGTTTGGGGCTTGGAAGTTCCTGTAATTGATTGTGTGGGCACTCGGGTGATTAAGTTGCAGCAGTTAGTATAGAGTATTGAAATAGGTGTGTATATCAATTAGTTAGTGTGTTAGTATAGAGTATTTTGATATAAGTTAGTTAGATAACAGTTAGTAGTGTATAAGTAAGTTAAGTATCAGTGTTAGTAATATATATAAATGATTTTAGTATTAGTTATGTATATTAGATATATGTATGTATCAGTAAAGTATTAGAGTTAAGTTATCATTAGTTGTGATATCAGTTAGTGTGCATTGAGTTTAATAGTATATATATATATATATATATATATATATATATAGTATTGGTCAGTATTAGGATTGATGCTAGCTACTAGTATTACCTTGAGATAAGCCAAGGTAATGCTAAGGTATGGGTCATATCTGTAGTGCCCCGCTCCGCATAGGCACTATGTACAAGTGGGATCGCCTTGCTTACTCGAACGGAAGTCTTCTCGGAGAGTTATCGACCGATTAATCAAAGTGAGTGGGCAGAACTGCATTATCTGATTCTTGCACGACTTAATAATGAATCTGAGTTTTTGAATGCTTATTGCTTAAGAAAAATGATAGAACCGACTCAGTATGCTAATAAGAGAACTCACATAGCTTGTCATTAAAATGAATATGCTTGCCTGCCTAATAAGAGAACTGGAAATGCTTGTCTGTAATAAGATAGAACCTTGCCATGCTAATAACAAGAGTAAAGAGGATTGCTTGCACTTATTCATATGCTAGACTGGAATACTTAAATGCTTGTCCACAAGAGATAGAATTTGCATGCTAGAGTTATAAGAACTGTTCTTGCTTGTTACTTGCTTAATGAGTTAGCTTTGCTTGAACATGCTTCATTGATTGCTTGTCAGGAGATGGAACTTGGTAAATGGCGTGAGCTTGTGAATCTAGACTAATAGTCCACCCTGAGGCTTAAAAACCTTACTTACGGGGGGGGGGGTGGCTATTAGGCAAAGTGTATCGAGAGTGTGAGCTTCGGCTATCTGGACTTGATAAATGTGTTGCTTGCTTGTTCTGATTATGTGCATCATCTGGTATGGATAGGAGCTTGTATTGCATTTGGTCAGGACAACTTGTGCACAAGGATTATCTCTCGAGCGGTTCCTGGGGCATTGGGGATCGTTCGGCCCGGAAAGAGATCTAGATACCTGAGGCTTGTACGTCCTTGGGTAGACCGAGACTCGTCTATTAGTGAGATGGGCTTGTACGTCCCAACTGCTAATCCCGATGAGGGGACCATCATGTAGTTAGGGTGCATGCTAGGCTAGCCTTCTTGCATACCTAACTGTTTGATGCAGGGACGAACAGGAAAACTAGAGAACTGTATACATTATGTTATGCAAATTGTTGCTAATTCGTGTGTCTGCTGCAGAGATAACCGTTCGGCCGTGGGTAAGAGAAATAAAATGAGTTTATGTATAGCCTGCTTGATTATTCAGTATGCATCGTGATTTATCTGATAGAATTTTATTCATTTGCATCGGTTGGACAATGGCTATTAGTGTAGAGCTGAACCTTGGTCACAGCTGCTAATAGTACCAGTATGTGAGTCATTGGATAGCTGGATTACCGCTGCCAATCCTGAGTTTCTCGGGGACCGAAATCATATAAAGTGTTGCCTTATTGCTTGAGTGAATGATAGTCTACTGGATATGCTTGCCTTGTTTTGAAATGATCAGTCTACTAGATAAACTTTGCCCCTAAAGAGATAGATTATGTTGCACAATACATGCTGCATACTGCACGATAAGAACACTGTCCCTTATAGTTTCTTGAATGCTTGAGTATCGAATATGCAAAACTGGTCTCCAACTTGTGTTTTCAAAAGATGTAATCTGACTAATAGTTCTGAGCTGCATGAAATGAACTTAGGTAAAAGTAGCAAGATCACTAGTAATGCAAATGTTTTGCCACATGATTACTTAGTATGGGTTTCAGGGGGGTGTAGCTTCTGTTCAGTTGTTTTATCTCACCAGTACTTGTATAAAGTGCTGACCCACCAACAGTCTGCTTGTTCTCAGGTGCCTGATCGTCCGAGGAAGCGATAGTCGTGCCTCATCCCAAGGAACCAGAAATCTAGAGTCGATGCCTCGCGTCGCATCGAGATTGTGCCTGCTTTGAGCTGCTTTTGTATAGAGGGATATAATGTATGGAACGGTGTTATTTTAATTGAGAGAAGAGTGCTTGAGCGATCTGTAACCTCGGACATGCGCCGCTTGTAACAATTTCGATTATCAATAAAAGAGCTTATTTTCATTATGCCATTGTGATCTTCACTTTTCCGCAATATGTGTGCCGCTGCTTCAGTATTAAATAGCTTACTTGCCCTTGTATCAAAGCTTTGGCCTTGTGCAAGCGCACTTTAGGCTTGCACGGCATCACGCCCGTGCGAGGACGATCGGTTCCGTATGGACCAAAACGAGGATGAACGGCCCTGCGGGACCGGGGCGTGACAATATCTCTAGTATTTTGTATAGGATACCAAGAGGGTAGATAGATATTGACACCCAGTTGGCTCAAAGCCAAGGTAGTCGATACTAAGTTAGTACTAGCTAAGGGTAACTAGTATTATATATATATATAAGTGCTACCTATGGATACTTGGTATCTTGTATTAGCTAGTCTAACCTAGATACGTAAGGTATGGACCCAATAACCTAGATATAGACTCATGCAACCTAGAAATAGCTAGTTTGACTTACTGTTGACCTAGTTTAATTATTTTAACCTAGAAATGGCTTAATGGCCTAGATTTGAACTAGTTTAACTTGTTATCTTTCCAAAATCTTGTATTGATGTAACTTTCCATATTTAGGTCTTCGGAGCACCATTCCGGATATGGGTTGATACTTTATCCCATATTTCAGGCGCGTACATCTTTTTGTTAGTTTTTATTTTATGCTAGTATATATGTCACATATTCTAGAACTGTTTACTTAATTTTGACACAGTGGCTACATGGGCTGGTACTAAATGGATCATGTCATGGGATGTTATCTCCTGCCATGTTCAGCGGGTACTCCTTCACGTGTATTTTATCGTGTGTATCGGGTATTGATTATCGTGTACTTCGTGTTCACACACTGCTCGTATTCAGTATTCTCATATTCGTGTACACATACTGTGTCATGCCCCAGTCCCAAAATACGTAGGACCAGGAATACGCGACACGCCAGCTACGCATTCGACCAGACTCTGGTCTGACTCGAATACGTATAAGCTGTATAATATGAAGGTGCACTATCTAGATATCCCATAAATGTAAACCTCTATGTCTCAATCCACAATGCACAACAATATACAAGAAAGAGCTATATGTGCTAAAGTCGGCCGCCCAATAACACACAAACTCGAATAGACTCGTGAAGAGATGAATCTACAAAAACTAGGCTACAACAGCAGATGAATAATCAATATAAAATAAGTAACCATAATGCCGGCAGAAATGATATGAGTACCTGGTACAGTGCCCGCAAGACATGCCACTCCATCAGTATCTCTAAGTGCTCTGTAATCGTCTATGCTGCAAAACTGGCAGAAAACCAGGTCCTCAGAGGGATGTAACAAGGTACAAAAATACAGCATGCCAAGTAAACAGAAAGTACAAGTGCAACAACAGGGTACTCTATCATAACCAAACAAGTGTGACACAGTTTGAAGACAATGTTCGACGCATGGGCTTTCTAAAATAAAACTATAGCTCCGGACACGGAAACACACGGCACGTACCACAGCTCCGGGCAAGGAGTCACACGGGTGATACAACTAATCTAGATACAGGATCACTACAGAAATAGTATATATACATATATAAGCGCGTGCAGAGGAGCCCAAACGTCTAGTAACTGTCTTTCCCTTCCCAAGCGGTCAACGATTGTGCGCTGAACCTGAACCTCTAACTACAGTCTCGACACACAGAAATAACTCAACTGACGCGACCCTAAGGTCGTCCCAGTCTCTGGTCATGATGTCAGTATCAGGATACAGTAATCTAGCACGATCACAGTGTATGAGTGTGTCCTGGGGTGTCGATATACTCAGGTACGTACATCGAGGTGCTACGAAGCATCTAACAATTATTTTAATACATTACGACGAATGTCAGCACCCAGTTGTGATCCGGACGCGAAGTATCGAACGTCAACAAAAATACATGCATAATGTATATAAAGGAACAATAAATATCTGTAATATGAAATACAGAGTGGCAAGGTACACTTGCCTGCGTGCGGCTGCTGATGACGGGGTTCCGGTACCGCGTCCAAGTCCTCAGGTCCCGCAGTACCTAGAGATGAGATACAAACCGATAATCAATAATCTATTCCATGACAAACAGGGATGCGACACACATCCACACCTAAACTCAGTCTCAGTCTCTACTCCCAGGGACAATACACTAGGGGGTTGACCATAGTTGACTATCGGTACGATACGTCAAATCATCTAGTCCTCAGTACCTCAGCATCAAACCATCCTCAAAACACAGTTCATGATTTTAATTCCTTCGCTTAATATCGTTGTTACCAATCACCATGTACTTCCCTAAATTAATCACCTTTAGTTTCCAGTCCCCAAATTACCGATCAGTGGTTTTACACTACACACTAGTCCTTAATCAATCACGTGCTCCTCGGTGTTCGTCAACGTTCAATAAATCAGAATCTTGTTCCTCCTCAATTTAATTCTCATTAAATAAATTAGCATTTTACCACCATGTAATATATCCCGATCCTTTATTTAAAGATCAAAACCTAAATCTCCATAAACCAATATCTTAAATAAATTGTTTTAATTCATGTCGAAGACAAACCCTAACCTATATTCATCCTATCACATTATACCTCTACAACATACCACAAGTCATATTCCCATGTCCTTTATCAACCTTAATCCATCATCAACATGCTCTATAAATGAAACCTTAATACTATACTCATATGAATATACATAGGTGAAACCCTAGCTAACATTAACACATGAATATATATAAATAAAATCCTATTAAAACAATATCGAAATCTGGAATATACACAAAGAGAGGGGGAGAAAGTCGACCTCTACGCGGCAAGGTTGCTGGCTGGATGACAGAGTGGGGCCGGTGGAGGGTGGCCGTGGGGTGGTGCCAAGTGGTGGTAGTGGTGAAGGTGTAATGGTGGTGGTAATGGTGAAGGTGTCATGGTGGTGGTGATGAGAGCTGACAGGGAGTCGGGAGGGGTAAAGTCGGCCGGAGTGGGAGCTGCTGTGGAGGCGAAGTCGGGTGTACAGCAGCCAGAGCGGGTCAGGGGGTGGTCTGAAACCGGACGGGGTCAGCCGGGGTGAAGGGCTGCACAGCGGGCCGGACGGGTCAGGGGGTGTTGCACGCCGGAGCAGTCGGCGTCGGGTACCCAGGCCGGGCGGGGAAGAAGTGCACAGGCCGGGCGGTCAGCAGCTGCCGGATGGGGGGCTGCACAGCCGCTGCGGGGGAGAAGTGCAGGCCAGAGCGGGTCAGGGGGAGGTGCCAGCCGAGCTGCGCTATGCGGGGTGCACCGCCCGAGTCGGGCCGGAGGGAAGTCAGTCGGCCGGGGGTTGAGTTCTTCAGGAAGAAGAAAGAAAGAAGAAGAAATTTTTGTATGGAGAAATATGGAGGAGGGAGGAGAGAGAGAGAGGGGGGGGTTCCACACCTAGGGATTAGGGCCTGCTTGGTTTGTTGTGAGGGTGATGGTGATGCTTTATAGGGGGTATGTAAGGGATCTGTGGTGGGGATGTTCCCATCTAAATTGGAGGGTTAGGATTGATCATGAAGGCTTGGTTTCTTCATGCAAGGAAGGGGGGAGGGAATTGTTGACTAAGTCAAAGATTTGTAGGCTCTCCATTTAATCATGGCCAATAAGGTGAGGACACATAAATTAATAAATTGTAACTAAGCCCTTTAAATTCGAGAAATTGTACGAACACATAAAATGATGCAAAATTATGGAGAAATTTATGTTTGGTGATTTGCATGGTGAGGGGGTGTTGTGTGTGTGGCATGGATTTAATTAAATGGGCATTGGGATTAATTGGAAATTAAAATATGATTAGACAAAATTGGTATCCCCGATTTAAATAGAATTAAAGTGTCCTGCGCTTTTAAATTAAATGGGGGCACTTGGGGTCAAAATTCGGAGATGACACAAAGGTCAAAAATGGTGGGGGCTTGGAGTCAGTCTTGGACCCTTTAGTTGGTCCGGCTCAACGGGTTAAGTTGGTATCTCAAAATTGAGGGTAACGACACAGGTGTCCGACACGAAATTAAATATAGATTTTAGGATACGGAAAATTGTGCAATTAATTTAGAGCACAAAGGATTTGATTTTGTGTGATGGAAAAGTCCAGTGCCTAAATTGGCGAGTCAAGTCAGAAGTACAATAGTCCGATAGAATTTATGGGCTGATATTGGACTCCAAATAAAATAGCAACGGTAGGGCACGCCAAAGGTTTAATTAAAATAAAATAACAGACAACTCAACTCTAAACCTCAACATCTGCTGCTAATCCAAAATTTTCCAAATCCAAACCTGACTATCTATAGAATTAATCGAAGGGGTTTACATACTGCTCATGTTCAGTGTGCCCATATTCGTGTTCATAATATGTAATGATTGTATCCATAAGTATTGGTTGGGGATGGAGGAATAGGAGTTGGTTATGTGATCAAGTCCAAGTGTATTCGTGTACATGTCGATTATATATTATACGTGTAATCGAGTTACCATATTTTATTCGTGTTCAACCCAAACCGATCACATAATGAACTTGTACTCTATGGCACATTAGCTAGTATATCTACTTTCATCACTTGCAGGTATTCATATTGTCTATTATTTACTTTCCAGTACATTACATATTCACTCTAGTTCATTGTCATTTCCTATTGCTAGTTATCTTATATTCTTTTTTATTATTTGTTATATATGCTCTATTATGTTTCTGGAACTGCTTTTAGAGGGATGTACTTCGCTCCTTTCCTGATTGGATAATATTTTTTAGTGATGGTTGTACTCACCATTCTGGGATCTCAGAATGGTGCTTAGACTGGACTGCTTTTACCCTGTGGACTTGAGGTGACTATTGTAGAGATCTAGTTTAGTGCCCCTTTTTCTATTTTTTTGTCTAGTTTTCTTTATTTTAGAAATATCTATTTAAGTTATCTATCTAAATTCATTCTTTCTTTAGATTATTGTGATTGAGTACATGATAGCACTAGCTGTATAACTATGATTGATAATTAGATAGTGATGCCATAGACAGCGTTCTACCGCAGGTACTGCGGCATAGGCTGGACGTACCCATGTACTCGTGTCTCTATATCGGGTGCGGGTTATAACACAATAAATGAATATCTCTCTCTATTTTCTCTTGCAAACTGTGGAAGCATAAAAACTATGCAGGCCACAAAGAGCTCATGTACCCTCAAAGTGAAAATAGGCCACAGAGGAGCCACGTAGAGCCCATTTGTCCAAGGGGTCCATAAAAACCCCATGCGGCCAGAACAGCCAAAGATGAAGCTGCACAGCAGCATTCCTGCTGCCTGAACAGCGACAAAGTAAGGGGCCGCATAAGATCCCCTGACACAATATTCAATGCCTGTCAGAAAGTTCTGACACACCACTTATCACACATAACGCTTTAAGAATCGTGAAAGAGGTGGTAGCTCTTAAAAGATGGAAAATCATATCAATGCATTAATAACTTCGTCAGATGTTTCATGTCATGTGCTCGCTTATATGCGACTACGTCCCTATGCGGCCTCGTCATCATGCGGCCAAAGTGCCCGTCATACTCAAGCCAAATGAGAGCACATATACGGCCAAGATATTATGCGACTCTCAGCTTGCAAGATCTTTCCTTTACAACCGAAGAGATATTCACACAATCAGTGTTGACTACGTGTCAAACTGACCAAGTCACACAACCCCGAGATATTATCAACAGCATATCCCAACCGAGGCCACATGGAAGCATGCCCATGGTATGAGGCTATAGTTGTAACCATATTTTGTTAAAGGAGCCTCATGCGGCCTCCAAACAGAGGCATATACGACACATATATCCCGTCAATATGATGGCTATAAATAGCAGGGTAGCATACCCCACAAAAGGAGCTAGCTACGTACATGCGCACAATAGGGTAGCATACCCCACAAAAGGATCTAGCTACGTACGTGCATACAATCTCAAAAGAGAGAAAAGAGAAGAGAGTATTCTCATTCCCTCGTCGGACCATCAACGGAGTAAAGGAGTCACTACAGTACTCGATCTCCATTATCATATTCTCCAGATCAAAAATATTGTACTTAGATTTTTTGTCTATGATTTCTTTGTACTTTTTATTTGTTGTTAAATAAAATTTTCCCAAACTTACAATAATGGCGAATAAGATGGCAACTTTGTTGGGAAAATCCTTCTCCTCTAATGAGAAGGTCTTGACATAGTCCGACGAATCAAAGCTGGATTTGACCCAGAAGATGCGGGTTGTACACTTTAACCAGCAAGCCTTCGAGAAAATGCTCTCTAAGGGTAGCACTTCGCCAAGGCTGGCAAAGCCTAAGAAGACGGAAATGGATAGTCAAGGCCGTTGCGCCCCCTCCCCCACAACTGTGGAGCATGCACTCCCTGTCTCTCTCTCTCAGCTGCAAGAAACGCACATCTTGCGTCCACATGAGTTATCCCTGCTCATGCGGCAGCTTCTTCTGACAAGGAAGGTGTCACGACCCGCACCCGGAAATTCGGGTACGAGTGCGTGGGTACGTCCAGCCTACGCCGCAGAGTCGGCGGTAGTACGCTGTCTAGGTCATATCCACAGTTAACTAATCTAGCTCATTCACAAATAATGAAATAGGCAAGACAATAACAGGAAAGAATACTGAGATTTCAAATGAAATAAATGTGACAACAGATCAAATGTTTAATACAGAATCCAGAATGAAATCGGGGACAAATCCGATTACTAAGATAAAGAGCAAAATAAAATAGCTACTGCTAACTACTCTGCAGAAGTAGTCTCCTGTGTGGGCACAGGCTCCACAACTGCATCACCTGCTGCCTCATAGGGGCCATAAAAGGTGGGGGCATAATCCTCATCATCGCCTAAAACAACGGATCCAGTCAGGAAAGGAGCAAAGTACACAATGCACAACAAGATTTAAACTAAATACTTGTGACAAGAAGAAAAGAACTGACTAAGCATCATGCTGAGAATAAGCTTAAATAAGTAATAATAATAACTAAGGGTTTAACACTAAAAACCAGGAATATAAGTAAGACAAGATTAATTGCTATAAACCAGGAATATGAGTAAATCAGGAATAACAGAAAAATGTAACTGTGACAAGACAACGGGAACTGCAACAAGACAAGAACTATTGTGTGTGAACTTGTGTAGTTAGAATACATAGTTGGCATGTAGGAGCTTATAAAGCTAATAAGGCCGTCATAGACGACTAGCAACTAGGAATAATCAAGTATAAGGCTGATGGTACAGTCACGCACCAACAGCTAGCAACAATAGGGGGAAGGGTAAACTACATGCCTCCTAGTATTCTCCCTCCCGACACGAAAAGCAAGACATAAAATCCAGTGTTCTAACTCTACGTGTAATCATCAATGGTACTAATAAAGTAGAAAATTTATTTATCACAACATAAAGATTAAACTTGAAGTGCAGGTACTTGCCTGTTGTTTGGATCTGATTAATATGGTTCTTGGGGAAAATTCCAGAGATGAGTCCAGATACTGAAATAGACATTACCATCATGCTCAGAAGATGTCAAATAGCTAAAAATGCCTGTCCTTGGGTCCAATTTGGAGACAAGGGCAAAAACGGCAGTTTCGGATCAAAACGGGGTCCGCCGGTAGGCCCACTTTGCACCGAAAAACGTGTCCAAGTCAAAGGTCTCCAAATTCACCAAACTTAGTGTCAACAGGTCAGGAACGCTGATACGAACCCAACGGAACTTCCAGATTTGGATTCCGATGAGCCGAACACAAAATCGCCCGTCGAGCGGGGCCTGTGGGGCCCACGACACGCAATTTTGTCAACGTTCTCAGAATCGAACCAAACTTGACCCACAGGACCAGCGTATCGCTACGAGTCCGATGGCGTAAGTTTCGTCTCGATCTGACGAGTGTACAAGAAGTTAGGGCAAATTGCAGAAAAGGCGGATACGGGGCGATGTCCGCGGATACGCGTTGATTCCGGTGTGCACGCACACCCGAATCAGCTTCCACGAAATCTCACACGTCCGTATCGATGATGCGCACGTATCTGTGAAGACCGCACGCGACCAAGTCGTCCCGTTTGGCGGGACGCACTCAGTTCCGAGGTGAAACAGGGTCTGGTTTTTCCTGTTTTTGGATCGCGGTGTGCGATCACCACAGGACGCGATGCCCCGAACGGTTTGTCCGGGCACCGAGAGGGTCATACAGGCTTCCCAACGCAATTTACGGAATTAAAAACGGGGCAGCGAGGAGAAAGATATGAGTACCTGAACAGGGCTCGAGAAACAGGGAATTTCGTGTCCGTGTCGTGTCCGACACGACACGACGAATTGGGAATTTAGGGTTTTAGGGTTTCTGGAGATTTCCGGCGGCGGCCCGCCGGAGGAGCGCCGGAGGAGGCTGGGGGGCGGTTCGTCGGCTGCTGGGCGTCGGTTGGTGGCGGCGGAGCCGACGGGAGGTGGGCGGAGGCGTTGCCCGCTGCTGTCGGCTGCTGCTCGCGCGCCGGAGCCGGAGGCAGGCGGAGGAGAGGGGTTGCAGCGGCGAGGTCGGGGGGTCAGGCGGCGGGGTCGACCGACGTCGAGGCGGCTTGGGCGGTCGACGGTGGTGGGGGTCGTGGCTGACGGTGGCGAGGGTGGGGCTGCGGGGGTTTTAAAGGGGAAGGAGGAGGCGGTTGCGTCGTGGCTGGGGTGGCGCTCGCAGCGGCGGATCCGGCGGAGGATCCAGCGGCGGAGCGATTCCGACGGAGACATGGGGAGATGCAGCGGGGACCGGGTCAGCGGGCGGGTGGCGGGTCGGGTCTGACTGACCCGACCCGACCCGGTAGCCGGTTGGGCCGCGGGTCAGCCAAGTGGGCCGGGCTGGGGGAAACGGGCCGGATTGGGTCTGGGCCCTGTGGGCCGGGCCCAGTGGGCTGGGTTTAAATTATATTAATAATAATAATAATAATAATAATAATAATAATAATAAAATAATTAATAAATAAATAATTAATTAATTAAATAAATAAATAGTTTTAGGTATTTTAAAAATAGGTCCGGGGTCCAATAAATTTCAGAAAAATTACCCTAAGTCTAGTTTTTCATTTTACACTCAAAAATATTATTTACATAATATTTTAATGTTGTTTATTATCAATTAAAAATTATGTAATATTTGAAAATCCTGATTTTAATTTCAGAAAATTTCCAGAAAATTCCAGAAAAAAAAATCCTAATTTTAATATTTTTGAAAAATCAGGTGCTTACAATCTACCCAACTTATAAAATTTTGTCCTCGAAATTTAAATTATGGCAGGGTTCTCTCTGTCTAAACTCACTTGATTACAGCCTCACGGTTTCTCTCAGGTGGACATTGCGGTCGCTACCCAACTTATAGTTTTACCCATATATCCGCTAAGGCCGTACAACTAGTGAGGCTATGTCTCAACTTAATAAATCATGGTATTGAATCTTCAAGTCTGCAATACAAATACACCACCTATGGTATTCTCTTAGTCATAGAGGTTATCATCAATTCGACCGGTCTGAGGGGTATGTCTAGTACTACAATCAACTTATACCAACCACAGGTTTTTGTCTTTCCAAAATAAGGGAAGACGAGGATCAATAATAAAGAGTTTAAGGGCGAGGTGGTAGAACAGAGGTATAGGGATCAAGGCGTTTAAGGAATTCTAATGGGAATTGTCAGGCGGTTATGGATTGAGATTCTATTCTGGTAATCATTTGTTCGCATGCTCGTATTAGTTCAGTTATGTAACTGATACGATATGCTTGGACGTATTTAGGGGCAAGTATACTAGTCAACTTTTATATCTCAATCCACATGAAGTAGTCGTGCGAAGTGCGAATCAAAATGCACTAAGGTTGATCAGACCGTAGTACACTGATTCTGAATAGACACTTTGTATTAGTGGGGTTGATCAGGCCTCAATAATACATGTGTCATGAACAAGCCTGATAAAGGGTAAGCTTGCAAAACTAGGCTATAAAATAGCAGCATAAATCGAGTTCAGAAAAATTAAGTGCGCTAGATGATGATGAAAAAGGAGGCACAAAATTATTGAAGTCCACAGAATAACACAAAATAAGCACAATAGCAAAAGCCTAAAGAATCGATACAGTTATCAATTTAAAAACATACTAGGTTATTTAGCAAGTTAAAAAAATTACTAGATTGGGGCTGAGGTCACGAACCAACAGGCACGAAAACAATACTAGGAAAAGGTATCTACGAATCACTTACGCGCATTAGCTGCTTCCAGAGTTTGCACGTTCTCCACGGTCATTACGTAAGCTTGTCCACGTCCTGGAGCAGTGGGGCAGTCCCTCACTTGATGTTCTGTTGATCCACAATATAGACAGGCACCCAATCTCTTCCTACAAACTTGCCAGGTGTGACCTTGTTTTCGACAAAAGCCACAAGTGGGAACTCGTTGATTCTGTCCTTGAGCTTGGTGTTGGGGTGCTGCGGCTCGAGGGAGAGGACGCTGAGTTTGCTGCGGGGCCCTCTGCTGTTGTTGCTGTTATTGTTGTTGAAAAGGGCGTTTGTTGGGTCCTGTATTTCCGGTATCTCTTTCCCGCTTCAGTTTATGCCCCATATCTCTCTCTCTACGCCTTGTGCCACGCTCAAAACGGGGTCCGCCGGTGGGCCCGCTTTGCACCGAAAAATGTGTCCGGGTCAAAGGTCTCCAAATTCACCAAACTTAGTGTCAACAGGTCAGGAACGCTGATATGAACCCAACGGAACTTTCAGATTTGGATTCCGATGAGCCGAACACAAAATCGCCCGTCGAGCGGGGCCTGTGGGGCCCACGACACGCGATTTCGTCAACGTTCTCAGAATCGAACCAAACTTGACCCACAGGACCAGCGTATCGCTACGAGTCCGATGGCGCAAGTTTCGTCTCGATCTGACGAGTGTACAAGAAGTTAGGGCAAATTGCAGAAAAGGCGGATACGGGGCAATGTCCGCGGATACGCGTTGATTCCGGTGTGCACGCACACCCGAATCAGCTTCCACAAAATCTCACACGTCCGTATCGACGATGCGCACGTATCTGTGAAGACCGCACGCGACCAAGTCGTCCCGTTTGGCGGGACGCACTCAGTTCCGAGGTGAAAGCGGGTCTGGTTTTTCCTGTTTTTGGATCGCGGTGTGCGATCACCACAGGACGCGATGCCCCGAACGGTTTGTCCGAGCACCGAGAGGGTCACACAGGCTTCCCAACGCAATTTACGGAATTAAAAACGGGGCAGCGAGGAGAAAGATATGAGTACCTGAACAGGACTCGAGAAACAGGGAATTTCGTGTCCGTGTCGTGTCCGACACGACACGACGAATTGGGAATTTAGGGTTTTAGGGTTTCTGGAGATTTCCGGCGGCGGCCCGCCGGAGGAGCGCCGGAGGAGGCTGGGGGGCGGCTCGTCGGCTGCTGGGCGTCGGCTGGTGGCGGCGGAGCCGACGGGAGGTGGGCGGAGGCGTTGCCCGCTGCTGTCTGCTGCTGCTCGCGCGCCGGAGCCGGAGGTAGGCGGAGGAGAGGGGTTGCATCGGCGAGGTCGGGGGGTCAGGCGGCGGGGTCGGCTGGCGTCGAGGCGGCTTGGGCGGTCGACGGTGGTGGGGGTCATGGCTGACGGTGGCGAGGGTGGGGCTGCGGGGGTTTTAAAGGGGAAGGAGGAGGCGGTTGCGTCGTGGCTGGGGTGGCGCTCGCAGCGGCGGATCCGGCGGCGGATCCGGCGGCGGAGCGATTCCGGCGGAGACGTGGGGAGATGCAGCGGGGACCGGGTCAGCGGGCGGGTGGCGGGTCGGGTCTGACTGACCCGACCCGACCCGGTAGCGGGTTGGGCCGCGGGTCAGCCCAGTGGGCCGGGCTGGGGGAAACGGGCCGGATTGGGTCTGGGCCCGGTGGGCCGGGCCTAGTGGGCTGGGTTTAAATTATATTAATAATAATAATAATAATAATAATAATAATAATAAAACAATTAATAAATAATTAATTAATTAATTAATTAATTAAATAGTTTTAGGTGTTTTAAAAATAGGTCCGGGGTCCAATAAATTCCAGAAAAATTATCCTAAGTCCAGTTTTTCATTTTACACTCAAAAATATTATTTACATAATATTTTAATGTTGTTTATTATCAATTAAAAATTATATAATATTTAAAAACCCTGATTTTAATTTCAGAAAATTCCCAGAAAATTCCAAAAAAAAAAAATCCTAATTTTAATATATTTGAAAAATCAGGTGCTTACAGAA
Source organism: Iris macrosiphon (assembly GCA_036927795.1). NCBI lineage: Eukaryota > Viridiplantae > Streptophyta > Magnoliopsida > Asparagales > Iridaceae > Iris > Iris macrosiphon. Next base: position 124,355,375 of record JAYESA010000018.1, read on the forward strand.
GGTGCTCAGCAATTGAGCTATGGCAGAGGAAACTACTACGATGCCAGGAGTTCGAGTGCTAAGGCATGTTCCATGCAGCCATAGCAAAGGCCGCATAAGAAGTCTCATGTGGCATCAGGCTCCAACCGTAGGCATAAGGCTATATGCGGCCTCGACGGTAACAGAAGTTTAGTTTTTGACCGAATCTCATGCGGCGATGATTCCATACGCCATGCTGAGAAAAAAAAGATGTAAACTTGGACTCTTCATACTATGCACTGGTGCACGCTAGAATGGGGAAGCCTAGGGCAGTACGAGCTCACCAAGCTCAAGCGACTGCTCTTTCGGCAGACCGTCAGCAGGCACCCCTAACTGTTATGCGTGTCCCTGACGGAAAGTTGTATAAAATTGACCCATGTGTCCAGTCCGCAGTAGCAAATGGACATGGTCGATCTCGAAAGTCTTCCACTAATTACCCGGGAAAATTTTTTGTACGAACCCCAGGTCAGGGAGCAAAGGCAACGCCTATACACCCATGTGTTTGGTTTATCCGTGCTCATAAGAAGGGTGTAAAGGTGAATCACCCCTCACTTGACTTGCGCAACGTGATCAATCACAAGTGCAAAGCGAGAGAAATAACTACGACATGTATGGTGTCCTCTCCAAGACATGACTGTGCCAACATCATCATCAACTGTTATTGTACCAAGGTAGTAGTACCTGTAGACAGGTAGTCGATATTCCAATGACTGCAACCAAGATCACCCATCCGTCAACATCCCGGAGAGCGGGTACAAATACTAGAGGAGGAGGAGCTTCCATTCTCCTCATGTTATTCTATTTGGAAATCCCCCTCCATAAGGGGAGGACAGAAGTCTAGCACCTCCAATCCTTCACTCTCAACCAACGCATCAAGGAACCGAAGGCAAGCATCAGTGCCCACAGAAGGAGTATTCCTGGGTACGCGCTCAAAAAAGAAACTATCAGCTGCTGGGGGTTGTCCTTTATCGAGATCCCAAATGGATCTGCAAGCTGGGGGTGGCAATCCCTCAGAACTTCGCGACAACCCGACGTTCCAAGGAGACAGTGATTTCCGAAGATCCGACGCTGAGATTCCTGGGGGATCCACCCTTATCAAGAAGATGCATCTTCCTACGCTGGGGGTAGTATTTCCTCTGAGTCCGAAGAGAATGCAATGCTGCCAACTTTTTCTGGGGAATATTCTGTAAAACCCCCTTCCTAGAAAATCGTATATACCCTTTATGTATTATTTATTAATTAATTTGTAGTAATTAGGGACTAAATAGGAGAAATAGATTTTTAATAATTTTTATGTTAGGTGTTCGGGCACTTAGATGACTTATGGGACCTTCAGGAATTTTTCGGAATTTATTCCATGTAGGAGACCTCTTGAGCAATTGCTAGCCTAACGATGTGCAATACCCTATTCTATAAACTTTCTTATGAGTATATATATAATATATATGTATATACAAATATATATATATATGTATATATATCTTATAAATAAAGAAAGGAAAGAAAAGAAAAGAAAATAAGAATTTAGTAATTAACTAATATAATAATAATATTATTATTACTACTTAGTACTTAGGAATCCAATTGCTGCAACCTAACTTTCCTCCCCACTTTAGCACCCCTTCAGCATAATTTCCATGACCGCCCCTTTTGACTCTTCAGCTTGCATAACCCGCATTAGCCTGCGTGAGATTGACCCCTTCAGCGCCCTATTGACTATTCACCCGCGGATCCCTCTCTCTCTCTCTCTCTTAATATATAGCATATATATATATAATAAACTCTCCAAAACCCTAACCTAAAACTCCAGACTTCTTCTTCCCATCTAGAGCCGTCACCACAGCCAGAGAAGCCTCCCCAAGCCATCCAACCATCCTGTCGACGCCGACATCGCGAACCGCAGTCTCCCACTCGAGGCACCTTCGCTCCGACACGAATTCCCGTTGACTCGCTCGACCAAACGCCGATCCGTTTTCATAGGTATGATCTTCCCTCAACCCTCTCCAGTATTTGTTTTATAGTTAACCTCGGAAAATGTGTGCCCCTAGGTGTAAATCAGCGTCCAAAATAGACGGACAGGCAGAATTCTGCAATCGCAGAATTCCAGATTGACCACCCGTATTGTCGAGTTCGTATCTCCCACCACAGAGATCCGAATCCGATGATTCTTTTTGATACCTGTAGAATACATGATCTAGTTTATTTTCTGTATAATAACCCTAGGCTAATAGTTGCTGTGGACATAGTTATGTTCGTCACAAAACTGTGCGCACCCACTTTTTCCGGTTTTCCAAAAGTTGGAGAACGGAGCGTGCCACGCCAACCGGGACCGCCCCGCCGTGTGCCAAGTGTACCAAATGGTGCACACAGCATAACGGGACACGTGAAAATTCGTGGGGACTGATTCGGACTCGTGTGCGCGCCGGAATCAGACCGTATCCGCGGACACATTTCGTGTCGCCACTTTTGTGGAACTCGCGAGTATTTTGTGCACGATTGTCAGATTGCGACAAAACTTGCGCCACTGGACTCGTGGTAACGTGCTGGTCCTGTGACCCAATTTTCACGCATTTCTGAGACGGTTGACCAGATCGCCAATTGGCGGGTCCCACAGTTGACTTTTTGGACCAAATTTTGTTCGGCTCATCGGAATCCAAATTTGGACATACCATTGAGTTTGTATTGACATCTAGAGTTGTTTGACCCATAGTTTGTCCCATTTAGAGACTGTTACCCTCGGCACGCTTTTCGGTGCAAAGTGGGCCACACATGGACCCCACTTTTACCCGAAATTACTGTTTTACCCCTGTGTCCAAATTGGACGAAAGGGATGTGTTTTTTAGCTATTTTGCTCATTCCGGAAACGTTGGTGATATTTATTTCAGCATCCGGAGACATTTGTTCTGTGGCCATAGCTTCTGGTCCTGTGTATTGGACATCTGGACGTGACATTTTGCAGTTTCTTGCCAGGCAAGTATACCTTGCCATTGTACTGTTATTTACATTCCATATGTTGCATGCATCTTTATTTTCTGCCCTTAGTTCATATATTTTAATTGTTATATAAAATGCTCGCGACGGTGACGTCGCGATATGTTTTTACTTATGTATTGCATTGACCCTGTACCTGAGACTACCCCATTATCATATAGTATCATTAGGTTCATTTGGCCGTGACACATATTTTTACACGAGTTGTGAGTCTCATATAGATCACGGACGCATGTATTGACTGATCATCGGTACGTATGGGCCGTGCGTTAGGGATAACTGCTGTTAGAAACTTTGCATGCTAGTAGACTTGACAGTTATTAGAGGTCCAGGGACATAGCTTATTATAGTACGATGGTCCCATCCTTGTACTTGTTTGGTTGCAGGATTGGGCTAGGGTACTAAGAATAGGCTATGGACCAAATCGTGTCATGGATGTGACATGCTTAGAGCATGGGGTGGGAAGAACAACAAGTACCGCATTTGAGCTCCTTTGCACTTTTTCTGTGACGCCCGGATTCTCCGCTGGAGATACGGGTGGTGATGACCCATATATATACATTGGCGGGCCTCCGCCGTTCAAAAGACGACGTGCCTTTGGGCCCCAGGATCTTCAAAAGAGAACCATGCCAAATCCCAGTTTTCAGCCAGATAGCTCACTTGTGGGGAAAGTTGTTCTTAACTGCATTCACTTAGACGGTTAGGCGACCCCTTTGGATATTTATTTCAGTACTTTATTGGCATGTGTTTAAGTATACTTGTTATGTCCCTTTGAGGACCTGGTCCGCTGCCAGGTGTACCTGTTCTTGAGTATTTGCAGGAGCACAGATTTGGAAGAATATAGATGCTTCGTGGATGTCTTCTCTTCGAGCCGTGATTGGTAGCTGGTACTCATATTGTTTGAGTGAGTTGTACTTATATTGTATTTACTTCTCCATTTGAGTTGGTAGTGGATTTGTTTCCATCCAACTATCATCCTTAGATACTTCTTGTTGAGATCTAGTTTCATAGATACTGGTTATTTATTTCTATAAAATTTTGGTGGATGAGATTTAGATTTTGACCTGTGACTTGTATTTTATTTTATACCACTTGTGGATTTTATATTCATATTACAGCGTACGTATGGATTTGGTTTCCATATATTGGAGTTGCCATATCCATGCGGCTGGCATGCTTACGTGTCCTAGTCCTACGTATTTTTGGGACTGGGGCGTGACATATTTTTGTGGTGGCCCATGCAGGTCGAGAGCATATTGTCTCGGTTACGTTATTGTACCGAACAAGCCTGCACCTAGGACTAGAGTATAGGATCTCATCCATAATTGACTGTGATTCATCTCCTCCTATCTGTTCTATTTTTGAACAATTGTATCCTGCTTGATTCATGTGCTTCCCTAATAGTTCCTTGAGTATATCTGGCCTTCTGCTAGAATATAGGAACCCCTGTTATTAGGATGATATTAGAGTAGCACACCTATTTAGAATACAATGAGAATATAGACACACCACTAAGTTTAGAATATCTAGTGAACCCTAGAACTCCTTATCTTTAGATTGGTATACCATTACCCCTTGATGTATTAAGAAGACTTGAGAGTAGTATGGATACTACTAGAGATAGTTAGGGGTTTTACCATAATGTTTGACCCTAGTATTGAGGAATCAATGGAGAACCAATATTGAACATTAGGACTGAACCTAACCTTCATAATTGGATAGTATTAGAGAACTATAAACTTATATCATTGTCTTGTTATTAGTGGACAGCACCCTAGGAAGCCTAGGGGAATGTAATCAACACTTCTCCCTTGATCATACCCCGAATATAGCAACTAACACCCCACTCTCCTAGAGAACCATGATGCTATCTAGAGCCCTCTATCTTTATTTTATATATTGTTTCCCTGCGACCATAGCGCTCGCTATTTTGCGACGGCTAATTACGTTTCTTCTCTTCATCTTTCAACTCGTGCCATCTGACACTTCAGATAGTAGGCCAAGTAATTTTATTCTTGTTAAGGACACATAGTTTGCTAGGATTATAGTTGTAGTCTTGAATTTGAACATTTTTGTGCTTGGTAGTTAAAGTTTGATAAGTTTGAGTTGTTTTTGTAGACTGCGACCCGATGATTATCCCTTAGTGTTAAATCGCGTAATTTGTACCCTCACTTCGATACAAGTTAGACCCTTTCCCCCCTTAACGGCCAGTAACTCTTCTATCCCTACGATTGACACATGTTCTATGAGCACTATGATTAGGACTTAAGTTGACCCTTACCTATATAATGCAATAGGAGACCCTAATAAGTACCAAGATTTTCCCTCATACACCCTAATAAGAGTTCTGTTTTAATTACATGTACAAGATTATTGTGTAGGACCCTCTTAAGACTGTCACCGTATTAGTTTAATTCTAAGTTGGGTAGTATACCTCACCACCTAGTATCATATAGCTCTTGTGATCCATTAATGAAGTATAAATGAATGGCATTAATTGTATGCTAAAATAAGATGATAGTGTTTATTCAGACTATAGAACTTAGAGGCTCATACCCCTACTTTGTCGACTATCGACTTAGACAAGGAATTAATATGATAACTGTAGAGATTGTAGAGTCTTTTGTTATTGTTGCTTATGTTATTTTATTTTTGTAACTTGAATTATTTGTGACTTCTCTCATCATAATCCAGCGTTATATTTTCTGTGCTACCTTGAATTATGCTGCTATTATAGCCTAGTTTTTACAAGCTTATTCCTTATCGAGCTTGTTCATGACATATGTATTATTGGGGAGGCCCACAATAATACATTTCAGAATCAGTGTATGAAGGTCTAGCTAACCTTAGTGCGCTTGATTCGCCCTTCGTAACGCTACTTTGCGTGGATTGAGATATGTAGTGATTAGTAGACGAATATACTTGCCCTAGACATGTCTGACATATCGTATCGGTTACATGACTGTACTAATACGAGCATGCGAATAGGAACTACCAAAATAGGATTTCAATCCACAACTGCTTTGATAATTCCCAATTGAATTCTTTAAACGCCTTGATCCCAATACTTCTAATTCTATTACGCTGCCCTTGAACTCTTTATTATTGATCTTCGTCTTCCCTTATTTCGGAAAGACGAAACCTCGTACTGGGTATAAAGTTTGATACACAGAGAGTACTAGATATACCCCATAGACCGATCACATACTTGAGGATTATTCTTTCGTAATTAAGGACATATCATATGTGATATGATCGGCGTTGAAGTTTCGAGGATTGAACGACATGAGTAAATAAATTAAGGGATATTTTCTTAAGGTATATAGCCTTAGGTGATAGGTGGATAAATTCTAAGTTGGGTAGTAGTGCATTGTCAACTCGGGAGGAAATTCTTTTAGATTATGATCGAGTAAGATTAGATTGGGAGAGGTTCAAGCCATTGTAATTTTGAGAAATTTAGAAGGATGACTAAGATGATGAGGATCAATGAATTGATATTGAGGACCCAATATTTATACCTTAAGTGCATGAGTTAAATTTTTGAACAATGAAGGTAGAATCACCAATTTGAATTTAGAGGATAAATATAGAATTTCAGACTTGAATATTGGTGTACTGCATTTAAATTATTTTTCAAATTGGTGATTTGAAGTAAGAATTAAAATTTTGGTTGGACGACCTATTTGAAATAATGAGGATGTGAATGGAATTAAAGAGTTGAGACATACAAAATTTTATAAGTGAAAATGGAAATATATTGGACTCAAACCACTTCTAAAGAAGATTATGATAGTTAGAGATCGTGAGGTAAAAGTTATATGAGTATGTAAATCTTGGAGATGTTATGTGGATGTGGATAATTTGAAACAAGGGGAGAAGAGATAACCATAGGTTAAATTTTGATTGGAGCAGTGGACATCTTAACCTAGAAGTGATTGTAATGGATATGATTAGGATTTTAATTATCGCAAGAAGATTGCGACTGACTTGCCTTATTGTACCTAAAGGATTAACCGATTCCGCCTTATTTTAATTTTGAGGACGACATTGTCTTAAGTTGGCTGAATTGTGAAACCCCCTCACCTAAGAATTTGATCTACTCGGCTTAGATAGTGAGACTGAGGCTAGCACGAATCCACTTAGAAATAGAACACGGTATTTTTATTTAGTTTTACAACATGATATCACTTGACACGCCTTACCGTGCTCCGATAATTGGAGCACTACACTAGCCACTGCCTTCCTACAAATTCTACACCCTTATCCTAGACATGCCCATCATCCAATTCTCATCTTTGTGCAATTTTCCAATTGTTGGACGCTTTTATGCAAAGGAGCATTTATGTGTCCACACCATTGGACATGACACATGAAGAAACATATTTTTCGCTCATATGAATTTTTTCATAATTTTTTTTTCGGGATGTGCAACGTGCAACATCGCCCACCCCTTTAACCTAATCTTGCATTTTAAATAATGCAAATCTTATACCATCCTTGCATTCTATCGTGGCTTAATTTTAATTTCGAGGACGAAATTTTTACAAGTTGGGTAGAATGTAAAACTCCCTTCCTAGAAAATCGTATATACCCTTTATGTATTATTTATTAATTAATTTGTAGTAATTAGGGGCTAAATAGGAGAAATAGATTTTTAATAATTTTTATGTTAGGTGTTCGGCCACTTAGATGACTTATGGGACCTTCAGGAATTTTTCGGAATTTATTCCATGTAGGAGACCTCTTGAGCAATTGCTAGCCTAACGATGTGCAATACCCTATTCTATAAACTTTCTTATGAGTATATATATAATATATATGTATATACAAATATATATATATATATATGTATATATATCTTATAAATAAAGAAAGGAAAGAAAAGAAAAGAAAATAAGAATTTACTAATTAACTAATATAATAATAATATTATTATTACTACTTAGTACTTAGGAATCCAATTGCTGCAACCTAACTTTCCTCCCCACTTTAGCACCCCTTCAGCATAATTTCCATGACCGCCCCTTTTGACTCTTCAGCTTGCATAACCCGCATTAGCCTGCGTGAGATTGACCCCTTCAGCGCCCTATTGACTATTCACCCGCGGATCCCTCTCTCTCTCTCTCTCTTAATATATAGCATATATATATATAATAAACTCTCCAAAACCCTAACCTAAAACTCCAGACTTCTTCTTCCCATCTAGAGCCGTCACCACAGCCAGAGAAGCCTCCCCAAGCCATCCAACCATCCCGTCGACGCCGACATCGCGAACCGCAGTCTCCCACTCGAGGCACCTTCGCTCCGGCACGAATTCCCGTTGACTCGCTCGACCAAACGCCGATCCGTTTTCATAGGTATGATCTTCCCTCAACCCTCTCCAATATTTGTTTTATAGTTAACCTCGGAAAACGTGTGCCCCTAGGTGTAAATCAGCGTCCAAAATGGACGGACAGGCAGAATTCTGCAATCGCAGAATTCCAGATTGACCACCCGTATTGTCGAGTTCGTATCTCCCACCACAGAGATCCGAATCCGATGATTCTTTTTGATACCTGTAGAATACATGATCTAGTTTATTTTCTGTATAATAACCCTAGGCTAATAGTTGCTGTGGACATAGTTATGTTCGTCACAAAACTGTGCGCACCCACTTTTTCCGATTTTCCAAAAGTTGGAGAACGGAGCGCGCCACGCCAACCGGGACCGCCCCGCCGTGTGCCAAGTGTACCAAATGGTGCACACAGCATAACGGAACACGTGAAAATTCTTGGGGACTGATTCGGACGCGTGTGCGCGCCGGAATCAGACCGTATCCGCGGACACATTTCGTGTCGCCACTTTTGTGGAACTCGCGAGTATTTTGTGCACGATTGTCAGATTGCAACGAAACTTGCGCCACTGGACTCGTGGTAATGCGCTGGTCCTGTGATCCAATTTTCACGCATTTCTGAGACGGTTGACCAGATCGCCAATTGGCGGGTTCCACAGTTGACTTTTTGGACCAAATTTTGTTCGGCTCATCGGAATCCAAATTTGGACATACCATTGAGTTCGTATTGACATCTAGAGTTGTTTGTCCCATTTAGAGACTGTTACCCTCGGCACACTTTTCGGTGCAAAGTGGGCCACACATGGACCCCACTTTTACCCAAAATTACCGTTTTGCCCCTGTGTCCAAATTGGACGAAAGGGATGTGTTTTTTAGCTATTTTGCTCATTCCAGAAATGTTGGTGATATTTATTTCAGCATCCGGAGATATTTGTTCTGTGGCCATAGCTTCTGGTCCTCTGTATTGGACATCTGGACGTGATATTTTGCAGTTTCTTGCCAGGCAAGTATACCTTGCCATTGTACTGTTATTTACATTCCATATGTTACATGAATCTTTATTTTCTGCCCTTAGTTCATATATTTTAATTGTTATATAAAATGCTCGCGACGGTGACGTCGCGATATGTTTTTACTTATGTATTGCATTGACCCTGTACCTGAGACTACCCCATTATCATATAGTATCATTAGGTTCATTTGGCCGTGACACATATTTTTACACGAGTTGTGAGTCTCATATAGATCACGGACGCGTGTATTGACTGATCATCGGTACGTATGGGCCGTGCGTTAGGGATAACTGCTGTTAGAAACTTTGCATGCTAGTAGACTTGACAGTTATTAGAGGTCCAGGGACATAGCTTATTATAGTACGGTGGTCCCATCCTTGTACTTGTTTGGTTGCAGGATTGGGCTAGGGTACTAAGAATAGGCTATGGACCAAATCGTGTCATGGATGTGACATGCTTAGAGCATGGGGTGGGGAGAACAACAAGTACCGCATTTAAGCTCCTTTGCACTTTTTTTGTGACGCCCGGATTCTCCGCTGGAGATACGGGTGGTGATGACCCATATATATACATTGGCGGGCCTCCGTCGTTCAAAAGACGACGTGCCTTTGGGCCCCTGGATCTTCAAAAGAGAACCATGCCAAATCCCAGTTTTCAGCCAGATAGCTCACTTGTGGGGAAAGTTGTTCTTAACTGCATTCACTTAGACGGTTAGGCGACCCCTTTGGATATTTATTTCAGTACTTTATTGGCATGTGTTTAAGTATACTTGTTATGTCCCTCTGAGGACCTGGTCCGCTGCCAGGTGTACCTGTTCTTGAGTATTTGCAGGAGCACAGATTTGGAAGGATATAGATGCTTCGTGGATGTCTTCTCTTCGAGCCATGATTGGTAGCTGGTACTCATATTGTTTGAGTGAGTTGTACTTATATTGTATTTACTTCTCCATTTGAGTTGGTAGTGGATTTGTTTCCATCCAACTATCATCCTTAGATACTTCTTGTTGAGATCTAGTTTCATAGATACTGGTTATTTATTTCTATAAAATTTTGGTGGATGAGATTTAGATTTTGACCTGTGACTTGTATTTCATTTTATACCACTTGTGGATTTTATATTCATATTACAGCGTACGTATGGATTTGGTTTCCATATATTGGAGTTGCCATATCCATGCGACTGGCATGCTTACGTGTCCTAGTCCTACATATTTTTGGGACTGGGGCGTGACATATTCACAACAAGAGTCTGAGGCAAAAAGTACAACGTCCACCGTCACATCCATCTCTCCCCACGTGAGAATAGTCTACATGGTAGGGGACGATCATGAGGGACCCAACGATCGACAATGCCTCGATACCTTAGAGGTAATGATGCAAACCATGAGCGTGTCAATGCAAGCCTTGACCCAGACAATATTGGAGATCAAGGCGAATATAGCCTCACAGCCTCCGAGGGCTTCAAGTCAGGTAGCCTGGATCTCGGAACCAACAGGTGCTCAAACGCAACCGCTCCACCCGCGGGAGTCAATCATACCTTGCCCAGATCGTTCGCTCCTTCTGCAGTATAGGAAGCCCAAAAAGCAATAAGGGAAGTACGAGAACTTCGAGCCCGCCTCGACTCCATGAGCAATTGGGACACATTGTGCGAGCTTGGGATACGACAACCGTATCCCCTCGACTAGAGAGACATATCGTACATGCCTAAATATAAGACCTTCAATATCACTCCATTTGACAAAAAGACATCTCCCCGTCAATACATGAGCTACTTCAAGACCGTGACGGGGCATCTGCCCCACAACGATGCTCTCCTCACCAAGCTCTTTGTCGTCGCATTGTCTGGAGTAAGCCTTCGACTAGTTTAGCAGTCTCCAAGACAATTGTATCTCGTCATTTGACGATCTCAAAATCCTTTTCCTTGCCCAATTTTATGATGAGGGAAACGACATAACGATATACTCTCTGATGGACATCATACAAAAGGAAAAGGAGCTTGTACGGGAGTACATCGAATGATATAGGCAAGTAGTGTTAAAATTACCCTACGGTAATCCTGAGTCCATGCTGATAGACACATGCCGGAGGAATCTACTTCCAGCAGTCAGACTCTGGATAGACGATACTCAGCTTAAAGACTATATGACGTTCAACATAAATGTTGTTGGCGCTAAAAAAAGGTGGACTCCCGACTCTTAGGAGTACAGATCTCCGTCGCTGATGATTGTGGAAAATGTCTGTATGATAATAACAACAACCACAACAGTAAAAATAACGTCCATGATGGCAAATGAAAGCAGACCCTTGTTGCCAATCTTGCCAAGAAGCCCGAGCAGAAGTCCGCAGAGGCTCCTAAATCGAAAAAGACTTACTCTTTCGAAGATGAGCATGTCATGGCAATCTTCGTTATACTAATAAAGGGAAACAAGCTCCGACTTTCCGACAAGAAATGTCCTAAGGAGGAAGACAAGGTCAATAACCCCAAGTACTGTCACTTCCACCGTTATGTCCACCATTCAACAAAGGATTTCTACACGTTGAAGCGATACATCCAGGGTTTGCTAGATTTCTAGGCCCTCACCTTGGACTTCTAGGATATGATAGTTACCGCCAACATGGTATCTCTCCAGTTTGGGGACTTTCATGTAACGAAGGCCCAATATGGCGTGGTCCCGATTCCCAAGGCCATAATGGAGGTTGTTAATCTCCCTCCATCTCGTGACCAAGAAGGGGCTGGTACCTTTCAGCACACCACAGGGTAAGGTCATGTGGATTCATCCAGATCTTACTCCAAACTTGATGCAGCAAGCAACGCCTTCCGTCGTGAAGTCCAAAGGAAAAAAATCTAAATCTTGCCACATGATTTCTTCGACCACCGAGGAAGCCATAGCGGGGGTAATTAGGTTAGGCCTTGCATAACAACGGGACTATGATGATCCCAATGACAGTCCACCTCTAATCACTACACATGTTATATCGGATCTGGGTCTGTCTCAACCCTCCACAAAAGACAAACAAAAGCAGACTCGCTTTGACAAGCTACTGCGGAAGGATACATCACGGGGCTAGAGAAGCCCTACATCTTCGACATATTGGCATAACTCACCAATACTCTAGCTAAACTATCATTCTTTGAGCTCCTCCGTCTCTCCAAAGAAACTCAGGATGCTTTAAGCGAGGCATTGCAGAACGTCGACTGTAAAACCCCTATTTTAAAAAAAATTGTATTTATTATTCTTTTATTAATTAATAATCTAATTATGGTAATTATGTGCTAAATAGGAGAAATAGATTTTTAATAATTTTTATTTTAGGTGTTCGGGCACTTAGAGGACTTATGGGACCATCAGAAATTTTTCGGAATTTATTCCATGTAGGAGACCCCTTGAGCAGTTGCTAGCCTAACGATGTGCATTACCCTAATCTATAAATTTTTCTTGTGAATATATATATAATATATATTTATATACAAATATATATATGTATATATATATATATATTTATAAAAGAAAAGATAAGAAAATAAAAGATTAATTAAATAAGTAACTAAAATTAATAATATTAATAATAATAATAACATACTTAAACTTACTGACAGACCCGCCCTTAAATCCCTTAGCACTTTGCAGCAGCTTGCAATTCAGCAACTTGCTGAATAGATCCGACCCATTCAGCGTTAACCCCTTCACCCCCGCGAACCATCCGTCCCAACCCTCTCTCTTCCTAATATAATATATGGTTTTTGAGAGAGAAATATATATATATATATATATATATATATATATATATATATATATATATATATATATATATATATATATATATATATATATATATATATTTTTCTCTCTCAAAAATCCTAACCTAATTTCCAGACCTCCTCTTCCCATCTAGAGCCGTCACCGCAGCCAGAGAAGCCCCACCAAGCCATCCAACTATCCCGACGACACCGACCTCGCATCCTGCAGAATCCCACTCGAAGCACCTTCGCTTCGGAGTGATTTTCCGTCGACTCGCTCAACCAAATGCTGTTCTGTTTTCATAGGTATGATCATCCCTTAACCCTCTCCAATATTTGTTTTATAGCCAACCTCGGAAAACGTGTGCCCCTAGGTGAAAAACAGCGTCCAAAGTGGACGGACAAACCCAATTCTGGAATCGCATAATTCCAGAATGACCACCCATATTGTCGAGTTCGTATCTCCCACCACAGAGATCCGAATTCGGTAATTCTTTTTGATACCTGTAGAATACTTGACCTAGTTTATTTTCTGTTAAATAACCCTGTGCTATTAGTTGCTATGGACATAATTACATTCGTCACAAAACTGCGCGCACCCACTTTTTCCAGTTTTTCAAAAGTTGGAAAACGGAGCGCGCCCCGCCAAACGGGACCGCCCTGCCGTGTGCCAAGTGTACCGAATGGTGCACGCAGCATAATCGAATACGTGAAAATTCGTGGGGACTGATTCGGACGCGTGTGCGCGCCAAAATCAGGCCGTATCCGCGGAAACACACCGTGTCACAACTTTTGTGGAACTCTCACGTATTTTGTGCACGCTTGTCAGATTGCGACGAAACTTGCATCACTGGACTCGTGGTAACGCGTTGGTCCTGTGACCCAATTTTTACGCAATTCTGAGATGGTTGACCAAATCGCCAATTGGCGGGCCCCACAGTTGACTTTTTGGACAAAATTGTGTTCGGCCCATCGGAATCTATATTTGGACATACCGTTGGGTTCGTATTGACATTTAGAGTTGTCTGACCTATAGTTTGTCCCATTTAGAGACTGTTACCCTTGGCACGCTTTTTGGTGCAAAGTGGGCCACATGTGGACCCCACTTTTACCTAAAATTACCGTTTTGCCCCTGTGTCCAAATTGGACGAAAGGGAAGTGCTTTTTAGCTATTTCGCTTATTCTGGGAATGTTGGTGATGTTTATTTCAGCATCCGGAGGCGTTCATTCTGAGGCCGTAGCTTCTGACTCTTGGTGTTGACATTGGGACACTATATTTTGCAGCCTTCTTGCCAGGCAAGATACCTTGCCAAATTGTTACAGTACCTTTATATGCTATTTATATTTCTTTATATTTATTACATTTCTGTTTAGTCTTGCATGTGTAGTTTTCTTTCAGTCATTATTATATATTAGATATGTTGACACACACTTGACACTTAGTATCATAGAGGACAATCATTAGGCGTATGGGCTTTAACCACTCTGGTAACACCGTAGTCACTAGCACGCACTATGGTGGGTCATGTCCGATGGTCGCTACCCACGAGGTATGTCGATTGATGGAGTCCGAGGGTCGCTACCCCCAAGGTATGTCGGCTGTTGATGTTCATAGACGAGTGCATGAGTTGTGAGGCTTAGATCGAGTAGACTACCCTTGCCCATACGTCGAAAAGTTGTCCTCATTTGCATTCATATAGATTGTCTTGTACAGCGTACTTATTTATTTTCAAATTATATGCATGTTTATTGTATTCAAATTGGCATGTATTTTGTGTATCTTGTTACGTCCCTCTGAGGACCTGGTCCCCTGCCAGGTGTATCTGCTCTTGAGTATTTACAGGAGTACGGGCCTGGACCTGACGCATTCCTTTCTGCCGAGGAGGTCTTACCTTCTGAGCATCGTTGATTATCTGGCGATGGATTCTTTTAGCTATTACACTTCTGTCTTCATATTATTTTAAATTGGATATTTTATACTCCTCTCTCATTTTAGTTTTGGATATAGTCTTTGGTAGTGGATTTGTCTCCACCCGACTATTATTTTTAGATATTTCAGACTCCTTATTCTAGTTTAGTATTTCTTTTCTATGACTTGTTGTGTGGATGAGATTAGCATATCTGTGACTTGTGACATTATATATACCACATGTGAGTTATATTCATATTACAGCGTACGTATGGGTTATGGTTTCCATATATTGGAGTTGCCATATCCATGCGGCTGGCATGCTTACGTGTTCCTAGTCCTACGTATTTGGGACTGGGGCGTGACATATTTTTGTGGTGGCCCATGAAGGTCGAGTTAGCCGTTTCGGTTACGTAACTGTACCGAGAGGGCCTGCACCTAGGATTAGAATTTTAGATCTCATCCACACTTGACTATAACTTACCTTTCTTCCAACATGTCCTACTTAAGTTCTTGCATCATGCTTGATTCATGTACTCTTCTTAATCCTTCGTCCATCTCTTGCAGAGAGATGAATTTGAATAACGGGCATGCCGCCACCGGGGATAACACGTCTCCAGGGGACGACGACCAACCACTAGGAGTGACCTCAACACCACCTCTTCTTCCCTGACCGGATGGACCGACTAGCAATCCAATTCCATCAACCCCCTCCACGATACCTAATGGGACATTTCCAGCTCCACTAGCACCGCAGGATGGCTAGACACAGCTGTTCCAATTTTTTCAGATGATAATGCAGGAACAAAGGCAGCAGGCAGCCGAGCAGAGGCCGCAAACAGCAGAGCAAAGGCTAAAATTTTTGGCAGCGCTTGAGAGAATGGCTGCACTAGCCCCTGCACCAACCCAGGCACTAGTTTCAGTACCACAAGCTCGGGTTGGTTCAGTCAAGGACTTTGTGCAGATGGGCCCTAAGCCATATAAGGGTAATGAGAGTCCAGAGGAGACCACGAACTGGATTGCCAATACCAAGAAGTTGTTAGAGGCATCACAATTACCTTCTGACCTATGGATGATAGGCGTGAGGACTCAGTTAGAAGGCAACGTGCATCACTGGTGGGAATCAATGGAGCGCCAGTTGGGTACGCGTCAGACTTGGGAGCAATTTTTGGAATGCTTTGAGAGGAAGTACTTCCCGGATACTGTAAGGGACGCATTGTACGGTCAGTTCCTCCATCTAGAGCAAGGGGACAAGACGGTTGATGAGTATGACGCAGAATTTAGCCGTCTCAGTAAGTATGGCACAGTCTTAATACCTAATGACTTAGAGAAGGCTAAGAGGTTTCACCGCGGGCTGGCTCAGGAGCTCCAACACTATACTAGCTCCCAGTCCCGGATCTCTTATGCCGAGCTATTGACACAGGCCAGGATCCAGGAGGCCATCAGCAAGGGAAACAGAATTCAACAGAGAAGTCACCAAGGACCAGTAAGGATACAGCAAGGAGGACCCATTCGACACCCTTTGACACACCAGCAATCAGATAGTGCTACACCATATCCAACCAAGGAGCTCCGTACTTGTCACTATTGTGGAAGGACAGGTCATATTCTAAGAGACTGTCATCATCGATTGGGGTCGTGCATGATATGTGGATCAAGTCACCATCAAACCCAAGAATGTCCTAAACAGAACCAGAGACCTATGGCATTAGAATCAGGAACACCGCATACACCCTCAAGTATAGAAGACCAAAGGGACCCACCACTGCTTCTACAGTCTGCACAAATGGAGGGGACTAGACCCCAGTTGAACAACCAAGGACAAGGCCAAGCACTCATTATGACAAGTATGGGAGAGCAAACACAGGAAGCCGTAGATACAGGTACGATCTTTTAGTTATAACTGTCTTTGCATACTCATAACCCCATTGTGACACAAGCTCTTAGATGCACAAATAGATATATAATTATATATATGGTAGTCTAGCAGTTAAAAGGATATATTTCTATTCTACCCTGGTGGCATACACGCGATGCCAATGGATGACGTGAGTAGCAGTAGTAGTATTCTTCCCCTATCCTTATCTCGCCCTCTTGGGTGACTCATCTCCTCCTTTTATATTCATTCCTTACCTCGTGCGTAACTCTTCCTATCATAGTCATATCTTTTGTGCCATTATGAATTGTTTGATATCAACCTCACCCCTATTTTGTTAGTTAAACATAAATGTGTTAGTAATGCTTGATAACTAAGGATGAGTTCTTAATATATATAAATATATATGTAATCCCCCTGATTTTCATAATTTTATAATTTAGATTTTTCTGAATTTTCTGGAATTTTCTGTAAATTAAATTCAGGTATTTTAATTATTACAGGATTTTTAAATGTTAATAAATATTATTAAAATGTGAAAAAATATATTTTCTAGTGTAAAATTAAAAACCAGACATAGGGTAATTTTCTGGGAATTTATTGGACCCCGGATGGATTTTAAAGCATTAAAAACTATTGTTAAAATTAACTGATTATTTAAACCAATATAATTAGCCAAACCCAAACCCTGAGTTTGAACCGGACCGGACCGGCCGGTCTGACTGAACCGGACCAAAACCCTTAACGGGTCGGATCCGGGTCAGACCCGACCCGTCCGAATCCGACCCGACCCGGTTTGAACCCTAACCCCCAAATCTCTTCTCCTTCTCCCCCGATTCCTCTTCTCCGGCGGCCGTTCAGCCGCCGTGGCCGCCGGCGACGCTTCTCCTTCGGCTTCCCCGAAACCCCCGAACTCATCCCCTTCGACTTCTGGCAACTCCCGTCCGTCACTCTCCCCTCGACCTCTTTATATACCCCTTATTCCGCCGGAAAACCCATTTCTTCTCCGATCATCTCCGACCAACCCGACGCCGCCCTCGACGACCGGCCTCGCCGCCAGACCCCGGCCGCCCACCTCCAGCAGAACCTAACCCCAGTCGCCTATCTCCCCACAGACCCGCGCCGGCCCCTCTTCAGTCGTCGACTCCTCCGGCCGGCACTGACAGCACCGGCGCCACCTCCGCCCGCACCCAGGTAGACTCCGGCGAGTCCCGACCAGCTCAGGCGAGCCTCCAGCAGCAAGCCCTAACCAGGACATGGGTCGGACACAGATCCTCAGACTCGGACACGGACAGAAACCCTAGGGTGGACACAACATTCAGACGCGAGTCGGACACGAAGAATACACTGATTTCGAGCCTGTTCAGGTACTCGTATATCGCGCCTCGTAGCTCGGATTTCGATTCCGTAAATTGTATCGCGTAGCCTGTATGACCCTCTCGGTGTCCGTGTGAACCGCTCGGGGCATCGCGTCCTGTGATGATCGCACACTGCGATCCAAAAACAGGAAAACCCACGCCCTATTTCACCTCGGAACTGAGTGCGCCCCGCCAAACGGGACGACTTGGTCGCGTGCGGTCTTCACAGATACGTGCGCGTCGTTGATACGGACTTGCGGAATTTTGCAGAAGCTGATTCGGATGTGCGTGCACACCGGAATCAGTGCGTATCCGCGGACATCGCCCCGTATCCGACTTTTTTGTAATTTGCTGTAACTTAGTGTACACACGTCGGATCGAGACGAAACTTGCGCCATCGGACTCGTAGCAATACACTGGTCCTGTGAGCCAAGTTTGGTTCGATTTTGAGAACTTTGACAAAATCGTGTGTCGTGGGCCCCACAGGCTCCAACCGATGGGCGATTTTGAGAACGGCTCATCGGAATCCAATTCTGGAAGTTTCGTTGGGTTCGTATCATCGTTTCTGACTTGTTGACACTAAGTTGGACTATTTTTGAGACCTTTGATCCTGACGCATTTTTTGGTGCAAAGCGGCCCACATTTGGACCCCGCCTTGACCCGAAAATAACGTTTTTGTCCTTGTCTCCAAATTGGACTCAAGGACAGGCGTTCCTAGCTGATTAATATTTTTTGGACCTGATGGTGATGTCTGTTTCAGCAACCGGAGTACTGCCTGCAATCTCCGCTGACGTCAGAGCTACAAATGGAGACCGAACCCAGGCAAGTATACCTTGCCAAATCCTGCAGCTTTGATACTTATCTCCTGGATTTATTTTCATTGTCTTGCAAGATAGCTGAACAATATTTGCATGTTTCTCTCTTTGCAATTGTTACTTTCTTATAGTTCTTGAGGCTTGTTGATTTATTCCTGCTGCTCTAGTTTTATTTCCTCGTTTTGCGTGCATGTACATTATTTGCTCTTTCCTTGAATCACTACTTGTTCCATAGACATATTGTGATGGTTTATATGTACTCTGCATTCCTGGAGTTGACTTGACTGATTTCTTAGTTCCTAGATGGTTGTTATTGGATATTGACTACACTTGAGCAATCTCGATTGTGAGTACCCATTGTACTACAACAGAGAATTGTTCACTTGACTATCTCCTTCGTGAGCTCCCGTTGAGCTGCGAAAGAGCCATACTATAGACTGTGAGTCCCCGTTGGACTGCTTTCTATAGGATCGTGATCTCCTATTGAGATGCGGTTACCCCGATTGCTTGTAGTCATGTTTGATAGCATCACTGGCATGCCACTGTCTTAGACGTAGTGTTTTCTTGTGTCTTATTTTGCTCGTGTTTACTTTCTTCTCTATCTTGCATGTCATTTACTGTATTTGGCTCGTATTCTTTTGTATCTTGCTATGTCCCCTGAGGAGCTGGTTTTGTTCTCCAGATTTAGCAGACGAGGAGTACCGCAGCTTACGAACCAGCACCAGACGAGAGTTTGATTGCAGTTGATGGCCCTGCTTCTTAGTTACTGTCTAGCATGTTTTAGTTATCTTTCTTGTCTTGATTTTTCTTGTTATCGGTAGTGGATTTGTCTCCACCCGACTTAGTATTAATTCTTGCTGGACATTCGACAGTGACTTTACTTTCAGCATTTAATTCAGTTTTGTTTTAGTTCATATTGTTTTGTGGATGAGAATAGTAAACCTGACTAAAATAATACAGCTTAAGTACGCTCCGATGGATCCATTAAATTGGGTTTGTCCATCGGTGTGTGCTGCTGGCCATTGCCACGTGTCCAATCCCTCAGTATTTTGGGACTGGGGCGTGACATGGTTTTTGTGGTGGCCCATGCAGGTCAACGACTAAAATTGTTCGGTTTCAACTTAGGGACCGAACAGGCCTGCAATAAAGATAGGAAAGTTTTAGGATCTCATCCACTTGCTTGAAACTTTCTTGATATCTATATCGGATTCGAATCAATTTCTTGAATTGCATCCTGCCTTGATTCCTGAACGCCTCTCATTGTTTATTTTGGTTGCAGAGTTATGGATTCACGAACAAACGACGAGGCTCCTGCAATATCACCACAAGATGTTGTGGTAACCAACGAAGATGAAGCGACACCAGTTGATGAAGGACGACCAGCTCAACAAGCAAGTCATCATGCCACGAGAATCCAGCAAGATAACAATCCACCATCGACACAATTGCCCGTAATTCCACCAGGACAGACCATGGACGGGCAGCAGATGTTTCAAATGATCTATACAATAATGCAAGCTCAACAAGAGGCTTGGAGTCGCAGCCTAGTAACCGTACTAGAGCAGGCACGACGGCCAACAATGGGTTCTATCACCGATTTTCGCCAGCTGAAGCCTCGTACCTTCTCAGGAAAAGAGGAGCCCACAGAAGTTCATGAGTGGCTCACCAACACACAACATCAATTAGAAGCAGCTGAACTTCCAAAGGAACGTTGGATGACTGCCGTCAGAATGTAGTTGACAGACAATGCTCATCACTGGTGGCTATTTGAAGAGACACGACTTGGACCAGACCGAGCCACTTGGGAAGAGTTCTCTAGACTCTTTCTGGAGATGTACATTCCAGCCATTGCTCGATCAGAACTTCGGGACAAGTTCAATCGCCTCACTCAGGACAATTTGACAGTGGAAGAGTACAACGCGGAGTTCATTCGTCTGAGTCATTTTGCCCCTACTTTGATTCAGACAGAAGAAGAAAAGGCTGAGAAGTTCTTCGACGGACTAAACATTGAGCTGCAGAAACTGATTGGATCCATTGCGCCTACATCTTATCCGGACGTCCTTGCTGCAGCACGACGCATGGAGCGCGTCATCAGGAGAGAGACCAATCTGAAGAGGTCATCCACATCAGCAACAGTCGGAGCACCACAGGAAGAAGGTGCAAAGAGACTTCACAGTCACCAGTCACCAGAAGCATCTCCACAGGCAATACTTGTCTGTCCATATTGTCACAGGCGAGGCCATATTGAGGACTAGTGTAGACGCTAAAAGATATTATGATTAGCTTGCGGATCCAGTCAGCATTTAATAAGGGAATGCCCAGAGCATCGAGAAAGAGTACCAAAAGTTAACCAGCAAGCGTTACCAGTACCGAGGACAATCTATCCAGCGTTGGTAGCACCACAAACGGAAGTTCGAGAAGTTCTACCACCAGCTTCAGGAGGGTATCAGCCGAGGCCACCTTTGATACCCCAGGAACTGCTTTTCCAGCAAGCTCAGCAGCAGCAGAGGAATCGACGGCAAGGACGTGGACAAGCCCTCACGATGTCTTTGGAGAACGCGCAGAACCAAGGAGTAGCTAATACGCGTAAGTTCTTATAGTTTTCTGTTTCTAGATCGTGCCTGCTGGTTCGTGACCCTAGACTTAACCTGATAACTTTAAATTGCTAATAATTGATAACCTAGTGTTAACCTAGTAATTTTGCTGTTAATCTAATATGCTTTAAAAGAATAACCTGTGTTCTAAAAACTATAATTTTCTAGATTTCGTACAGTTGGGAAATTTTATAACATTTAATGCTTAGGGAAATAATTTTCCTAGGTGTTACTCTCAACCTTGAAATTCCTTGATGTGCTTCGAAAATGGATGTAACCGTGTCATCTCTGTTGACCGGTTATTCTTTGATTGCGAGGACGCAATCCTCTTAAGGGGGGTAGATTGTAATCCCCCTGATTTTTATAATTTTATAATTTGGATTTTTCTGAATTTTCTGTAAATTAAATTCAGGTATTTTAATTATTACAGAATTTTTAAATGTTAATAAATATTATTAAAATGTGAAAAATTATATTTTCTAGTGTAAAATTAAAAACCAGACATAGGGTAATTTTCCGGAAATTTATTGGACCCCGGATGGATTTTTAAAGCATTAAAAACTATTATTAAAATTAACTGATTATTTAAACCAATATAATTAGCCAAACCCAAACCCTGAGTTTGAACCGGACCGGACCGGCCGGTCTGACTGAACCTGTAACGCCCCGCTCCGAACGGTTACTTATGGAACACTACGCTGCTTCGACTCGGTTGAGAATCGAGTCTCGGGGAAACCTTACCGCCAAATCAACACGGACGAAGTGCAATGAAACATTCCAATTAATGGAACGACTTCTATTGAAATGAGTCCAAGAGTTTTCGTTGGTTGCTTTGCTTCTTGGTTTTGTGTTGCTTTATGTTTTGAGTTGCTTTCGATGACTTGGTTTTCATGATTTCGCCTTCTCGCTTGCGCTTTCTTTTCGAATCGTAAGGGAAAGAGATCGAAGTATGCTAATCAAGTATTGTTGCATTTTCAGGACGCATAACCAAAGAGTGAACGTCGCTTAGGCTTCCCCATCCTCTCGTTCGATTCATTCGGTGAGTGGCTTAGACCCTTCGATGAATCCTTTAAGTCTGCATGCCTAATAAAGAATCTCTAGTTCACTTGAAATATGTTGCCTCACTAAGAAGATAAGCTAAAGAAATGAACTATATGCTGCTAAATAGAATTCTGCTTTACTTCTATTAAATGTTGCCCCTTACTCACTTGTTGCATCACTATATCGTGCATAAAACCTTCATGGATAGTGTTTGTGTCATGTGTAAAAGAGTAAATGAGTATAGTCTAGTGGTCCGCCCTGATGTTCCGTTCCTACGGGATCTAGGGGGGCGTGGCTATTAGATTGTTATATGCTTGTTAAAGTTAAGCATCCTAAGAGTTTGATTTATAAAATGTCTGCTTGCCATGCATGGGTCTCGGACAACTTGTGCACAAGGTAATAGTCTCTCGATCGGTTTCTGGGGCACTGGGAATCGATCGGTCCGGAAGGGATTATTGAGAGCACCCTGATGTTCCGTTCCGAAAGGATCTAGGGGGGTGTTGTTGTCCATCAATGAGTTTCTCAGGACCGTCATATAGATAGGGCGCATGCTAGGTTTACCTTCTTGCATACCTATCATTTGTGATACCAAGTGTCTTGATACATAAGTTATGAATATGCAAATGTGCCTAACTTGTGTGTCTGCTGCAGGGATAACCGCTCGGCCGTGGGTAAGAAATATCATATGCATATGCTATATATTGTCTATGTTTCCTTGCATCAATTGTTAAAAAGAAACTAGACAACGAGAAAGATCACCTAATAATGCTAGCTTCATATGCTTACTTAGTGTGGATTTCTAAGGTGAGTTTGGCCTCGGTCGCTCACCAGTACATGTGGTAGTACTGACCCACGTTTGTGGGCAAATATCCAGGTACTGGAAGCGAGAGCTTGGCTAGCATCCTCAACCTGAATCAGCGTGTGCGCACCCTTCCTTAGGATTGTGTTCGTGCTGCTTCCTTCGCTGCTTACCTCTCCAGTGGGCTACTCTCCTTCTGCTAGATGTTTTGGTTATTTTGGTCCTACTACAAGGGCATGATGTAATGGGCGTTGTGGCTAGTTTTGGGAATGTAAAAAGAGTTGTAAGCCTTCTAAGGCATATTTTGTAACTCAGCCAAGCAAGCATTTTGTAATCCAAATCTTCAGTATTCAATAAAAAGAAAGTATTTTGTGTGCTATCAAATGTGTTCAACTTTGGTTCTCTGCATTTTACTCTGTGCCTATATATGTATATTTTGTCTAACTTGTCTTGTGCAGGTACGTTGCCTGGTGCAAGCGCAACTTAGGCTTGCACGGCATCGCGCCCAAGCGAGGACGAATGGTTCCGTAGGGACCAAGCGAGGACGAATGGTTCCGTAGGGACCAAGCGAGGACGATAGGCCCTACGGGATCGGCCCCTGCGGGATCGGGGCGCGACAGGTGGTATCAGAGCATGGCTTTACGTCCTTGGCCTCTTCAAACATCGTCTTCGAAAATGATATAAGTTTTCAAGCGATTTCAAAAGTCCCGAATTTCAAAAATAGATTTCAAATCTATAAGAAGTAAATCGAGAGTATGAAAGGTCCCTAAGAGTGTGAAAAACCCAACGTCCCATGCAATAAGTCCATAATACGTTATGAAGACTAATGCAAGCTACTCTCTTTTGCAGCATAGATGACAAAAACAGGTGCTGGTAACCCTGAGTCATCGCACGCAGCTAGCGTGAGCGATGATCAATTAGATAGACTGATTGTAATGTTACAGAATCAAAATGACCGTCATGCTGTACAACAAGAACGATTCGAGGCTCAGCAGCAACGAGCAGATGCTAGAGCCGCGGCACAACAAAAGCAGCTTGACTCCCTGACTCAAATTGTAACAACACTAGCAGCGCACAGTGGTGCATCGGGCACCGCCGCAACACCTGTGACTGCCCCGACCATGCCTCAAGGCGCAGGATTAGCAGAAACAAACGAGCCTCCTCGCGCGGCCGGAAAGTCTACCTTTAAAGGCGCTGAGTTCCTGAAGTTGAACCCTCCGGAGTTTGAAGGCAGGACCCCGCCGGATAAGGTGATGGACTGGGTCGCAAAGATGGAGAGCTTGTTTAGCTTTGCCTCAATACCTGCGAACAAGAGGGTGGCGTGCGCAGATATGCAGTTGCGGTTACGAGCACACGACTGGTGGGAAGTCAAGAAAACAGACCTTGCCACCAAGCATCAGGATGGCAGGATCACTTGGGGAATGTTCAAGGAAGCATTCCTTGCTCACTATCTTCCACCGGCTGTCAGGCAGAGAAAAGAAGACGAGTTCACCGAACTTAAGCAAGGGAGCATGTCTGTCGAAGATTATGAGTCAGAATTCTCCAAACTTGCTAAGTTCGCTAGCTCGATGATTCCCGATGAGGCAGCTCGCACACATCGGTTCATAAAAGGCTTAAACAATAATCTAAGAAAAGATGTTATGAACCGGGAGTGCAAAACCTATATACAAGCCTTTGAGGCAGCCGTGCAGAATGAGCAGTTCACTCCGCAAAATGCTCCAGAAAGGGCACCGGCTCCTCGAAACCCTCCTGCTAAAAGATACCACGATGGCGAGAAAAAGGCCGAAACAGAGAAACCGGCCGACGCAAAAGAGAACCGCCGAAAAGTGTGCAGCTTCTGTGACCGTCCGGGACACCATAGGGAGTCTTGTAGTTTGCGCCTCAGGCAGTGTTTTAAGTATGGAAAACCTGATCATGTGTTACTTGATTGTCCTCTGAGGAAGTCTGAAGAACAGGATCAGACCCCTCCAGGCCCATCTACTGAACCAACCGATCAGACAAGAAGGCCGAGAGATTACCAGTTGAATATTGAGCGTGATGAGAGCGGACACGATGTTGGTGAGTCTGTTTCCTTTGATCTCTTGATGCATAGTATATCGCCTCCTTGATCTCTTAAGTTTCGTGGATGAAACTTTTTCTCAGTGGGGTAGTATGTAACGCCCCGCTCCGAACGGTTACTTATGGAACACTACGCTGCTTCGACTCGGTTGAGAATCGAGTCTCGGGGAAACCTTACCGCCAAATCAACATGGATGAAGTGCAATGAAACATTCCAATTAATGGAACGACTTCTATTGAAATGAGTCCAAGAGTTTTCGTTGGTTGCTTTGCTTCTTGGTTTTGTGTTGCTTTATGTTTTAAGTTGCTTTCGATGACTTGGTTTTCATGATTTCGCCTTCTCGCTTGCGCTTTCTTTTCGAATCGTAAGGGAAAGAGATCGAAGTATGCTAATCAGGTATTGTTGCATTTTCAGGACGCATAACCAAAGAGTGAACGTCGCTTAGGCTTCCCCATCCTCTCGTTCGATTCATTCGGTGAGTGGCTTAGACCCTTCGATGAATCCTTTAAGTCTGCATGCCTAATAAAGAATCTCTAGTTCACTTGAAATATGTTGCCTCACTAAGAAGATAAGCTAAAGAAATGAACTATATGCTGCTAAATAGAATTCTGCTTTACTTCTATTAAATGTTGCCCCTTACTCACTTGTTGCATCACTATATCGTGCATAAAACCTTCATGGATAGTGTTTGTGTCATGTGTAAAAGAGTAAATGAGTATAGTCTAGTGGTCCGCCCTGATGTTCCGTTCCTACGGGATCTAGGGGGGCGTGGCTATTAGATTGTTATATGCTTGTTAAAGTTAAGCATCCTAAGAGTTTGATTTATAAAATGTCTGCTTGCCATGCATGGGTCTCGCACAACTTGTGCACAAGGAAATAGTCTCTCGATCGGTTTCTGGGGCACTGGGAATCGGTCGGTCCGGAAGGGATTGTTGAGAGCACCCTGATGTTCCGTTCCGAAAGGATCTAGGGGGGTGTTGTTGTCCATCAATGAGTTTCTCAGGACCGTCATATAGATAGGGCGCATGCTAGGTTTACCTTCTTGCATACCTATCATTTGTGATACCAAGTGTCTTGATACATAAGTTATGAATATGCAAATGTGCCTAACTTGTGTGTCTGCTGCAGGGATAACCGCTCGGCCGTGGGTAAGAAATATCATATGCATATGCTATATATTGTCTATGTTTCCTTGCATCAATTGTTAAAAAGAAACTAGACAACGAGAAAGATCACCTAATAATGCTAGCTTCATATGCTTACTTAGTGTGGATTTCTAAGGTGAGTTTGGCCTCGGTCGCTCACCAGTACATGTGGTAGTACTGACCCACGTTTGTGGGCAAATATCCAGGTACTGGAAGCGAGAGCTTGGCTAGCATCCTCAACCTGAATCAGCGTGTGCGCACCCTTCCTTAGGATTGTGTTCGTGCTGCTTCCTTCGCTGCTTACCTCTCCAGTGGGCTACTCTCCTTCTGCTAGATGTTTTGGTTATTTTGGTCCTACTACAAGGGCATGATGTAATGGGCGTTGTGGCTAGTTTTGGGAATGTAAAAATAGTTGTAAGCCTTCTAAGGCATATTTTGTAACTCAGCCAAGCAAGCATTTTGTAATCCAAATCTTCAGTATTCAATAAAAAGAAAGTATTTTGTGTGCTATCAAATGTGTTCAACTTTGGTTCTCTGCGTTTTACTCTGTGCCTATATATGTATATTTTGTCTAACTTGTCTTGTGCAGGTACGTTGCCTGGTGCAAGCGCAACTTAGGCTTGCACGGCATCGCGCCCAAGCGAGGACGAATGGTTCCGTAGGGACCAAGCGAGGACGAATGGTTCCGTAGGGACCAAGCGAGGACGATAGGCCCTACGGGATCGGCCCCTGCGGGATCGGGGCGCGACAGAACCGGACTAAAACCCTTAACGGGTCGGATCCGGGTCAGACCCGACCCGTCCGAATCCGACCCGACCCGGTTTGAACCCTAACCCCCAAATCTCTTCTCCTTCTCCCCCGATTCCTCTTCTCCGGTGGCCGTTCAGCCGCCGTGGCCGCCGGCGACGCTTCTCCTTCGGCTTCCCCGAAACCCCCGAACTCATCCCCTTCGACTTCTGGCAACTCCCGGCCGTCACTCTTCCCTCGACCTCTTTATATACCCCTTATTCCGCCGGAAAACCCATTTCTTCTCCGATCATCTTCGACCAACCCGACGTCTCCCTCGACGACCGGCCTCGCGGCCAGACCCCGGCCGCCCACCTCCAGCAGAACCTAACCCCAGTCGCCTATCTCCCCACAGACCCGCGCTGGCCCCTCTTCAGTCGTCGACTCCTCCGGCCGGCACTGACAGCACCGGCGCCACCTCCGCCCGCACCCAGGTAGACTCCGGCGAGTCCCAACCAGCTCAGGCGAGCCTCCAGCAGCAAGCCCTAACCAGGACACGGGTCGAACACAGATCCTCAGACTCGAACACGGACAGAAACCCTAGGGTGGACACAGCATTCAGACGCGAGTCGGACACGAAGAATACACTGATTTTGAGCCTGTTCAGGTACTCGTATATCGCGCCTCGTAGCTCGGATTTCGATTCCGTAAATTGTATCGCGTAGCCTGTATGACCCTCTCGGTGCCCGTGCGAACCGCTCGGGGCATCGCGTCCTGTGGTGATCGCACACTGCGATCCAAAAAAAGGAAAACCCACGCCCTGTTTCACCCCGGAACTGAGTGCGCCCTGCCAAACGGGACGACTTGGTCGCGTGCGGTCTTCACAGATACGTGCTCGTCGTTGATACGGACGTGCGAGATTTCGCAGAAGCTGATTCGGATGTGCGTGCACACCGGAATCAGTGCGTATCCGTGGACATCGCCCCGTATCCGACTTTTCTGTAATTTGCTGTAACTTAGTGTACACACGTCGGATCGAGACGAAACTTGCGCCATCGGACTCGTAGCAATACGTTGGTCCTGTGAGCCAAGTTTGGTTCGATTCTGAGAACTTTGACAAAATCGTGTGTCGTGGGCCCCACAGGCTCCAACCGATGGGCGATTTTGAGAACGGCTCATCGGAATCCAATTCTGGAAGTTCCGTTGGGTTCGTATCATCGTTCCTGACTTGTTGACACTAAGTTGGACTGTTTTCGAGACCTTTGATCCTGACGCATTTTTCGGTGCAAAGCGGCCCATATTTGGACCCCGCCTTGACCCAAAAATGACGTTTTTGCCCTTGTCTCCAAAATGGACTCAAGGACAGGCATTCCTAGCTGATTAATATTTTTTGGACCTGATGGTGATGTCTGTTTCAGCAACCGGAGTACTGCCTGCAATCTCCGCTGACGTCGGAGCTACAAATGGAGACCGAACCCAGGCAAGTATACCTTGCCAAATCCTGCAGCTTTGATACTTATCTCCTGGATTTATTTTCATTGTCTTGCAAGATAGCTGAACAATATTTGCATGTTTCTCTCTTTGCAATTGTTACTTTCTTATAGTTCTTGAGGCTTGTTGATTTATTCCTGCTGCTCTAGTTTTATTTCCTCGTTTTGCGTGCATGTACATTATTTGCTCTTTCCTTGAATCACTACTTGTTCCATAGACATATTGTGATGGTTTATATGTACTCTGCATTCCTGGAGTTGACTTGACTAATTTCTTAGTTCCTAGATGGTTGTTATTGGATATTGACTACACTTGAGCAATCTCGATTGTGAGTACCCATTGTACTGCAACAGAGAATTGTTCACTTGACTATCTCCTTCGTGAGCTCCCGTTGAGCTGCAAAAGAGCCATACTATAGACTGTGAGTCCCCGTTGGATTGCTTTCTTTAGGATCGTGATCTCCTATTCAGATGCGGTTACCCCGATTGCTTGTAGTCATGTTTGATAGCATCACTGGCATGCCACTGTCTTAGACGTAGTGTTTTCTTGTATCTTATTTTGCTCGTGTTTACTTTCTTCTCTATCTTGCATGTCATTTACTGTATTTGGCTCGTATTCTTTTGTATCTTGCTATGTCCCCTGAGGAGCTGGTTTTGTTCTCCAGATTTAGCAGACGAGGAGTACCGCAGCTTACGAACCAGCACCAGACGAGAGTTTGATTGCAGTTGATGGCCCTGCTTCTTAGTTACTGTCTAGCATGTTTTAGTTATCTTTCTTGTCTTGATTTTTCTTGTTATCGGTAGTGGATTTGTCTCCACCCGACTTAGTATTAATTCTTGCTGGACATTCGACAGTGACTTTACTTTCAGCATTTAATTCAGTTTTGTTTTAGTTCATGTTGTTTTGTGGATGAGAATAGTAAACCTGACTAAAATAATACAGCTTAAGTACGCTCCGATGGATCCATTAAATTAGGTTTGTCCATCGGTGTGTGCTGCTGGCCATTGCCACGTGTCCAGTCCCTCGGTATTTTGGGACTGGGGCGTGACAATATATATGCACTATAGCAATATCTGTATTCTTTATTAGTTTAACCCTTAAGTAGCACCATGTAGCATAGTAGAAATTGTTAGATCATTTGAGCTAGATCATACCCCTAATAGTTAGTCAAGACCTTAGGTGTCTCCCTAAAAACTTAGACTATGCCTAGGAAAGAGCTGAAGGCACTTGTTACGAACTGATGACTATGACAATTCACTGGCAAGGTAGCGACAGTTGCCGCCAGACGATTATGGTAGAGTAGTCGAATTACTTGCAGCCATAGTGGCCAGGTGGCGTGGCAGTATTAGACTATGATACTAGACGGTTATGGGAAATGTCATAGTTATGAGATTCCAGACAGGTATCCCAAGATTCTCGACCCAATAAATATAATTGCCTTACAATCTAGACAATAGCTTCAAAGAATGTGACTACTAGTAGAAATTTTGTAAGTTGGGTAGTGTAGACGAGTTAGAGGATGATAAAATAGTGGATGGACAATAGATGAGAAAGTGTTAGAATAGCAAACCATGAGTTTAGGAGTCCTACTAGATACCAATGTAGTGTAATAGTTATAGTTATCAGTATGGATATGGGTTAGTGTCAATTTCGAGGACGAAATTTTTGTAAGTTGGGTAGAATGTAAAACCCCTATTTTAAAAAAAATTTGTATTTATTATTTTTTTATTAATTAATAATCTAATTATGGTAATTATGTGCTAAATAGGAGAAATAGATTTTTAATAATTTTATTTTAGGTGTTCGGACACTTAGAGGACTTATGGGACCATTAGAAATTTTTCAGAATTTATTCCATGTAGGAGACCCCTTGAGCAGTTGCTAGCCTAACGATGTGCATTACCCTAATCTATAAATTTTTCTTATGAATATATATAATATATATGTATATACAAATATATATATATGTATATATATATTTAGAAAAGAAAAGATAAGAAAGTAAAAGATTAATTAAATAAGTAACTAATAATTTAATAATATTAATAATAATAATAACATACTTAAACTTGCTACAACTTAGCTTTAGTAACCCTTAGCAAATACATTCACAGACCCGCCCTTAAATCCCTTAGCACTTTGCAGCAGCTTGCAATTCAGCAACTTGCTGAATAGATCCGACCCATTCAGCGTTAACCCCTTCACCCCCGCGAACCATCCGTCCCAACCCTCTCTCTTCCTAATATATAATATATATATATATATATATATATATATATATATATATTTCTCTCTCAAAAACCCTAACCTAATTTTCAGACCTCCTCTTCCCATCTAGAGCCGTCACCGCAGCCAGAGAAGCCCCACCAAGCCATCCAACCATCCCGACGACGCCGACCTCGCATCCTGCAGAATCCCACTCAAAGCACCTTCGCTTCGGAGTGATTTTCTGTCGACTCGCTCAACCAAACGCTGTTCCGTTTTCATAGGTATGATCATCCCTTAACCCTCTCCAATATTTGTTTTATAGCCAACCTCGGAAAACGTGTGCCCCTAGGTGAAAAACAGCGTCCAAAGTGGACGGACAGACCCAATTCTGGAATCGTAGAATTCCAGAATGACCACCCATATTGCCGAGTTCGTATCTTCCACCACAGAGATCCGAATTCGGTGATTCTTTTTTATACCTGTAGAATACTTGACCTAGTTTATTTTCTGTTAAATAACCCTGTGCTATTAGTTGCTGTGAATATAATTATATTCGTCACAAATCTGCGCGCACCCACTTTTTCCAGTTTTCCAAAAGTTGGAAAACGGAGCGCGCCCCGCCAAACGGGACCGCCCCGCCGTGTGCCAAGTGTACCGAATGGTGCACGCAGTATAATCGGATACGTGAAAATTCGTGGGGACTGATTCGGACGCGTGTGCGCGCCGGAATCAGGACGTATCCGCGGACACACACCGTGTCGTAACTTTTGTGGAACTCGCACGTATTTTGTGCACGCTTGTCAGATTGTGACGAAACTTGCGCCAATGGACTCGTGGTAACGCGCTGGTCCTGTGACCCAATTTTCACGCAATTCTGAGACGGTTGACCAAATCGCCAATTGGCGGGCCCCACAGTTGACTTTTTGGACAAAATTGTGTTCGGCCCATCGGAATCCACATTTGGACATACCGTTGGGTTCGTATTGACATTTAGAGTTGTCTGACCTATAGTTTATCCCATTTAGAGACGGTTACCCTTGGCACGCTTTTTGGTGCAAAGTGGGCCACATGTGGACCCCACTTTTACCTGAAATTACCGTTTTGCTCCTGTGTTCAAATTGGACGAAAGGGAAGTACTTTTTAGCTATTTTGCTTATTCTGGGAACGTTGGTGATGTTTATTTCAACATCCGGAGACGTTCATTCTGAGGCCGTAGCTTCTGACTCTTGGTGTTGACATTGGGACACTACATTTTGCAGCCTTCTTGCCAGGCAAGATACCTTGTCAAATTGTTACAGTACCTTTACATGTTATTTATATTTCTTTATATTTATTGCATTTCTGTTTAGTCTTGCATGTGTAGTTTTCTTTCAGTCATTATTATATATTAGATATGTTGACACACACTTGAACTTAGTATCATAGAGGACAATCATTAGGTGTATGGGCTTTAACGACTCTGGTAACACCGTAGTCACTAGCACGCACTATGGTGGGTCATGTCCGATGGTCGCTACCCCCGAGGTATGTCGATTGATGGAGTCCGAGGGTCGCTACCCCCGAGGTATGTCGGCTGATGATGTTCATGGACGAGTGCATGAGTTGTGAGGCTTAGATCGAGTAGACTACCCTTGCCCATACGTCAAAAAGTTATCCTCATTTGCATTCATATAGATTGTCTTGTACAGCGTACTTATTTATTTTCAAATTATATGCATGTTTATTGTATTCAAATTGGCATATGTTTTGTGTATCTTGTTACGTCCCTCTGAGGACCTGGTCCCCTGCCAGGTGTATCTGCTCTTGAGTATTTGCAGGAGTACGGGCCTGGACCTGACGCATTCCTTTCTGCCGAGGAGGTCTTACCTTCTGAGCATCGTTGATTATCTGGCGATGGATTCTTTTAGCTGTTACACTTCTGTCTTCACATTATTTTATATTAGAGATTTTATACTCCTCTCTCATTTTAGTTTTGGATATAGTCTTTGGTAGTGGATTTGTCTCCACCCGACTATTATTTTTAGATATTTCAGACTCCTTATTCTAGTTTAGTATTTCTTTTCTATGACTTGTTGTGTGGATGAGATTAGCATATCTGTGACTTGTGACATTATATATACCACATGTGAGTTATATTCATATTACAGCGTACGTATGGGTTATGGTTTCCATATATTGGAGTTGCCATATCCATACGGCTGGCATGCTTACGTGTTCCTAGTCCTACGTATTTGGGACTGGGGCGTGACATCGACACTTACCTGGCCCAGGTCAAGCCATCGACCGAGGACCCCGTCGCATGTCCCTACTGCAACAATGTGGTGGAGACGATACCCAACATCACATTCTGGCAGTAGGATATGTTGTTAAAGAATAATAGGCACGATCGCCCCCTGTATTACACAGGATATATCGGCGCGATCAAAGTGGACCGGATGCACATCGACCCTGGTTCATCCATTAGCATCATCCCGCGAAGTTGGCTTCAGATCTTGGGCATCCCTATGCACCGGATGACAGCAACTAATATTGCCATCTGTGGCTTCAACACTGGAAGGAGCTACCCTTTGGGTAAGATTCGCTTGAAATTTCAGATTGACAATTTGAAAACATAATTTACTTGGTACATCATAGACGTAGACGTATATTATAATGCCTTGTTGGGTCATCCGTGGATACATGAGTACATAATCGTACCGTCAACTCTGCACCAGTACTTAAAGTATGTCGATGATCATGGCATTGTCAAGATAGAGTTTGTCAACATTGATCGGTTCAAAGGGGTCTAGGCCTATTACTCTGACTTAATCCTTTACAAGCAAGTCTACCAAGACAAAGGTAGCAATGATGCCAACGATGAAGCAAAAGCCGACACAACATCGGACGAGCCCTTAAGGGTTTGTCTCAAAGGATGTGCCCCTGACATAAATCCTTCCCTCATGGTGAAGCTAGACAGAAAGACACTGGAACCTTTGGTCATTCGCCTACGAAGGCCAAATCAACCACCTAAAGAAGATCATGTACCCGCTACTACTTCAGAACCATTGGTGGTAAAACTTCGTAAGAGACATCCAAAGCCGTCACTCGCATTAGAAACAGAGCACGGAAAAGATGAACTGAAGGAGTACATAGCTGCTAATGCTGATGTTCATGAATAAATGTTTATCTTTGAACTAATCTGATATCGCAAATTAAGTGTATTATACTTTTTAAAGCACAGTCTAGGCCCTCAACTACATACACATGTGACGAACTGTGAGCACCCTAATTTTTTACATAGGGTTAGTTCGGTAATTAATAATTTTTTTATTTTAAATATTTATTCGATAATTTAATTGAACTTTGGAAACCAACCACCATGGTTTTAAGATCTTGAGTGCAACACTAGCATTTTTCTTCCAACCAACCTAGCATGCTCGACTTAGATGAGTCAAATTAGGCTCCTACTATGACTATCCCTCACAAATTCGCAATCTCATGGCTTGTTTTGGTCGCACAACTTTTGTGACACAATTACGAGAAAACGATGATTAATTAACCATTTTGTCGTGGCGTGCAATTTTAACATGCCACCCCAACCTATTGCTTCCAACTAAATCCATACTATAAGCCTAACTGGTCCTATTACGCACATGACACTCGAGTTGCGTTATTCGAACCCCCTACATACTCCCAATATAAAATTAAGTAGCAAAAAAAAAATTATGGATTTATTTAACTAATTAAATATTTATTAATATTTAGTAAATATCTTTTGAATTGATAAAATTTTGGTTGTAAATTATTTGTTGGAGGAAATATAAATTTCTAGAAATTTTTCCAAGAACCTAACTATTTTTGGGGATATTATACATATAAATATTGAATAAATAAACCAAAATAAAATAAATAAAATAAAACCTAAATTCTAAACCCAAACCCATTAACCCAAAACCCAAATCCAAACCCAAAACCTAAAACTACCCAACCCGTGCAAAGGAGACCCCTTTCCCATATATATATATATATATATATATATATATATATATATATATATATGTGAACATGCTAAACCCTAACCCTAACCCTAAACCATACCACCTCCACCATCACCCACGCCTCCACCCACAGCGACCGCCCGCAGCGCCGCCGCGCCGAATCAGCGTCGGAGCACCGTCGCAATAGCCGCGCGGCCTACCACATGCGTACAGCAGTAGCAGCCTTGCTGCCCCCCTTCGTGTGGAAGTTTTGCCCTCCTCGCTAGTCCGTTTTATGTCTTGTCTTCGCTGGTATGTTCATAACCTAGCCCTCTAGGATTTTTTTCAAGTGGAACGGATTTAGGCCCCTGGGTTTATCGAAAAATCAACCGAAAGTTGGCCGAAAAACTATTCGAAAATAGTTCAGAAATTCAGTCCAAGTACCCCTGTTCATGTCCAATTTTCTACCATCTCGTTAATTATTTTTAAAATATAATTGAAAAGACTTCTTCACAATATAACCAAAAATTTTACTGTTCTTTTAGTTTTTATTAGTTTGCTTTAATGGTTAAATTATTATGATTCTAAAATAACCAAAAACTTATTTTTAAAACAACCAAAATCTCCGATACAGGGTGTGTCCTGCCAAACAAGGCCACGTCATCGCATGCGAATTATACCGAATGGTGCGTGACGTAAATGCGAACATGTGGGCTTTCGCGGAACTTGATTTGGACGTTTGTGCATGCTGGAATCATCGTGTATCCGCCAAAAAATACCATATCAACATATTCTGATACCTTGCCATAACTTCGTATGTACTCATCGATTCGTAACAAAACTTATGTAATTAGATTCGCAGCGTTACACTGGCCCTGTGACCCAAGTTTGTTAGAATCTGAGAACGTTGACAAAATACCGTTTCGTGGGCCCCACTGTTCCACATGACAGTTTCGTGATCGGCTCATCGAAATCTAGTTTTGGACGTTCCGTTGGGTTCGTATCGTCGTTCTAGACTCATAAACACTAAGTTTGACGAATTTGGAGAACTTTGTCTCTGGCACATTTTTTGGTGCGAAGTGGGCCATATGTGGACCCCGTTTTGACCTAAAACTGTCAATTTTGTCCTTGTGTCCAAATTGGACTTATGGGTAGTCAATCCTAGATATTTCAAGTATTCTGAGAATATTGGTGATGTTTGTTTCAGCATCCGGAGGTGTACGTGCAGATTTTACTTTTCCAGGAGCAGTTGACGGAGTTCAGAACCTAGGCAAGTGTACCGTGCCAAACCTGCAAAGATCCTGTTATATTATATGCTTGTGTTCTTCCTTTATATATATACTCTTGTGATGTACCTATTCAACCTAGGACCGTGAGACGTTGCTTAGCGTCCGAACAAGAATCGGGTGTCGATGCCGTACGCGGAGTCATATAACGTCACTTAGAGAGTTAATTCCACGATCATATACTTTTGCGTGCTTGCTTTACCAAGTACGTCATTGTCACGCCCCAGTCCCAAAATATCGAGGGACTGGACACGTGGCAATGGCCAGCAGCACGCACCGATGGACAACCCAATTTAATGGATCCATCAGGGCATGCTTAAGCTGTAGTCTAACAGTAAATAGAACCAATGATACAGGTCATAGACTATTCTAATCTCATCCACAACAGATAACCACAGATTAAATGCCAGAAATATTGCAAATGGAAATAAATAAGCAATATCAAATAAGTGTCTCGGGAAACCATTCGAGAATCAGTCTGTTACATTAAAGGAAATAGACAGGAAATAAATCAACAAAAAATAAAAATACTGAGGAAATGAAGCCGGTACTCAGGAGAAGTCTTCTGCCACTATCTCGTCCTCTATTCCTGGTTCTGCTCCAAGGAGTGCTCCTGTACCGTACACCTCGGGGTAGTTCTCTTCGGCTATACCTGGGGACATAGTCCATTCCAGGTCCTCAGGGGACATAACAAGGTACAGATAACACAAGCCAAAATAAATACAGTGCAGAAAATAAATGAAACAATAGGGTAAAACTATGTAACCAATTAAGTGATAAATGCAAGTTGAGAGTATCACTAGAACTCAGGCTGAGCCACTACCAGCTCTGTGTCGGGGAGCCGGGTAGCAGTAATAACACGTAAAGGGCTGAGCTCTGCTCGAGAGTCTTGTGCCTCACAATAATAGGGGTATATATATATATGATCAGCCTGTAGCCTGTGTGTCTCTCCCCACCCAATGTAATCACACGTCCCATGTCCATGTGGCCCCATGTCCATGTCACGTAAGATCATATCTAATGCAACAATTCATATAGTATCTAGGAACATAATGTCAATGCCATAAAGTCTGTATCCTATACAGAATCACCATAAATGTCTCAAGAGGATTCTGTCTCAAGAATAGTGTCAAGTGTCCTGGGCTCTGATGTACTTGATAGGACAAGTACCAAGAGTAAGGGTATCGAATGTCCATCTCTAATGACGTACCCAACACCGCGTACGGGGTTTGCACCCGACTATGATCGGACACTAAGTACGTCACACGTTTCCTAGGTTAAGCAGTTAAAACAAGTTTACATTTAAATCCACAAGAAATCAAGTAAAATACTATGTCAAGAATTACTGAGAATTGGCAAGCTTTACTTGCCCACTGATGCTAAATAAGTCCAGAAAAATAAGTAGCAAGCTGCAGAATTTGGCAAGGTACACTTGCTTGCTGATGTATAGATAAGCCAAGGAATATTTATCAAGACTGCAAGTTTTGGCGAGGTACACTTGCCTGCGGTTTTGGTTCCAATTGCGGCTCTGACTTCAGTTGGGATTGCAGGCGGTACTCCGGTTGCTGAAACAAATATCACCATCAGATCCAGAAAATATCAATCAGCTAGAAATGCCTGTCCTTTAGTCCAATTTGGAGACAAGGGCAAAAACGGCAATTTTGGGTCAAAATGGGGTCCACATGTGGGCCCGCTTTGCACCAAAAAATGTGTCAGGGTCAAAGGTCTTCAAATTCACCAAACTTAGTGTCAACAGGTCAGGAACGGTGATACGAACCCAACGGAACTTCCAGAATTGGATTCCGATGAGCCGATCACAAAATCGCCCGTCGAGCGAGGCCTGTGGGGCCCACGACACGCGATTTTGTCAACATTTTCATAATCGAACCAAACTTGGGTCACAGGACCAGCGTATCGCTACGAGTTCGATGGCGTAAGTTTCGTCTCGATCCGACGTGTGTACACAAAGTTAGGACAAAAATCAGAAATTACGGATACGGGGCATTGTCCGCGGATACGCGTTGATCCCGGTGTGCACGCACATCCGAATCAGCTTCCGCGAAATCCTGCACGTCCGTATCGATGACGCGTACGAATCTGTGAAGACCGCGCGCGACCAAGTCGTCCCGTTTGGCGGGGCGTACCCAGTTCCGGGGTGAATCAGGGCATTATTTTTCCTATTTTTGGATCGCTGTGTGCGATCACCACAGGACGCGATGCCCCGAGCGGTTTGTCCGGGCACCGAGAGGGTCATACAGGCTTCACAACGCAATTTACGGAATCGAAAACGGGGGTAGCGAGGAGAAAGTTACAAGTACCTTAACAGGACTGAAAAACTGAGGATTCGTCGTGTCCGACTCGACACGGACACTGTGTCCCGTGTCCGTGTCCGACGGTGTCAGCCTAGGGTTAGGGCTAGGGTACGCTGCGGCGGCCGGAGGACCCCCGGAGAGGGCTGGGGGCAGCGGGGGAACGCTCGGCCGGGGCTGAGGGGCTCTCGGGGACACGCGGCGGCGCAGGGGGAGGCGGTGGAGGCGACTGCCGGAGCTGCTGCTGTTCGACGAGGAGAGGAGGAGGGAGGTGGAAAGTGGCCGGACGCGGCGGATGGGTGCTGCGGGCAGGTGGCGTCGGCCGGCGAGGCAAGCGGTGGTGGCGGATGGTGGCTTTGGCGGTGGAGGGGAGCTGACGGGGGGGTATTTAAAGGGGAGAGGAGCTCGAGCGGGGCGGAGGAGGCGGAGAGAGGAGGTGGACGTGGGGAGGTGGCCGGGCGGAGCGGGCCGGAGGCGGCGGCTCCGCCGGAAGACTCGGCACGGGGGTGGATCGTGGTCAGGGAGAGGGGACCGGGTTGTGGGCGGGTCGGGTTCAGGTGGACCCGACCCGACCCGATAGGGGAGCGGCTGGGCCGGGTTTGGGGGTGGGCCCGGTGGGCCGGGTCCATTGGGCCGCGGGCTGGGTTTATAATAATAATAATAATAATAATAATAATAATAATAATAATAATAATAACCAAATAATAATAAATAAATAGTTTTTAGGTGTTTTAAAATATGTCCGGGGCCCAATAAATTCTAGAAAAATTACCCTAAGTCTAGTTTTCCATTGTACATCCAAAAATATTATTTTCATAATATTTTAATACCGTTTATTATCATTTAAAAATTATTTAATAATTAAAATCATGTTTTTAAATTACAGAAAATTCCCAGAAAATTCCAGAAAATCGTAAAAAATCCAGTTTTGAAAATTTTAAAAAATCAGGGGGTTTACAATCTACCCCCCTTAAGAGGATTGCGTCCTCGCAATCAAAGAATAACCGCTCAACAGAGATGACACGGTCGCAAGCATCGTTTGAAAACACATCACAAGATACTTAGGAAAATATCGTTTCCCTAACAATGAAAGTTATGCACTTCCAGAGAAAATCTAGTTAAAGTAAAAGAACTACAACTTTTATGAAAACCAGGTTATTATTAACAAGTTGCAAATTACTAGGTTGGGGCTGAGGTCACGAACCAAGAGGCACGAGCTAAAACAAGACTAGAAACGGATAACTACGAATCACTCACGCGCATCAGCTATTCCACGAGTCGGCACGTTCTCCACGGTCTTCGCTGAAGCTTGTCCGTGTCCTTGCAGTTGATTCTTCTGCTGCTGTTGAGCCTGCTGGAAGAGTGTTGCCTGGGTTACCAAGGGTGGCCTCGGTATTGGTGAAGCTTGCAATGCTGGAGAGGCTGACCGTGCTGCTGGTAACACTTGTTCTCGACGTTCGGGACATTCCTTTAATAAATGCTGACTGGATCCGCAAGCTAAACATAATCTCATCTTTCGTCTGCACTCGTCCTCTATGTGACCTCGCCGGTGACAATATGGACAGACAGGTATTGCCTGTGGAGATGCTTCTGGTGGCTGGTGTATGTGAGACTCCCTTGCAATTCCTGCCTGCGGTGCTCCAGCTGGTGCTGATGTGGCGGGTTAAAGATTCGTCAATGCTTTCTCTCGATGCTGGGGACAATCCTTGGCCAAGTGTTGATTGGTTCCGCAAATCAAGCATAATCTCATCTTATGTCTGCACCCGCTCTCAATGTGGCCTTGCTTGTAACAATGTTGACAGGTAGGCAGTACTTACGGAGATGCTTCGGGTGGCTGATGCAGCTGAGACTTCTTTGGAGTTCCTTCCTGTGGTGTTCCGGCTGGTGTTGACGTGGCTGGTTGGCGAATCACCACTGGTTTCTCTCGACGTTCTGGGCAATCCCTTACCGCATGCTTCTTGGATCCACAAGATAGACATTGTCCCAGTCTGCGTCGATATTCTTTAGCGAGGTGGCCTACCTTGCCACAGTAGTGACAAGTAGGAAGGAATGAGGCTCCTGATGCTGTTCTTGGTAGTGGATTTATCTGTGGTCGCTTTACAGCTCTTTCCTGTTGTGCTTGGCCTGGTGCTGACGCATACGGCCACTTCTGGCTGGACTCGATCCTTGGGGTGCACTCCACGGGTCTTATTGTAGTAAGAACGTCCTCGTCGAAGGTAGTTGCATTTGAACTGTTTGGCCTCCGTGACTCCGAGCTAGTTCTATCGATGGAGTTCTCTGATTGGTTTTGTTGAGCTTCTTGTTGAACCCTCTGATAGGCTTGCATCATTACGTAGAACATGCGGAACATCTATTGTTCGTCCATAGGCGGTCCCAGTGGGAAGGAAGGCATCGGTGGAGTAGGCTGCATCGAGGGTGGAACGTCACCTTGGTGGATTCTTGAGGCAGGCTGACTTGCTTGACTACCTTGTGATGATTGGCCTTCACCCACTGGTGTCACATCGTCTTCGTGGGTAACCACCATGCCTTGCGGTGTTTCTGCATGAGCCTCGTTGCTGGCTTGTGGGTCCATATCCCTGCATCCAAAATAAAGGATAAGAGACGCACAGGAATCAAGGCAGGATGTAAGTCAATAATTTAATTCGAATAGATACAGATATCAAAAACGATTCAAGCAAGTGGATGAGATCCTAAAAACTTATCCTATCTTATTGTAGGCCTGTTCGGTCCCTGAGTTGAAACCGAACAATTTAGTCGTAGACCTGCATGGGCCACCACAAAAACCATGTCACGCCCCAGTCCCAAAATATCGAGGGATTGGACACGTGGCAATGGCCAGCAGCACGCACCGATGGACAACCCAATTTAATGGATCTATCAGGGCATGCTTAAGCTGTAGTCTAACAGTAAATAGAACCAATGATACAGGTCACAGACTATTCTAATCTCATCCACAATAGATAACCACAGATTAAATGCCAGAAATATTACAAATGGAAATAAATAAGCAATATTAAATAAGTGTCTCGGGAAACAATCCGAGAATCAGTCTGTTACATTAAAGGAAATAGACAGGAAATAAATTAACAGAAAATAGAAATACTGAGCAAATGAAGCCGGTACTCAGGAGAAGTCTTCTGCCACTATCTCGTCCTCTGTTCCTGGTTCTGCTCCAAGGAGTGCTCCTGTACCGTACACCTCGGGGTAGTTCTCTTCGGCTATACCTGGGGACATAGTCCATTCCAGTTCCTCAGGGGACATAACAAGGTACAGATAACACAAGCCAAAATAAATGCAGTACAGAAAATAAATGAAACAATAGGGTAAAACTATGTAACCAGCTAAGTGATAAATGCAAGTTAAGAGCATCACTAGAACTCAGGCTGAGCCACTACCAGCTCTGTGTCGGGGAGCCGGTAGCAGTAATAACACGTAAAGGGCCAAGCTCTGCTCAAGAGTCTTGTGCCTCACAATAATAGGGGTATATATATATATGATCAGCCTGTAGCCTGTGTGTCTCTCCCCACCCAATGTAATCACACGTCCCATGTCCATGTGGCCCCATGTCCATGTCACGTAAGATCATATCTAATACAACAAGTCATATAGTATCTAGGAACATAATGTCAATGCCATAAAGTCTGTATCCTATACAGAATCACCATGAATGTCTCAAGAGGATTCTGTCTCATGAATAGTGTCAAGTGTCCTGGGCTCTGATGTACTTGATAGGACAAGTACCAAGAGTAAGGGTATCGAATGTCCATCTCTAATGACGTACCCAACACCGCGTACGGGGTTGGCACCCGACTATGATCGGACACTAAGTACGTCACACGTTTCCTAGGTTAAGCAGTTAAAACAAGTTTATATTTAAATCCACAAGAAATCAAGTAAAATACTATGTCAAGAATTACTGAGAATTGGCAAGCTTTACTTGCCCACTGATGCTAAATAAGTCCAGAAAAATAAGTAGCAAGCTGCAGGGTTTGGCAAGGTACACTTGCCTGCTGATGTATAAATAAGCCAAGGAATATTTATCAAGACTGCAAGTTTTGGCGAGGTACACTTGCCTGCGGTTCCGGTTCCAATTGCGGCTCTGACTTCAGCTGGGATTGCAGGCGGTACTCCGGTTGCTGAAACAAACATCACCATCAGATCCAGAAAATATCAATCAGCTAAAAACGGCTGTCCTTGAGTCCAATTTGGAGACAAGGGCAAAAACGGCAATTTCGGGTCAAAACGGGGTCCACATGTGGGCCCGCTTTGCACCGAAAAATGTGTCAGGGTCAAAGGTCTTCAAATTCACTAAACTTAGTGTCAACAAGTCAGGAACGGTGATACGAACCCAACGGAACTTCCAGAATTGGATTCCGATGAGCCGATCACAAAATCGCCCGTCGAGCGGGGCCTATGGAGCCCACGACACGCGATTTCGTCAACGTTTTCAGAATCGAACCAAACTTGGGTCACAGGACCAGCGTATCGCTACGAGTTTGATGGCGCAAGTTTTGTTTCGATCCGATGTGTGTACACAAAGTTTGGGCAAAAATCAGAAAGTACGGATACGGGGCGTTGTCCGCGGATACGCGTTGATCCCGGTGTGCACGCACATCCGAATCAGCTTCCGCAAAATCCCGCACGTCCGTATCGATGACGCGCACGTATCTGTGAAGACCGCGCGCGACCAAGTCGTCCCGTTTGGCGGGGCGTACCCAGTTCCGGGGTGAATCAGGGCATTGTTTTTCCTATTTTTGGATCGCGGTGTACGATCACCACAGGACGCGATGCCCCGAGCGGTTTGTTCGGGCACCGAGAGGGTCATACAGGCTTCGTAACGTAATTTACGGAATCAAAAACGGGGCAGCGAGGAGAAAGTTACAAGTACCTGAACAGGACTGAAAAACCGAGGATTCGTCGTGTCCGACTCGACACGGACACTGTGTCCCGTGTCCGTGTCCGACGGTGTCAGCCTAGGGTTAGGGCTAGGGCACGCTGCGGTGGTCGGAGGACCGTCGGAGAGGGCTGGGGGCAGCGAGGGAACGCTCGGCCGGGGCTGGGCGGCTCTCGGGGACACGCGGCGACGCAGGGGGAGGCGGTGGAGGCGGCTGCCGGAGCTGCTGCTGTTCGACGATGAGAGGAGGAGGGAGGTGGGAAGTGGCCGGGCACGGCGGAGGGGTGCTGCTGGCAGGTGGCGTCGGCCGGCGAGGCAAGCGGTGGTGGCGGATGGTAGCTTTGGCGGTGGAGGGGAGCTGACGGGGGGTATTTAAAGGGGAGAGGAGCTCGAGCGGGGCGGAGGAGGCGGAGAGAGGAGGTGGACGTGGGGAGGTGGCCGGGCGGAGCGGGCCGGAGGCGGCGGCTCCGCCGGAAGACTCGGCACGGGGGTGGATCGTGGTCAGGGAGAGGGGATCGGGTTGTGGGCGGGTCGGGTTCAGGTGGACCCGACCCGACCCGATAGGGGAGCGGCTGGGCCGGGTTTGGGGCTGGGCCCGGTGGGCCGGGTCCAGTGGGCCGCGGGCTGGGTTTATAATAATAATAATAATAATAATAATAATAATAATAATAATAATAATAATAATAATAACCAAATAATAATAAATAAATAAATAAATAGTTTTTAGGTGTTTTAAAATATGTCCGGGGCCCAATAAATTCCAGAAAAATTATCCTAAGTCCAGTTTTCCATTTTACACCCAAAAATATTATTTTCATAATATTTTAATACTATTTATTATCATTTAAAAATTATTTAATAATTAAAATCCTATTTTTAAATTACAGAAAATT
The DNA here is from genome assembly GCA_036927795.1 of Iris macrosiphon. Taxonomy (NCBI): domain Eukaryota; kingdom Viridiplantae; phylum Streptophyta; class Magnoliopsida; order Asparagales; family Iridaceae; genus Iris; species Iris macrosiphon. Next base: position 124,399,826 of record JAYESA010000018.1, read on the forward strand.
CTCAGAAAATTCCAGAAAATCGTGAAAAATCCAGTTTTGAAAATTTTGAAAAATCAGGAGGTTTACAGTCATACCATAGGACACTTGACACTATTTATGTGATAGAATCTTTTCTGAGTTATTCATGGTGATTCTGTATAGGCTTACAGGATTCGTGACATGAGACTTGCATATATTGAGATATCATTATGACTCATTGTACTAGCTTAGAGGTCATGATCTTGCGTGTTATGGACATGAGATATCGTAGATATGAGACATAAGATTACATTGGGTGGGGAGAGACACACAGGCTACAGGACGATTATTTATATATATACTACTGGAGGTGCCTTAGACTCTGTCTAAGATCTTTGATACATATACTAGAGTCGTGATACTAGTTGTTGCTATGGGCTCCCCGACACAGAGCCTGTAGTGGTCTCAGCCTGAGTACTAGTGATGCTCTTATTTGCATTTCACTTAGCTGGTTATATAGCTTGCCCTGAAGATCTGTTTATATTTACTTGATGTATTTCATTTGGCTTGAGTGTTTATTGTACCTTGTTATGTCCCCTGAGGACCTGGATCCGAATTATGTCCCCAGGTGTAGACGAGGAGAGCTACATCGAGGTTTACGGGGCAGGAGCTACTATCGGAGACGTACAGGTTGCAGAGGACAAGATTGTTCCAGAAGACTTCTCTGGAGCATACAGTATTCTCACCATTCATTTATTATGCTTAGTGTTCTTAGATATTTGATCTTGTAGTAACTTCTAGATATTGTACTTGGAGTTATTTTTCTTTTTATTTTGATGATGAGTTGTTCCCCGTGACATTATTTATATTGCTTGGTTGGACATATTATTTTATATTATTGTGACTGGACTTGTCTCTTTGTGATTTTGTTCCTTTCTATGGATGAGATTAGATATATAGACTGTGACAGATATTTATAAACCATTTTATATGTATTGCAGCTTAAGTGCACTCTAACGGGTCTATTAAATTGGGATTGTCCATTAGAGTTGTGCTGCTGGCCATTGCCACGTGGCTAGTCTCTTGGTATTTTGGGACTAGGACGTGACATTAACTATGCAGTTAACCGAATCCTCCTTAGTCAAAACTCCTACTTTATAGTGCCAACAAGGAGGAGGGAAGACAAACATATCATCTTTGGCAGAATAGAATATCCTCAGTCTTTCATCCCAGAGGAACATGAACCAGAACCTGAGGGCGGAAGGATGCAAACATACCACTATAGGTCACAAGCCAAGCACCTTATCCAGAATATGGGTTATGATCTTAAAGGCGATCAAGGCCTGAATTATGGCAAAGGACGAAGACTGCCTCTATGTCTCCTCACTCCTATAGGCAAGTCCGAGGACAACTACCATAAGACTCGACACAGACTAGGGTAAGTTACACCTCCATCTACTTCCAAATACTCAGAGGAGGAAGGTAAATTTTATTCTCACTCTTCATAATCCTCCGCTTGGTACTCTGATACAAGCATAGGAGACATGCTTAAAAAGGCACTATCTGTTAACATGGCATCCGCTTACCCAGAAGAAGACGATGAAGACCCACTTGAACATTTCGAGGTTAAGCCATGGGCCCAACGCATGGACGCACAGTGGGAGCTACGGTTCGAGCAACGAGAACCTCCCACTGGAGATAAAGTCGTACAAGTCGATCTGGGTGACTAATCTGCCCCTAAACCTATCTTCATCAGTAAAAGTCTTTCCGGTGAAAATCATGAATCCCTAATGCAACTCGTAAGGGAGTATATCGATGTATTTGCTTGGAGCTACGAAGACATGCCAGGATTGAATCCCAGATCGTAGTCCACAAGCTCAACATCTTGGCAAATGCTAATCCAGTAAAGCAACAACAGTGACGTTTCTGTCCAAACATCTTGAACGCCATAGTGGATGAAGTAAATAAACTGATAAGTAGTGGATTCATCCACGAGAAACAACATCTAGATTGGGTAGCCAATATTATGCCCGTCATTAAAGAACAGAAAGATCTGGATATGCATTAACTTTTGTGATCTAAATGCGGCATGCCTGAAGGATGAGTTTTCCCTTCCGATCATAGATATCATGATCGATAACACCTGTAGCTTCGAGATTATGACCTTCATGGACGGATTTTTGGACTATAATCAGATCAAGATGTCCCCAGACAACGAGAAGCATATGTCATTACGAACACCAATAGGGGTATATTGCTACACACTGATGCCCTTTGGTCTGAATAACGCAGGTGCTATATACCAGCGAGCTATGAGCACCATCTTCTGCGAATATCTACGTAAGATAGTTGAGTGTTATGTCGATGATATCGCTGTCAAAAGTCGCTTTCAAGACGACCACCTCCAAGATCTGAGGACAGTATTAGATCTAATGCAGGCGCACCAGCTAAAGATGAACTCTACCAAGTCCTTCCTGGGAGTCTCTAGTGACAAGTTCATGGGTTTTATCATAACTTCAAAAGGCATTCATATAGACCTAACAAGACTAAAATAATTCTTGAAATGCACCCACCGAAGAACGTCAGGGAAATTTGTGGCCTTCAAGGAAGGTTGGCATACATCAGGAGGTTCATATCAAATCTTTCTGGACGTTGTCAGCCATTCACTCAGCTCATAAAGAATGGAGTCTCCTTCGTCTGGATCGAAGAATGCCAGCAAGCATTCGATGACATCAAGAGGTATCTTACAAGTCTCCCAGTCTTGGTGGCCCCCATTATGGGAGGACCCTTCTTGCTATATATGTGTGTGATGGATCACTCCCTCGGTTCCCTACTAGCCCAGAAGAGTGATGCAGGTCATGAGCAGGTCATCTACTATCTCAGCAAAATGATGATCGACGTGAAGCACAGGTACAACCATGTTGATAAGGAATATCTTGCTCTGGTCTTTGCTATCCAGAAGACTTGACATTACGTGGCTGGGCAAACAATTGATATGATCTCGCGAGTTAACCCTCTCAGGGTTTTCATGACCTAGCCAGGTGCGCTTAACTCCCACTTGGCTATGTGGGCGATACTATTGTCACAATAGGACATGGTATTCTTTCTACAGAAGGAAGTCAAGGGCCAAGCATTAGCCAATTTTTTAGCAGCTCATCCAGTGCCAAAAACCTCAAAGCTCTATGATGAGATCCCAGACGAAGTGGCATACTCCAACATGACGAGCGCAGAGGCCGTTCGAATGTTCTTCGATGGTGCTTCGAGAACAGGGCCTAAAGTCGATATCATCACGGGAGTCGGGATAGTGTTGATTTTTCTAGACAATTTAGTCATCAACTGCGCTTATTCTCTCACAAATTCATGCTCTAATAACATGGAAGAATACAACTCTCTCGTTATTGGGCTCCAACTCACAAAACAAGTAGGAGTGGACTACTTAGAAGCCTACGGTGACTCCATATTGATAGTCAGTCAGGTCCAGGGCGAGTATGAATTCTGGCATGAGGATTTGATTGCCTACCACCAAGCCACGCTCGACATAATCTCCACTTTTAATGGGTTCTTCATAGAACACATACCTTAACTGCAAAACATCGAGGTCGATGCACTGGCCGGCCTTGCCGTTTCCTTGGCCGTACTGTTAAAAATCCATCAATTAATCACAGTGGTCGGCCAAGAGCTGGTATGTCCGAAAAAAAACCTATGCATGTTTTTAAGATACGCAGCGAAAGTAGACACTGGCATCCAAGACTGGAGGCTCTCATTCATCAACTACGCAGTCTAAGGAATTCTCCCCGAGAACCCAAAGGAAGCCACTTCTATCAGGAGATATTCCATACGGTTCTACTACGATACAACCACTAAAATGATGTATCATCATTTTTATGATAGACTTTTGCTACGATGCCTATCAAATGCAGAAGTAAAACAGGTACTCATTGAGGATCACTATGGGGTGTGCGGTGCCCATCAACCCAGACCCAAGCTCCAAGACCGTCTCCGAAGAATAGGTTACTATTGGCCGACAATGGTAGCAGATGCTGTTAACTATGCGAGAAAGTGCCAAGCGTGCCAAATCTACGCAGATTTTATCCACCAACCCTCTGAATTCCTATACCCAACGGTAGCATCTTCGTCGTTTGAAGCATGGAAAATGGATATTATTGGACCGATTATTCCACCCTCGTCTAAGGAACATCGATTCATCTTGACTACTAACAACTACTTCTCCAAGTGGGCAGAAGCGGTTCCACTCGCTGAAATAAAGACATCAAACATGATCAGCTTCGTCAAGCATCATGTTATATACCGCTTCGGCTTTCCACGGAGGATCATCTACGAAAATGGTCCATAGTTTGCAAGATAGATGTTCTACTAGTTTTGTGACAAAAACTAAATCCAGAATATAGCCTCGACCGCCTACAACCCAGCAGTAAATGGTCTGGCAGAAGCATTCAATAAGATCATCATAAAGTTACTCAAGAAGTTTGTGTCATCTAATAAGAGCGACTGGAATGAGAAGTTGGACGAGTGTCTTTGGTCCTATCATACAACGGTCCAGACACCAACTGGCAGTACGCTATTATCCCTGGTCTACGGAAGTAAATATGTCATTTCCCTCAAAGTACAAATGCCCTCACTCCGAGTGGCCCTTTCCAATAAGTTGACAAATTGACAACCATCACCGACGGCTACAAGACTTAGAAGCACTCGATGAGAAGCAACTCTTATCTCAACAGCACATTGATCTATACCAAGCAAGCCTCTCAGGACCCTTCAACAAATAGTTCAAGGAGAGAACCTTCCAAGTGGGTGACCTCGTCTTGACGGTAAGAAGACCGATGGTTATGACCCACAAGACGGCCGGTAAATTCTAACCTAAATGGGAGGGCCCGTTCATCGTAGAGTCTGTGTTCTCCAACAATGCCAACCGGCTCGCAAAATCCAATGGCGACTTGCTCATGATGCCTATCAACGGCAAGTTTCTCAAAAAGTACTATGTCTAAGCTAGAATTGTACTCCCCTTATTATCAGCCGAACAATGAAGATGTATGTTATTTTTTCCAATAAGTACCTATGCACAGCATGCACCCTCCTTCCACAAAATCTTGGTAAAAGCCATTATCTGTATTCAGGAGTCCTGAATACACGACAAACAGTGGATCCTCAAAATCTTACCATTGGAGAAATTTTCAAGTCTATCCACACTTTCGGGTATACCACTTATAATCAGTTCTTTTGGGTATTAGTTCACGTCCATATCACCTATGAACTATTGTCCTAACAGCTCTCCCCAGCTGGGTCTGCCATGTTCATATCACCTCTGAGCAAACCTCTATGTATGACTATCGATTGTCACGTCCATAATACCTCTGATATCGGTCGTCATCTAAACTTATCACCCGTACTTAACTCTAAGTACGCCAGCGGTGTTAAGTCCACAAAATTTACCACGTCCATATCACCTCTGGTAGGGCTTGTTTCAAATCTATTTCTTTCACCCAAATGCACAAGAAGTAATAGGTCCACTAAAAGATCCCCCAGTGGGATATTCTTGACAACTACGATTTTGTACTACATCCATATTACCTCTAGTACAATATTCAAGATTCTCACACATAATTGTAATAAAAAGAAAAGCTTTTATTTCTTTTTGCATAAGAGAAACTGGAAGCGAACTAAAAAAAGGGACCACTAATGCCCCGACTCAAAAAATAAAATAAAAAGGAAGCTGAAAGAACTACTGATGCTACTGGTCCGAGCACAACTCTTCTATTCGCCCATAAAGCCGGGTGATATGGTTATCCAAGCGTGAATTGGCCCGGTGCTCAACTTCTAAAGAAAATGTTTCAGGATCCTCATAACGGGTATAGGACTTATGTTTGTCCTCTAGATTCCACATCATGACCTCAATACCAGTCATGTTCTTTTCTACTTTGCTCGACTTGGCTCGGATGGCCTCCTCCTCTTGTTGGGCCTCCCGGAGATTATTCCCCAGCATGTCGAGCTTGCCCTGGAGTTTTTTGATTTCTTTAGTCACTTCAGTCATTTCCTGGGATAAGTCCTTCTGCCTTGAGATGCAACCCTCTCAAAGATCACCCAGCTTTTCGCGCCTCTCATGCAAATCCTGGAGGTCACGCTGCAAGCCCTCCTTGGACAAAGCATAAAAGGCCTTCCCTGTCTCAACATCCTTTGAAAACTCTCCATATTCATGGGATATCAGTATTCCCATGTTGTCCTGCTAATACTGTTTTAGTTCCGCCAGACATTATTCTACTTCAATTACCTTCTAGCCCAACAGGTCTTCCGTTTGCTCAAAACCAGGAAGATCCCTCAGAGAGTTGACCTGGCCTATAGCAAAGTGCTTTGCGCAGCCAAAAGACCGGTTCTGTTCCAACACGCTTTAGACACCCTGCTTCAGAAATATGTAAAAGCTCTGTAGGGAGATCCTGACGGTTTCGTCGATCTCCTCCAGCGTAGCCAAAGTCAAAGGTGGCACGACAGAAGAAGTAGCTGTGGGCACAACGAGTTACACGACTACCTCCCGACTGCCTAAGAGGTGAAGGAGTAGCGGAAGAGCGACTGAAGATCTTGCTTGCTACCAAGTCTTTCAGGGTGGTACGGAGTGTCTGCACATCCAGCAACCTGGCAGCAGTCAGCTGGGTAGCACTGCGACCAGAAATAGGGTACCAGGGCGTCCTACGGCTTTTACACTCGCATGTGTACCAACATCAAATTATATCGCAGCGACCTCGGAGGACGACCCAATAGCCGTAGTTCCAGGAACATCGAGGATGGCCTCCTCTGGACGGTTCGCAACCCCAGCATCCAAAGAGGCCGTAATGTCAGAGTGCCAGCAGCAACCGTAGGGGGAGCAGCCACTACACTGGAGGGATTCGCAGAAGGTCCCACAGGGTGTTCTCTACCCCCATAAGAGTGAGGGAGAGACTTAAACCTCTTCCGAATGAGCTCGTCGTCTCTTTCTTCCTTTACGCCTTCCTTAGCAGCCACGTCCACCATTCTCAAGAAAGAGACGGGATCTGTAGAGCCAGAAAAACCAATAATTGATTTTAACCGGAGGATTAAGAGCTGAAGCCAAAAAATCTCCTCTCTCGTGAGATTGTGAAACAACATACCAAAGGGGAGCGGAGCAGGTTGCGGCTCATCCAGCGTCGTCAGAGCCTGCCCCCTGGCATCTAGGTCATCCACAGAGATTTTTTTTCAGAGGAGTATAAGGCTCCGCCAAAGCCATGCTCGAAGCCTTAGGTGCCAGTTTCTGGGAACCCACATCAGACTCGGGGGAAGTTGTCTTCTCCTCAGTGTAAGAAACCAACGAGGCAGCTGTTCGCCGGGGATGCACCCTTTTCGATGTCATCTGCACAATACCAGAAAAATCATAAGAGAAAGTGTCATGAAAGGGTAATATAATAAAAAACTTTAGAGGCCTTACAGATACCAACATAGCTTCTAAAGTGGGATCTACTTCAGAAACCACCAGTGCAAGGTGTCCTACCTCTTTTCGGATGATCTCCTTCATAAAAGACTCCAGTTTTGCTGCAAGTCCAGTTGTTGGGCCCCCCTCGATCCTCTTCTTCTTCGAATAGCGAGCATGATGAGTCTCGACCTTGGACTTGCTTTTCACGGCCGAAGGATCATCAGAAGAAGGCGTGGTCCCCTCTTCCTCGGTCGAGGGGTTTAATTCCACAAAAAGAGGTCTGGAGACACCCTTGACCTTTTTGGGCGTCCTACGTGTCACGACCCAATTCCGTAGAATCAAATGAGGCATCCTCCGAATCGTGACCGCCGTGCGGGCCTGGAGTTGCGCCCGCACAAGGCTTTAATGATTTGCATAGCAAGCACATATTCAGAGTACGCAGATAAATTGAAATACAGATTTGAAACATAGAAAAGTTCTCTTTATTGATAATGAACATCTATTACAAACTCTTGAACGAGTTAGCTAATATGCCGAACGGCTTACAAAAGAGATGACTCAAAATGAGATAGCAGTCCGGTACATTACATCCCTTTATAAACTTAAAACGATAAAGACCTCCAGGCTGGAGGATAGCTTTGCCACGGAGCTGCATTTGTGTATGAAGAGTTGCAGCTTCTGGCTTCAAAAGGCTTCGAGGCGCGGTGAAGATGCGCCAACAACTTGGACTGGATCGGGTAGACGACTTCGGCTCCTCGCTCGGTTCGCCTTGGTGCGGAGAACCTGTTTCAACGAGGGTCAGCATATCGAAACATGCTGGTGAAGGCGAACTAGCCTGACTATACCAATCAACACGTTGTTTAGTGAAGCATGCATATTTTGTAGGTTTCTATCTTGCCTTAGTTCATTTATAAGTAAGCAGCATATTGAATTTACTGAAATGAACGTGCCACCGTTCGGTGGATTTTACCTACCCGTCTGAATTACCTGCACAATACTTACCATGCCTTCCCTGAAACAAAGACGCAAGTTAGTATGCAACAGGTTTAAATATACATAGGATCACTGGCTTGATGCCACGAAGGGACGGGTTATAATCTCAAGACATAAATGATATACAACGCAGGTGGCGAGCCCCGCTGCATAACACTTTGCCCCATAACATACGACTATACATACGTTCCGTCCGGATCGGATCGGTCCTGGTGACCGTCCGCGGAACTCATAACATACCTTGTGCACAAGTTGTCCGTGATCAAGAGCACTCATAGAATTTGTTCCATAGCATAACAGTTTAGCATAGTCATCCTGACAGTTTATTTCTTAACAAGCATATATTTCTATACTTAGCATGATTCATAGAACAGTTATAAACGAACTAGCATACAGGATGATAACCGTTCATAAGTTTAGTTGACAAGCAATATTTCCAAGTCTATTCCCTTTTTATCTTGATCTCTTTTATTATTACTTGGTATCGTTTGATCGGGGCGAAGGAGTGAGGCTTGGAAGCAAGGCTAGCTAATCGGGTTGGTAGCCACTCACTTAGATTTTTGGAAAGAAGAAGGGAAGAGGCGCTTCACGACTCCGCTCGCAAGCCACCTACTGCTCGTTCACCTGCACACGAACAGCTTGATTAATACTTCTTCCTCTCTTTCCAATCTCGGAATAGAAGTGCAAGTCAATGAACGAAAACAATAAAAACCATCGAAACCGTTCAAGGAAAAAAGCAAATCCCAAAACCAACTCAAAGCACAAAAGCAACAAGCGACATCGAAAACCGAGGCAATAAAAGATAGCAGCGGAGAGGTCCCTCCTGACTCTGCCGCTAAGCCGATCCTTGGGGCGCAGTCCACTGAATATGGGAATCGATTCCGAAGAAACAAATCCATAACGAGGACGAGTTCTTAATTCAATCTATCCCGATCGAACGATACCGTCTTGTGTTTCTTAGCCGCGCTCCTCGAATAGGAGGAACGGGGCGCTACATCCTACCCAACTAATTGGAAGTTTTGTCCCAAAACTTAGGAATAGAACCAACCGTTAGGGATTATTGGGTTGAGGCAGGAGCTTAGAGGGGAGTGGACAATCCCGAGCTACGTGGCCTGGCCCGCCACAGTTGAAGCATAGACCTTTTCTACTATAACATCTATCAGTAGTGTGCCCTTGCCTTTTACAGTAATCACAGAATGGTCTCGGGTTTCCTTTTTGTGAACCGCCGTGGTTAGGGCATTTTGCAGCGGTATTTCCTCTATCGTTGCCTTGGCGTTTGTGATTGTAGGTATGCACAGCGCCGATGGAAATGTGAGGATACTGCGGTTCGAGAGATAGGGCGTGATTCATGACTTCACGCATTGTCCCGTACTGATTATTGACCACGTGCGAATGGATGGCAGGGCGTAGTCCACCTTCAAACCTTCTGGCTCGACTCGCTGCATCAGGTAAATAGGCCCTAGCGAATTTGGAGAGTCGGTTGAATTCGGCGGAGTACTGCTTCACAGTCAAACTGCCCTGCTTCAGTTGCACGAAATCATTCTCCATTTGACGTTGTACTGGAGGGGGTATAAACTCCTCTTCGAACGCGGCACGAAAGGTCGTCCACGAGATCGCCTCCTCTCAGTGATCAAATTGGAGAGATCGTCGATGTACGTCCCACCAATCGTGTGCGTTGAGGCGGAGCTGTAGTTGCGTGCAGGCGACGCGCTTATCTTCGGGAACCTCTAGCAGAGCGAAGTGATCTTCGAGCTTGGCTAGCCAATCTAGAGCTACCACCGGGTCCTCAGTCCCGTTGAATGGGGTGTTGCAGACCTTCTTGAAATGGCCCAAGTTGAAGGCAGTCACGTCCCTCGGCCTTGGAATTTGAGACGTCTCCACTTCAAGCACGGGCTGTCCCACCGGAGTCGTTGCTGTTGCGGCGGAATGGTTGGCAGCCAAAGTCTGAACGATCTGTTGCAGGGCATCTACCTGCTTTTGTTGGACTGAGAATCGGGTCTCTAGATTACTCTCGAGCTTGGCTTGGCGAGCATCATCTCGTTGTCATTGCGATTCTAACATTTGCATTACCCGCTCAAGCGGGTCGACTTGAGATATGCCTCGTTGGCTCCGAGAGCTTCCCGAAGTGCCCGAACTGCTTTCTTGTGTTTCGTTCGGTGCTTGCGCTACAGATTGCGCTGGATCCATTCCTTCAAAAGAAGGTAAATTACATTAGGATCATAATGTATTATGGACTTATTGCATGAACGTATCTCATTTTGGCCTAGCGAGTTCAAGAGTTTGCACAGGAATTTTGATCGTTAAAGAAACTTTTTCAGCACGAAGTCTAAGGAACTTTGAATCTGTGCTCTGATACCACTATGTCACGACCCAATTTCGTAGAATCAAATGAGGCGTCCCCCGAATCGTGACCGCTGTGCGGGCCTGGAGTTGCGCCCGCACAAGGCTTTAATGATTTGCATAGCAAGCACATATTCAGAGTACGCAGATAAATTGAAACACAGATTTGAAACATAGAAAAGTTCTCTTTATTGATAATGAACATCTATTACAAACTCTTGAACGAGTTAGCTAATATGCCGAACGGCTTACAAAAGAGATGACTCAAAATGAGATAGCAGTCCGGTACATTACATCCCTTTATAAACTCAAAACGATAAAGACCTCCAGGCTGGAGGATAGCTTTGCCACGGAGCTGCATTTGTGTATGAAGAGTTGCAGCTTCTGGCTTCAAAAGGCTTCGAGGCGCGGTGAAGATACGCCAACAGCTTGGACTGGATCGGGTAGATGACTTCGGCTCCTCGCTCGGTTCGCCTTGGTGCGGAGAACCTGTTTCAATGAGGGTCAGCATATCGAAACATGCTGGTGAAGGCGAACTAGCCTGACTATACCAATCAACACGTTGTTTAGTGAAGCATGCATATTTTGTGGGTTTCTATCTTGCCTTAGTTTATTTACAAGTAAGCAGCATATTAAATTTACTGAAATGAACGTGCCACCGTTCGGTGGATTTTACCTGCCCGTCTGAATTACCTGCACAATACTTACCATGCCTTCCCTGAAACGAAGACACAAGTTAGTATGCAACAGGTTTAAATATACATAGGATCACTGGCTTGATGCCACGAAGGGACGGGTTATAGTCTCAAGACATAAATGATATACAACGCAGGTGGCGAGCCCCGCTGCATAACACTTTGCCCCATAACATACGACTATACATACGTTCCGTCCGGATCAGATCGGTCCCGGCGCCCCGGTGACCGTCCGCGGAACTCATAACATACCTTGTGCACAAGTTGTCCGTGATCAAGAGCACTCATAGAATTTGTTCCATAGCATAACAGTTTAGCATAGTCATCCTGACAGTTTATTTCTTAACAAGCATATATTTCCATACTTAGCACGATTCATAGAACAGTTATAAACGAACTAGCATACAGGATGATAACCGTTCATAAGTTTAGTTGACAAGCAATATTTCCAAGTCTATTCCCTTTTTATCTTGATCTCTTATATTATTACTTGGTATCGTTTGATCGGGGCGAAGGAGTGAGGCTTGGAAGCAAGGCTAGCTAATCGGGTTGGTAGCCACTCACTTAGATTTTTGGAAAGAAGAAGGGAAGAGGCGCTTCACGACTCCGCTCGCAAGCCACCTACTGCTCGTTCACCTGCACACGAACAGCTCGATTAATACTTCTTCCTCTCTTTCCAATCTCAGAATAGAAGTGCAAGTCAATGAACGAAAACAATAAAAACCATCAAAACCGTTCAAGGAAAACAAGCAAATCCCAAAACTAACTCAAAGCACGAAAGCAACAAGCGACATCGAAAACCGAGACAATAAAAGATAGCAGCGGAGAGGTCCCTCCTGACTCTGCCGCTAAGCCGATCCTTGGGGCGCAGTCCACTGAATATGGGAATCGATTCCGAAGAAACAAATCCATAACGAGGACGAGTTCTTAATTCAATCTATCCCGATCGAACGATACCGTCTTGTGTTTCTTAGCCGCGCTCCTCGAATAGGAGGAACGGAGCGCTACACTACGAGCTCTCGATCCCGGAGGCATCAGCATGGTGCCCTCGATATAACTCCTCTCTGGATCAAAACCAGACAGCGGGACATTGGTCGTACAATAATATATTGCCGTTGTGTACAGTATCCTTGGCATGGTACCGACCGCTGGCAGGTAAAACTCAGCTAGGGTGCATGTTGCATTATAGTAACCCCACGCTCGGGCTCCATCAAAAAGGCTGTCGCAGTACCCGAAGGAAGCGCTCGTATTACCCAACAAGAATTGACTATATCCAAACTGTCTAGCAAACTGGCTTGACAGATAAGGCTCCACAAAAACTTCAGCCCGGTTTTGGTACAATAGGTGAGAGAGACGAATAGCCTGAAGCCAATGGAAGAGCCTCTCAGACAAATTCTGGGTATCTCCCCCATTATCGTAGTGGACGATGTTTCTCTCATCACCAGAGTACTCAGACTCGGTTGTAAAAAAAGTCCAATTGGTCATAAAAGCAAGTTCCCTTCTACCGACAGGGGCCGTAACGTAAATCCACTTCATCCCTCGATACTAACGAATCAGGGCATCGGCAGCTACCATGCCCTCATCAGTTCCAGGGCGCATCAGGGATTCGTAATGCAAAAGAAGTCAACCCATCAAGTAATGGTATGGCAATTCAACTCTGTTAAAATGTCCTTTGCCAGGATGATCTTCCACCTTCTGAGTGAAGTTTCGGAGACCATGGTGAAAACAACAGACAATAGCCGAAAGAAGGGCCAATTTGTGGCCGAAGACCAACATCACATCCGGAAGGATGAGGGTACGACTGATCCTCTCTATCGTTCTGGACCCGCCTGGGACTACGCAGTTGCGCAACCAAAGCATCAAGTATCCCGCCAGCATAGCCTTGGCAGACAGTTTGTGGGTGTCCATATAGAAGTAGCTAAGCTCCTCTTCAAGGTAACCCATCTCGTCAAGGGGTTTATCCCCTTCCTCTGAGGAACCCTCAACTTCCTCACCCTCAGCAGCCAGTTCCTTTTATGCCTAAATTAAATTAGCCACTTCTTATTGGATCATGGCGCCCGGATATTAACCCTAGTAGACTCCTTCGGTTCCTGAAAGAGAAAGCAGGTCCAAGTCATGATATGAGAAGAAGAACCCTCGGAAGACTTCTTCTTCTTCTTCTTCGACAATTGCTGACAAATGATGTGATGGCATAGCAATTCCTGGTACACTGTCAGGATCTTTGGATTCTCTACCTCTAACTCTCCCAGTTTTTTATTACTTGGGGTATACTCTTCATAGGGTACTTCGCCCCAAGGAAGTCTTGAGACAGCGTGCATTTCGTGCAATGCCAACCACATCTCGCCACCAGGCGTAAAGAAAGCTCCTGCGCGGCAGGAGTATAACTCCATCAAAGCGACAAATAGGGGTCGGTTCATCTCTAGACCAAAATATATACCCCTTATAGCAAAAATAAGTCGGCAGCCCTGAGCTCCTGCTCATACTTTTCAGAATCCACATGGTCAAGCGACACCAGGAGGGGCTATAATATGCCCAGTTGAGAGCCCATAACTGTCCCATAGGGTAAGACCCCTTCTTGGCAACCTGATAAAGAAAGGTATCCGTCGCATATATACTAAGGTTCGGCCACAGTTCACTTTCGACGAGGCTGGGCTTCAGTCCAAGCAAAGAGTACGAGGGTGACTCATTCGCACTGTAAAACTCGCCTTTGTTCTTTCCGACCCCATAACAGTTGTTGCCAATAAGGGTCTCCATTTTCTCAGGGGTCAAGTTCCAGCCCATATGCATGGACCCACCATTACCTTAAAGTTCGACAAAGACAGGTGATATTCGAAAGAAGGAAAAGACATCTCCATTCTGTGGAAGATAAAAGACCAGCTTTTCCTGGTTGTCCCTATCCCGGACTGAGGAGCCTCCAGCACATCCCCGAACAAGAAGTATGGCTTCTTAAATAAGCGTCGACCATCTCCAGTGGGGATCTCTTCTGAGTTCATCTAGCTCTACAGAAAGGAAGGGGTTTGGTCGGTAATCATTCGTTGCCGCTCAGAAGGAAGATCTTTGTCGATCTGAACTTGGATGGCATTTACCAAATCTCTGAGGTTCATATTCAGCAGAAGCGGGCTGTGACCAAGACCTAGCTTGCTAGAGGGTGCAGTGGGTAAAGTCACTGCAAAACCACAAAGGAGTTTAATCAGAATCATTGAGAGAAGTATCAATGTTCTAAGTGATATACTTATGCGGCCGGGTCAACCATGCGGCCGAGTCATTCATGCGACATGATTACTCATGCGGCTAGGTTGCTCATGCAGCTGAGTCAACTATGCGTCCAAGTCAACCATGCGACCGAGCTAACCATGCGCCAGAGTCATTCATTAGACATGGTTACTCATGCCGCTAGGTTACTCATGAGGCTGAGTCATCCATGTGGCCGAGTCAACCATGCGACAGAGTTGTTCATGCAGCTTGGTTGCCCATGCGGTAGTGAGAAGTTGGCAGATAGACTCATCCATGCATCCAATTGTGCACTTGTGTCTTTGTGTCTGAATTCGACTTCGTCTTCTTTAAAGGACCTACCCTTAATCGATGGCTGAACGTCGGCAGGAAGATGGGGAGGATCCGCCTCAACGGTGCGACCCTTCCTGATGGCCTTTTCCTTACCCTTGGGGGCCTTCTTGGCAGCAGCAGCGGAGGAGGAAGCTTTCGGGGGAGCCATGGCAGCAACGAAGAAGAAGAATAAATAAAATTTTTAAAGACTTGAGAGTTTGTAAAAAACTTTTCTCTCTCCTAGACCCCCCCCCCTTATATAGGACAGAGTATGCGACTCAGGATAATGATGGCAGTCATTTCGAGTTCTGATCCATCTCGATCCGCGTAATACAAGGGATGACAGTGACTCCTCGGTTGCTGAGCCGCTTCATCCCTTCTGAATTGTTGCCTCGGAGTCTGAGCCAAAAGATGGCATAGAATCCCAAGAAATCTCCTCGAAGATTGAACCAAATCTTCTTATTTAATGATCTGACAGCTTGGTAGAACTGTCTATGCGGCAACGTGTCTATGCGGCATGTCACCCGTATGCGCCCAAAAGAGCTCGACCATGCTTCTTGGTCAAAGTATTTCAAACTTGTCATTTTAGAAACTTTTAAGGGGATCTTGTGGAAGCATGAAAAACATGCAAGATGTATAGAGCTCATGTACCCTCAAAATGAAAATAGGCCGCAGAGGAGCCACATAGAGCTCATGTGGCCAAGGGGTCCGTAAAAAATCCATGCGGCCAGATCAGTCAAATAAGAAGCCACATAGCAGCATTCATGCGGCCTGAACAGCCATAATGTAAGGGATCATATGAGATCCCCTAACACAATATTTAATGCCTGTCAGAAAGTTCTGACACAGCACTTATCACACAGAACGCTTCGAGGATCATGAAAGAGGCGGCGGCTCATAAAAAGAGGAAAAATTATATCAATGCATTAATAATTTCGTCAGATGTGCCATGCCACGTGCTCACTCATATGCGGCATCGTCATCATGTGACCAAAGTGTCCGTCAGACCTAGGCCAAACGAGAGCACATATGCTGCCAAGATATTATGTGGCTCTCAGCTTGCAAGATCTTTTTATTAGAATCAAGGAGATCTTTACACAATCAGTGTTGACTACGTGTCCAGCTGACCAAGTCACACAACCCCGAGATATTATCAACAACATATTCCAACTGAGGCCATATGGCAGTATGTCCGTGGTATACAGCTACAGTTGTAACCGTATTCTGTTGAAGGAGCTACATGTGGCCACCAAACAGAGGCATATTCGGCACATATAGCCCATCAACATGATGACTATAAATAGCAGGATAGCATACCCCACAAAAGAAGGTAGCTAAGTACATGCGCACAAGCTCAAGAGAGAGAAAAAAGAAAAGAGCATCCTCATTCCCTCATTATACCGTCAACGGAGCAAATGAGTCATTGTAGTACTGGATTTCCATCGTCACATTCCCCAGATCAAAAATAGTGCACTTAGATTTTCTGTCTATGATTTCTTTGTACTTTTTATTTGTTGTTAAACAAAAAAATTTTAAACTTACATTAATGGCGAACACAAACCATATGAGGTTCCTCTATACATCTCTTTTGTGCAGCATATGAGTAAAGAACATGTAAATATCTATGTGAACCAGCATAGAGACAATTCTATATTTCAAGCATACAATGCATCTCTTTTAAATCTTTTCTTGTTATTGTAGTATCATTAATATAGGGACATGCAACTTGAGTGGACTATAGATCATTTTTAGTAAGGCTTCAAGATAAAGGATTCATCGAAGGGCCGAAGCCAATCATCGATTGAATTAACTCGAGAGAATAGAGAAGCCTCATGCAGCGATCACTCATTGGTTATGCGTCCTGAAATTGGACCAACACTTAGTTAGCATCTTTCGATCTCTTTCTCTTACGATTCAAAATGAATGCACAAGCGAGAAAAATGAACTATGAAACCAAATTATTAAAAGAAACATGAAAACACAAATCAACAAAACCAAGCAGCGAAAATATCTAACGAAAACTCTTGGACTCATTTCAATAGAAGTCGATCCATGAGTTGGAAAGGTTCATTGCATTTCGTCCGTGGTCGATTTGATAGTAAGCTTTTCCCGATACTCAGTTTAAAATTGAGTCAAAAGCCATATGTATTACATAGGGGACCGCTAGAAGCAGGGTACTACATACCCGAGACAAGTGCATCAGAGGAAATTATGTGTTGAATAGCATGTTGTCAACAACCCACTCAACAACATTGTGATTGACGAGATGCATGGATTTGAAGTCTTGAGAAGTTTTACAAATCTCATCATCAGGAGTCTCAAAAACATTGACCCTATGATTAAAACCACCATATTTAAAGCAAGATATGCACCTAGGAGCAGTAGAGGCCTGCCCTCGACGAGAAAAATGAGAAAAGCGTTGATTATTGTCGGACGAAAGAAAGACATTATAATGGAAGCCACGACCAATGCTAGTATTGCCACCGCCAAACCCACCACGTAGTCCTCCACGACCAAAGCCACGATACTGAGTACAAGAAGGTAGCGCACCAAGAATGGAGAGTGGCTAGACACGACTGTAAACGCAACAAGAGAAGTAGTAACGTTATTAGAGGAGAATAATCTTAACTCAAAGTCAAAAAGCAAGCCAATAATTTTGTCAATATAAAGAGAAATTTGTTTGCATTGATTGCTGCCACAATAGGATCATACTCAAATCCAAGGTTACGAAAAACTTAGAGAGAAAGATCATCATCGACAAGTTTGTTAGCAATGGCACGTGAAAAGCAAAAGATTTGGCATGCTTAATATAATCCTCTATGGAACAAGATCCTTTGGTGATGATATGCAACTTGGTTTTGAGATGTTGAACATGAACTCGAGTTTGAGCATGAAAGAGAGTTTCTAAGAAGACACACATAGAGTGAGTCATCTATTTACCAGCAACAAAAGACAACACAGATTCGGAGAATGAAGAGGTAAGCCAACCAATAATCATCTGATCAAGACGATCTCATTGACACATGATAGCATAATTCATTCCATTAGCATCAAAAATTGTGGGATTGTCGCCAAGAATGAACCCCATAAAATCATAGCTCTTGAGAATAAGGATGACTTGCATTCGCCAGAGAAGATAGTTACTACGAAAAAGCTCGAGAAAGATGTCTTATTTGATAGATTTAAAGGCAAACAATGGAGAAGAAGAATTCAGAGAAGCGGAGGTAACTTCAAGGTTTGATGAAGAAGCCATAGGATTGGAGACTAGATCGTAAGCTCTTATACCATGCATGTAAGATTTTGAATCTCTTCTTTATTGATTTTTGAGTTGTGTATAAATACAATAGTTTAAAGATATCCTATAATGGCATATCTCCTATAATTATGTACGTGATAATTACATTATAATTGTCAGATTTCAAATATCTTGATTGTCATCTAACAAATTGCAAGATTTCAGATCTCTTGGTTGTCATCTAACACAACTAAGTTCCCCTAAAAATTACTTCATGTTTAAAAATTAGGGGCAACAATCTATTGGGTCATGTTCAGAAATACCCGTTTGGGCTCAACCAAAACCTAACTCGATTAGGTCCAACCTGATTAAGGTAAATCCAAACCTGATCTATTTAAAAATGAGGACCTGGCCCAAACCGCCTCTAAATTGGTGTACAAATTTTTTTTTTCTGATGACTTGTAGCCATTGAAGTGGATTTTCTTTAAATTCTAAATTGTACTTGTATTTGTTTGGTTCTTTGTGGTTGTTTATTTTAATTGTGTGAAAAACATTAGTAAGTTAGAAATAGATTAAATTTTTGATCTGTCAAAATTCAGATTGGGGATAGATGCCTTGTTTTGACCATGCAAGTTAGGGTTGGATCTAAACCAACCTAAGAATGTGTATTGGAGGGCCGAACTCAAATTGTCACCCTTTTCGATAATTATAATCATCAACATCTTATTTTTGTATATTTATTAGTGGGAGGACATAAAATTGTTATCCTTTCCCACAACCATAATCTACAATTATCTTGTTTTTATATATTTATTAGTGGAAGAACATATAAAATTGTCACCTTTCGTGGCAATCCTGATAATTAATTTTTCTTTTATATCTATTTAATGCGAGGACATGTAAGTTATAGGTGTGAACTGGACCGAACAACTCGAAGCATAGTCTAGTACTAGCTTGGTCAAACTCGAGCTGGACTGACCCGTCAAGTTCGAGCTGGACCAGCCTAATCAAGTTCGGGCTTGATGGCCCGGTCAACGGTCCAGTCCAGTCCAACCTAGCTCGACCCGCTTGCATACCAAGGTCATTATTAATGCATGGACATGTAAGTTATAGGGGTGAATTAGGTCGAACGACTCCAAGCGCGGTCAAATACTAGCTCTGTCAAACTCGAGCTGGAATGACCCAGTCAAATGCGAAATGGATAGGCCAAGTCAAGCTCGAGCTGGGTGGCCCGGTCAACAATCTAGTCCAGCCCAACCTAGCTCGACCCGCTTGCATATCAGTGTGAGCCTGGGTTAGAAATAGATTAAATTTTTGATGTGTCCAAATTTAGATTGGATTTGGATAGACGCCTTGTTTTGACCAAGCAAGTTAGGGCCAGATCTAAACCTACCTAAGAAGGAGTATTGGAGGGTCGAACTCAAATTGTCACCCTTTTCGGTAATTATAATCATCAACATCTTATTTTTGTATATTTATTAGTGGGAGGACATAAATTGTGATCTTTTCCCACAATCATAATCTTCAACTATCTTGTTTTTATATATTTATTAGTGGTAGAACATATAAAATTATCAACTTTCGTGGCAATCGTGATCATTAATTTTTCTTTTATATCTATTTAATGCGAGGACATGTAAGTTGTACGTGTGAATTGGACCGGACAGCTCGAAGCATGGTCTAGTACAAGCTTGATCAAACTCGAGCTGGACTAACCAGTCAAGTTCGAGCTGGACCAGCCTAATCAAGCTCGGTCTGGATGACCCGGTCAACAGTCCAGTCCAATCCAACCTAGCTCGACCCGCTTGCATACCAGGGTCAGTATTAATATGTGGACATGTAAGTTATAGGTGTGAATTGGGTTGAACGGCTCCAAGCACGGTCAAGTACTAGCTCTGTCAAATTCGAGTTGGACTGACCCGGTCAAGTGCGAAATGGATCGGCCCAGTCAAGCTCGAGCTGGGTGACCCGGTCAACAATCTAGTCCAGCCCAACCTAGCTCGACCCGCTTGCATATCCCCCCCCCCCCCCCCCCCCCCCCCCCCCCCCCCCCTCTCTCACACACACACACACACACACACATCTAACTTAAAGGATGAAGAAAGTAGTTTACATAGATATCCGACTTCCATGTATTATTATGAAGGAAGCATTTGGCTAAACACAAATTAAGGATGTCCAAAAGAAGGTTACAATTTCACTCGTACGATTAAAACTTGGAGTCCACGACACCAATATGATGACCAAAACCAGCTGCAATTTTGTGGCAGCTGATGACTAAGATTTGACGAGAGGAAGTCGGTCACTTGTACATGTTTCATATCTTCCCCTCTTCACAATGGCGACCACTTTCTTACTTCGGCAAATTTGCTTTTGTGAAGACGAAAGGAAAACAATTTCCATCTCCTTCAAAGAATCAAAGCCATAATGAATTACTTGTACGACCAAATTCAGTTTTCAGCAGCTTTTATTTTAACAAAAGAGCGAAACGAAGCATTATTTGTTGCATGTCGTGTTCAGAACAACAAAACTTTGACGTACATTTTTGTCACTCGTGCTAGGTTGGGCTGTGACGAGAAATAAACTTTATTCTTTCGACGTTACGGATGTAAGCTTTTACTAAATTTAGTATTCAATTTTTATACTAATTTTATTTCTCTAACTATTTTGTCACTCGTCACAACCCCTCTAAATTTAGTAAAAGCTTACATCCGTAACGAGTTCTTCCTTCTCTTTTCGAAGTATTCTTTCGAAGTTTACACACTAAACTCAAATCATACAAATATGTATACATATCAAATTATCAAAAAAAAAAATCACAAATAATAACAAAGAATAATAGAAACAAAGAAGCTACAATCATTAATTATTATTAGTAGTAGTAGTAGCACCCCATATACCTTTAGTTGTACCTCTATCTATCTTTACAACTCTTTGCTTCGGTTGTCGACCTTTAATCTCGGTTTCAATGATCTTCGACACGACTATGTCAACCTTTACAATATGATGATCAGAAGTACCCTTCGACGAAATAACCCCGTACGATCCTGGGACGAACTTGTATGGTGAATCTGGCGAAGCTAGTATGTAGTCGACTCGGGTACCGTATTTGCAAGTTCCCTGTACATCTGCATTTGCAGTAAGTAGAGTGAGCACAAGCCGTTTCTGAACATGTACAAGCTGTGCGATCGCACAGAACCCAAAGTCCAGAATACCCATTTAACCTTCCGTATATCAATACTACTATATAATGAAAAAAGTTCAGCTTCGCCGTAAAACTTTCATTTCCAAATATACCCTTGCATATGTGTAATAATTAAAATTATTCATTAAAGTTAATAGGGACAATAAGACAATTACAGAAGTTGTCATTTGGTATTCCTAAATAGTATTGAAATAATATATATGATAATATGATAATATTAATATAATAATAAATTTAGATTAATTAAAGGAGGCCTCTTGCTGGATTTTATACCAGCTTAGAGTTTAAGTCCTAACATGACCAATTGAAAATTTTAGACGCTGAATTTTTATTTTTTGTTTCTTTATTTCCATTATACCCTCCTATCATGCATGATAATAAATTTTATCTATATAGGCCTCTTGCTAGGCCTCTTGCTGGTTTCGCTACGCGCCTAGCTATTTTCTAGGGAGGGTAAAATGGAAAAAAAAAAAAAAAAAGTACACCAAAAATAAAAATTCAGTGTCTAAACTTTCCAATTGGACATGTAAGGGTTTAAACTCTAAATTGGTATAAAATTCAGGGTCTAAACGCTAATTAGCCATAGTTCTTTTAGTCTTACTAAGTAGTCTTAATAAATATTTGAATAATTACATCAGCTATCTTTTAGTCTTCTTGATAATAATCTATAAAATACGTGTATATATACTAATATTACTAATGTAAAAGCTCCATTTTTTAGATTTATGCCTCACTATTCTTTAGAAACTGAATAACATGGTCTTTAGAATCTAAAAATAAACTTATTTAGAGTGGCTAAAAATTTTACTTTTTCATATTTGCCCATGGTCTTTAGAATGTTAGAAACAAAAAATTATGTGTTGGATGCAGTGCACCTTTCACATGCCAACTGTTGGATTACCATGAAAATGTGTGTCCGCGCACATTTCTGTATAATCTAACATTGGGGGAGGAAAAGAGTACACTGTATCCGGCCCATACAATAATTTCTCGTCAGAAAAAGCATCTAAACTTTCTATTCTCAGTAAAGAGGAATACATGATACAGGATATTAGAATTGAACCAAATCCGAAAGGAACATATTCATCTATAGAAGCATCTGCTTTACCTTGTCCTTTGGCGACCACTACCACAGATTCGCACTCCCCTGCGAAGTTCTTGGCATCTGAGTACCGTTTCCCTTTCAAGAACTTCATCACCTCAACCTTTGGCGTCGGTTTCCCTATCTCTTCGTAGTACTGCAACAAAATCAACATTAAAGGATTTTACATTTACCAGTCTTCGCCTGTAATAGTTTCCGGCAACGGTACCGCCACGGTTTGGCATGTCAACCGATATCGATACCGACGGATAACGACATTTACGATCTCTTTCCCACTCAGTTCGGAAGAAAAAAGTGAACGAAAAAGACTAACCGACAAAGATATAAACGCAAGCATTGTAAAAGCATATAAAATAATAAACTGCACGTAAACCAATCATCAAGGGTGATTCAATTTTAAAACTATTATAAAATGACACCGAAAATACTTAAAATTATACCTAAATATCTAAAATATTTTGTTCCTATTTTTTTAATAATTATTTGTTTTCTGATATCAAATAATCATATATTCATAGAAAGCCTCCGACGATACCGATACTTGAAACATGGGTGTTTTCTTGATGTTGAGTATAGTTATTAGCTAGTTTACCTTGACAATATCATTCCATCTTTCTGCGGAGTAATCAGTCCCGTCGAGCGAATTCAGGCCTCCGGCTATGATGTACGGGTCGTCGCTCGACCGCAGGATCGTGCTGATCTGCTTCATCCTCCAGCTCTCATCCAGATGGTCAAGATATGTGCAGTTGAAATTAACTTCCCCTGCATTTGGGATGTCAATGGTTGCCTTCAGAACATTCCTGCAGCCAAAATTTGAACCAAATTAAGCTACTAGATGCAGAACTAGTTGCAGCAATACTGGGGTATCTTGCAGATACCGGATAAGACACGACACGGTGAGGACACAACCAACACCATATAGTCATTTTTATCATCGTTTTCTTTCTAGGCTACTAGCACCAAGACGCGGGCATCCAGATAAGACATGACACATAAGATATGACACGGTAAGGACACAACACCAAATAGTCATTTTTATCACCGTTCACCAAGACGCGGGTATCTTGAAAATACCCGGATAAGACATGACACAGTAAGGATACAACACCATATAGTCATTTTTATCACCGTTTCCTTTCTAGGCTACTAGCACCAAGACGTCCTCCAAATTAATTTTTTATCTGTACCGGAATTTGAACCTACATCCGCTCCTTTACTAGTGCTACCACTGGACCACCCGCTTGTTGGTACCTACCTAGTGAAGAAAGTTTGGTTTTTCTTTTACAGTGGCTCAGGAAGGTGTGCTGCCACAAACAAATATTTATTGTTCATGTGGGATGAAGTACGAGTGATAGCTACCCAAAACTGATGAAAATGAGATTTCATCTTCTGAGCGTGACAACACTTGGTCCTTCTTTGGGTCTATTTGGCTCCCATGGAGAATAGCTAGGATAAAACTATTTTTTTTTTCCTAGTCGTTTGATACATTTAGAAGCATGTGACTCTTGACAATTGCTCAGTTTGATGTGTTCTCTAAGTTAAGGCAGTGAAATACTATGTTCAAGTTTCCCTATGAGATTTAAACTATAGGTCAGTTGTAGTCCAACTACCCCAAACTTAGCTTCTAAACTTACTACCAAGAAGCCAATCAAACATAAACAACCCTGTTTTCAGGATAAGCTTTAGGGCTGATGTGTCCGTATCCGTATCCGTATCCATATCCATATCGTGTTCGTACTTGTATCCTTGTTTGTTGTATTCATACAAGCATAGTTTGACTACCCTTGTAGCTATCTGAAAATATTCGTGTCCCGTACAGATATTGTGTCCTTACTCGTATCCGTGTCCGTGTCCCATACAACATAGGTGATGGCCATCCAAGTTTAGCTTGTCAAATCACTGGATTAAACACAACCCTGTTTTCATGATAAGCTTTAGGGCTGGTGTGTCCGTATCCAAATTCGTTTCGTGTTCGTACTTGTACTCATGTTCGTATTCATACAGCATAGTCGGCTACCCTTGTACCTATATGAAAGCATTAGTGTCACATACACATATTGTGTCCTTATTCGTATCCGTGTCCGTATCCCATACAATATAGGTGATGGCCATCCAAATTTAGCTTGTCAAGTCACTGAATTAAGAACAATCCCTGTTTCTGTTATGTGATATGTTCAATAGGGACTTGGAAGTTTCTCAGTCTCTATCATCCAAAGTTAGCTTCTCAAGAAATTCCCATGAGCCCAAGCTTTCCGAAAACAACCGTTCTTCTTCTATAGGTACAGAACTAGTAAGAAGAAAAATAGTGTAGAAATTAACTGAAAAAATAAAATCAAACATAAACAACCCTGTTTTCAGGATAAGGGCTGGTGTGTCCGTATCGTGTATCGTGTCCGTACTTGTATTCATGTTCATATTCATACAACATAGCTGGCTGCCCTTGTACCCATATCTGAAAATATCTGTGTTCCACACACATATTGTGTCCTTACTAGTATCCGTGTCCGTATCCAATACAACATAGGTGATAGCCATCCAAATTTAGCTTGTCAAATCACTGGATTAAACACAACCCCTGTTCTGTTATGTGATCTGTTCAATAGAGACTTTGGAAGTTTCTCAGTCTCCATCATCCAAAGTTGAGCTTTCTCAAGAAATTGCTATGAACCCAATCTTTCCGAAAGCAACTGTTCTAAGAAGAAGAACACCGTATCGACTAACCGAAAAATAAAAATAAAATGAGAGCGTACCTAAAGTCGGTATCGTCGCAGATTTTGTGAACTTTCCAGTGCTTGATCGGCCACCGGGAGAGGATGGCGTTGCCGTACTCCGGCGCCCAGCTCTCGGCGAAGACGTACTTCATGCCCAGCCCCTGGGCCAGATCCGACAGCGGCTTCATCGCCTTCTCCTCCTCCGCCTTCACGTTCTGGACCGCGATTATGTCGGCACCGACCTCCTTGAGGACGTCCAGCACGCTCCTCCCGCTCCTGAAGCTCTCCGACACGGACACGGCGGGAGCCTTCCCTTTGAAACTGCTGATCTCGTCCTCGTGGAGGTTGATGGAGACCCTCCTCTTGGAGGCCGAGAGCTTGTGCTGCCTCAGTATCCCCTTGGTGGGCCGGGGGTCGCTGGCGGCCTTCCCCCGGGTGTCGAGGTCCACCGGGTTCGTCGCGGGGGCCATCGAGAACATGGCGGCATTGAACGTCGCCAGCCGGACCGGCCGAGGCGCATCGTCGCCCGCGGCCGCAGCAGCCGCCGCGGCAGGCTCGTGCTGCCCGTTGGTTCTCGGACTGCCGAAGCTGCGGGTGGCGGCGGCATCGGAGCGGGAGCGCCGCGGGCGAGGCAGGAGGGCCCAGCGGAGGCCCGAGCAGAGGCGGCGGAGCCTGCGGCAGGCGGTTCGGAGCATCGAGTACTCCGGGCTACTACAGTCTGCCTCTGCCTCTGCCTTGGGCTTGGGAGGGGAGAACAAGTTGGACATTTTGCTAGTCAAGCCATGGATAATAATGCTTCTTCTTCTTCCATGGATGTTAGTGGTTGACATGAGAAGAAGAGGAGATGGAGATTAGTTATGGATTAGTTAGGCGCTTATTATTACTGTATTCGAGAAATGGAAATGGAAGTAGAAGTAGAAAGAAGCACTCACACAATAACGACAATTTTCTAAACCAATGGACGTTAAGATTAGAAAACATATACACACACTTCTGACAGCAGACAGCCAATCAACATGTGTGTCAGTGCCGTCAGGGTCCTACCATTGGGTCCTTCTGCATCTTCATCTTCTTCCCGAAAACTCTCAACTGCTCCTTTTCCATGGTGATGTGTGTGGTTGCCATCAGTTTTACTTGTTTATAGCTACTTTTGGAATATATCTGTCCAACTTAACTGCTCCCCCAACGAAAATATGTGCGCCTAGGCTCATGATCATGCACAACTAGGATTCCTCATCCAACCCACACCCAGTTCTTGATGAAACAAATGGTTGCATATAATAATAATTGGGATTAGTCAAAGAACGTGGAGGGAAAGCACATGTAATTAGCTGGAGGCCCCACCTCCAAAATTTACAGGTATTAATGTACTCTTCGTTGTAGTTTTCTTACTTAAGAAGTTTGGATTCAGTTCGGAAAGAATGAAAGAAATGATTTTTTTTATTTTTGGTTACTGTTGCAGAAGGCTACGACACTCGGACACTCGAGAGGCAAAGAATTTCATCTAGTTTTAAGATCAGAAATTTTGCTTTACAGAATATATTTTTAAATAAATTAACTAAAATAAAACTATTTTAAAAAAAATTGAAATATGGAATGGGACGAATTTCTTAGGATAGTTGGGTTTGTTTTTTTTTTCTTTTTTCTTTTTTATAAAAAATTAACCAATATAAAGACAATTTAAAATTAACTAAAATATTTTTTTCAAATATTATATACCTCATCTATTTTCATTCAAAATATAATTTTAAAAATAGCAACCGTTTGATTATTATCTATACTAATTTGTTATTATATATACTAATATAATTTTCAAAATATAATTATTATCTATACTAGTTTGTTAAATAGCAACCGTTTTGATTAAATTAAAATCCATTATTAGTTAAATTTTTATTATCTATACTAATTTGTTATTATCTATACTAATATGAATGATAACCGTTTGATTAAATCAAAATATAATTTGTTATCAAAATATACTAATATGAATGATAACCGTTTGTTATTATCTATACTATTTTTTTATTATCTATATTAATTTTTGAAATAGGAACCATTTGATTAAATCAGAATATAATTTTTTAAATATAATTATTATCAATACTAATTTTCGAAATATCAACCGTTTGATTAAATCAAAATTTATTATTAGTTAATTTTTTATTATTCATACTAATTTGTTATTATCTATACTTATATGAATGATAACAAAATCTATTGATTAATATTATTATAAATATTATATTTTTCTTTCATATCACTAAAAGATAATTTATTATTATTTGTACACGAAATTTATTCAAAATAATTAATTATATAGATAACAAATAATTAGTTTGTTATTTGTTAAATTATGATATCTATTTTTATTATAATTTCTCATAAATATATGTTTTAAATTTTGAGTATGTGTTTAGTTAGATAATATCTTGTATTTAGTTTAAATATAATTTAAATTTTGAATGTATTTTTATCCATAATAAATTTCAAATTTGTCCTTAAAAAATTATATTTTGAATGATACTAGATGTTGTATCTAATATTTGAAAAAATATTTTAGTTAATCTTAAATTGTCTTTAGAAAATCTGTAAATATTATTTTTTAAAATATACCATAATTAAAAAATATTTGATATCGTAATTGTCTATTATAGTTATGGTATCAAATTAAAAAAATAACAAATAGATAATTACGATATAACATACAATATTTTGAATATTTTAGATTATCTAACTAAACACATATTTAAAATTTAAAACATATATTTATGAGAAATCATAATTGAAATAGAATATCACAATTTAACCAATAACAAACTAATTATTTGTTATCTAATAATTATTTTAAATAAATTTTGTGTACAAATAATAATGAATTATCTTTTAGTGAAATGAAAGAAAAATATAATATTGATAATAATATTAATCAATAGATTTTGTTATCATTAATATTAGTATAATAATAAAATATTAGTATAGATAATAAAAAATTAACTAATAATATATTTTGATTTAATCAAACGATTGCTATTTCAAAAATAATTATATTTTGAAATTATATTTCAAAAATTATATTTTGATTCAATCAAATGGTTGCTACTTCAAAAATTAGTATAGATAATAACAAAACGGTTATCATTCATATTAGTATATTTTGATAACAAATTATATTTTGATTTAACCAAATGGTTATCATTCATATTAGTATAGATAATAACAAATTAGTATAGATAATAAAATTTTAACTAATAATATATTTTGATTTAATCAAAATGGTTGCTATTTAACAAACTTGTATAGATAATAATTATATTTAAAAAAAAAATATTAGTATACATAATAACAAATTACTATAGATAATAATCAAACGGCTGATATTTCTAAAATTATATTTTGAATGATAATAGATGTGGTATCTAATATTTGAAAAAATATTTTAGTTAATTTTAAATTATCTTTATAAATTATAATTGGTTATTTTTTTATAAAACCTAACAAAAAAAAATCAAACCCAGCTATCCTAAAAAACCAACACAAAAAAAACCTAAAAAAATAAACCAAAACAAACCAAAAACCAAAAACCAAAAATAATCCATTGTCAGATTTTTGCCAACTTGGTTAGCGAAATTCACCCCATCCCAGATGTCGAAAACGTTTGTGACTTCAAAATTTTCAAAATAGTTTTGTTCAATTAATTTATTTAAAAATATTTTTTTACATCAAATTTTTTGTATTAAGATGCAGGCGTGGTTTTAATGTCATATATATATATATATATATATATATATATATATATATATATATATATATATATATATATATATATATATATATATTGTAGGACCGTAAGGCAACTCTAAAGAGAGGGGGGCTGAATAGAGTGCAGCGAAATAATCTATCTAATTAAAAATTGATGCACAATAAAAGCATCTACCAACTAATAACAATATGAAAAGCAGATATGTAGAGTAGTAGAGTAAGAGAAAACAAACACAAACACCGCGATGTATATTGGTTTTTCTCTGAGATGACTAGTCCACTCCCGAGAACTCTTGCTCGAAATTGTATCCAGTATATTCACAAATAGTGAATCACAAACTTTGATCCGAAGGCTTGACAAATTCTTACAACATCGAGCTTTGATCCGAATGGCTCAAAAGACTTCACACATGAGTTTGATGCGAAAGGCACATAAACTTCAAACACTGAAGACAAAACTTGACAAACCAAGCTTTTACAACTCTGACAGACTTCTAACCGACATCGCACTTGGCACTAGAAGGCTGGGGAGTTGATCTTGGAGATGGAGAATGTTAAGGCTCTGAGTGTTGCTCACTAATGGATAGAAAGATTAAGAATGGTTGAGTGAGTAAGAATGTGAAAATTTACGTCTATTTATAGGATATACTGGAACAGAGTTCGGTCAGATTTTGGTACCCAAGTATTTAAAATTTTGAACGTTGGAACCACAAAATCATGAATTTTACAACTGGCCAATCTTCTGTTTTAGGCAGACCGAGTTTGGCCCGAGTTTGGCTAGCCTATTTCCAGAACAGTCTAAGCTTTGGTCAGGCTAGTTTTGGTCTGATTTTGGAATTGTATTGTGGATGGGTTTCAGGCTATTTTGAGTGGACTTTGAGTATACCAGTGTGACTTGATGTACATAAGTCCTAAACTCAATAAACATCAAAATTACATATGATGAAAACCAAGAGAACTCTGATGACGCCAGCTTCTGAAATGTTCTGTTGTGGAAGATGTATTTTTTCTTGACAGTAGTTGTCCAAAGATAAACAAATATGGAAATCTGAATAACTTTTGGAGACTTCGTTCACGAACCCCCACGAGAGACATTGCCCCCTCGATCCCATTCCGCTGACCGGGCAACGGAACCCCCCGAGTGCGAGGATCCGGAGATGTCCTAGGCGGTTAAGAGAAATATACTGGTATAACGTCGTCTTTGGCTCATCATCATTTCTTCGTTGCATATGTCCAGGTGGTCTTGCTTATTATTTTCTACAAGTACATTTTAGACGAACAAAAAATATACAAAAGTAAATGCATATCTGGACAATGCTGAGTTTAAGTAGAAGTTACTATAGTGATTGATCGATTATCATAATGCTAAACTTAATCGATTAGCCATATTCAAAAACTCAACTAAAACATTCGGCCAACATATATATACTAGTAAATTCACGTGCGTTGCACGTAAAATAATTTTTTTCTTCTGTTATTAATATAAAATTATTTCAATATTTCAATATTTAAATATATTTAAATTAAAATTTATTTGATTTATAATTTAATTAGAATTTTTTTATATTTGATTATATTTTAATTATAATTAGTTATGAAAATATTTCTACTTTTCATAAAGAGTCTTGAAAATGGTTAGCTACGTAATATTATCTAATTATAAAAAAATATCTCTTCGAACTCATGTAGTTAAGGTGTGAGGTATTCTCCTTGGTTGACTGAGTTTAAACTCTTTTAGTTTTATTTATAACAAATTTAAATTGTTTCAACATTTTTTTAAGTAATATTAATTTTTTTAAAATAATTAATTGATGATATACATACGGCTTCAACGGCTTACTTTTGAGATGTTTTGAAGCTTCATTATATATATATATATATATATATATATATATATATATATATATATATATATATATATTTGAAGAAGGTAAATTTTATTCAGGCCCCTCCAAGAGGCTACAACTCAACCCGAATGCTTACACCAAATTCATCCTGAAGGCCTATATATACAATTCCTAGCCCGAAAGCCTCATCCCGTCCGAAGGCTACATCTCGGGGCCTCATCCCCGTCTAAAGACTCCTGATCCGAAGGCACCACGTCCAGAGGCTCCATCCGGTCCAAAGACCGCCGCAACAGCTCCGCACCTGCACCTTGTATCGTATCCGCACACCACTCGGGTCGCACCGCACTACTCCACCGCACCTGCAATGCACCCACCACCATCCCACCACTTAATTTTCTCAAAGAAAAATTAAATGGCGCCAAAAGGACTCGAACCCGCAATCGCCTGTGTAGAATTTCTCGGTCTTAACCATTAGGCTATGACCTCATTGGCACGCGCACGCGTGTGTGTGTGTGTATATATATATATATATATATATATATATATATATATATATATATATATATATATATATATATATATATATATATGAAAAATGGGACCAATAGGAATAGAGTGTACTAGTGCAGATGGATGCATATGGGATATAAGAGTCCATTTATATTGGTCAACATGTGCATGACTCATGTAGGAATATGAGTCTGAGGCTCATATCCCGTTTATATATATATATATATATATATATATATATATATATATATATATATATATGTGTGTGTGTGTGTGTGTGTGTGTTAAGAAAGAAAGTAGATAACAATGATAATAGCTTATCTTAAGAAAGTAAATTTTATTCAGACCCCTCCGATAGGCTACAAATTCAGTCCGATGGCTTACAACAAAATTCAGTCTGAAGGCCTAAATATATAATCTCTATCCCGAAGGCACCATCCCAGTCCGAAAGGCTACATCCCGGCCCGAAGGTACCATCCACATCTGAATGCCTCACGCAACCGCAGTCTCACCTGCACTGCACTTCACTTCACCCACCAACACCCCACTTAATTCTTCTTAAAGAATATTAAATGGCGCCCTCGTTGGTGGAACTAGCAACCTCCTGAGGGGGAGGGGTGTCTCCGTATTAACTGTTAGGCTATATAACCTAGCAGTATAAGAAGAAGACATCTCCCAGGAGGTTGCTACTTTGAGCAACAAGGGTGGCACTTTAATTTTATTTTGAAAAATTGAATGTGCTGGTGCGCCGGGTGTGGTTCGGGCTGGTTGCGGGTACAGTGCTGGTGTGAAATCATTTGGGTCAGGATGTTACCATTGGGTCGGAATGCTACCCTTGGGCCGGGATGTAGCCTTCGAACTTGATTTGTCGACCTTCGGGCTGGGATTGGCAATTAGTTGTAGGTTTTCTGGTTGAGTTATAAGCATTAATATATATATATATATATATATATATATATATATATATATATATATATATATATATATATATATATATATATATGAGAGATCAGGATCCCCACACTTATTTTTTTTTTTTCGTAATAGCAGTCGTTGGATTATTTTTTTGAACCATTCAGATTAAATTCTTAAACTACTCAATTTCTTGCAAGATTTTGATATAATTTGAATGGTCCAAAAAAATAATCCAACGACTACTATTCCAACACATGTTAAGAAGCTTAAGTGTGGAGATCCCGATCCCTTATATATATATATATATATATATATATATATATATATATATATATATATATATATATATATGTCACGACCCACACCCGATATAGGGCCATGAGTACGTGGGTACGTCCAGCCTACGCCGCAACATCGGCGGTAGAACGCTGTCTAGGTCACAATACTATCTAATCAATCGCACAAGAATATCCAACTCCATAAGGAGACACAGATATCACAATATAATATGAAAATACTCAATCACAGAACTAAAGCACGATGAGATATCGAAATACAACACAAGCCTAAACAACAAAATAATCTAACTCAAACAATAGCATCCAAGTCTCAAAGTATGCCGGAAATAAATCCGGTACCAATAATCTGCTAAAAGAAACTAATTGAATAACTAGTAATCCCGGCTAGACCTCTCGGAATCACAACTGAACTACAAGATCCAAGGCTGCATCTACTCTCCCTGTGGTCCATAATATGTCGAACACCAGTCCTCTAATTCACAGTCTGGAAAAATATTTTCAGTCAGGATGGAGCGAAGTACAACCCAATAACAGTTCCAATTAATTGACAAAGACTATAAAACAATAAATAGATGATGCTATATACTGAGAGAAGACAATAAATAAATGCAATGGCAAAATAAAGAGAACAGGCAATATGGTACAGTCAGTGCATATATGAAATGAAGAGAAAGAACTACAATATCATATACGGGGTGATGTAGTATATGAACTGAGATGAAGAACTGTAACTATTCTAAGTGTTTGAATTCGTAGTTTCGAAATATGATCGGCTTGGAAACTTGTACGATAGCTACATGGCCTGGCTAATCATACGTGAGGTGTATGATTAACAATAACAATATCTACACTTGTACGATAGGGATTTGATCATATCTCTCACTAGCAATTTTCTTGCCCCCAACTAGTACTGTGGATCCAACCATAACACGTCACGATACACGATCAATGACCAGTATATCATGTACAATGTCTAATATCAATGTCGTATACAACGTCAATATGATAACTAATGTAACATCTCATGACTAAAGATCCACTCTATATACTAGTCCGTGTAGCACAGTGTCAAGAATCAGATATAACATTTCTAAATACTTGAATTATAAAAATTATCAAATAACAGAAATTATCAGAGAATGTACTTGCCTGTGGTCCTTAGCTGGTATGAATCAGAATCCAAGTCACAGTCAAAATAGCCTATGTATTGCAAATTTACTATGTCAAAAGATAATTTATTTTAATTTATTTAATTCTGGAATAATTACTCTAAAATCCTATTTTAATCTTATTATTCTGATTTTTAGGTTAATTCCTAAATTTTGTCCAAAAAAAACTAAATTTTATCTACTCGAGACTCATGACACGCAAATCGAGGCAATCTGTTGACCAAAAAGTCAACCGATGCAAACTCGACTTTCATGCATGGTTTTTTGTAGATTTCAGCGTCAAAAATATGCTAGAATTTATGGCTCATCCGAATTCAAATTTGTTTGAAAATTATTGCACATATCTAAAATCGCATTATGCAACGGTAGTTGATTGTTAACCTAGAAGTTCTACAAAATTAACAGCAGTGAAATATTTCGTATTAAATCTTGGAAAAAAATATATGTCAATTATCTCGACATTAGCTTTCCGAAACTTTAAACGGTTAGTGATTCTGATTCCTGGTTCTCCCGGAATCGCAAAAACACCGAGACGCGTCTATTTTTGGACATGCTGTGCTCTACGAATTTTCCAGAATTATAAAGGAAACCCTAGATGACATCCCCTCAAATATCTCTCTCTCTAAAATAATAGGATAATTAAGGTTATTATATTATATATAAATATATATAGATGTACATGCGGCTGAATGAAAAGTTATAGGCGACACGTGTTAGAATCTAATTGGATGATTTTGTTTATATTATTTATTTTTTGATTTGCTTTTATCAAAACATTATTTAAGTCGTTTTAAATCTAAATAACTCAAAATAAACATTAAAAATAATCATAAAAATCTGAAAAAATTATAAAAAATATATTTTGAACCCAAAAACCCTAGAAAAATACTTATGATAGTTTTATGTTCATAAACTTCCTACTATAATTAGGATACGGAGGTTATAATACTTATGATAGTTTTATGTTCAATATGCTCAAATTAACCTAGTAACAACATTTAAGCTAAAATTTCATGATACGGAGGTTATAATATATAACTCCGAAATAGCAATTGTGTATTGTTTTTTTTATGGTTCTTATTAGATTCTTAAACTATTTAATTTTTTTCGATTTGGTCTAATTTGAACCGTCAAAAATGACAATACACGATTGCTATTTCAAAAATAATGTCGGAATACTTAAGTGCAATATATATATATATATATATATATATATATATATATATATATATATATATATATATATATATATATATATATATATATATATATATATATATATATACATACGAACTTGTACCACCATCTTTGTAATCTCAATTCTTATTAGGAATTTAATACCTAATATTTGGTCTAAGGAGCAACACAGTTGGGAACTGGGGTTAAAGGGAAGAACAATGATATTATGGTTGTAAGAGCTTACAACTGTTACGTGGCGGTTAATAGATGGAGGAGAGGGTAATAGATGGGAAGGAGGGTTGGATAGGTTTGTTAGTAAACCTAGCATTATTCTGAAGGAAAAAAAGGGATATGTATGATTGGAGAAAGTGATGCTAATAATGAGCTAAAAAAAGGAAAGATGGGGAAAAAAATATCAGTTTTACGATAGTATGGTCCTGTCCTCTCATAACAAAAAGGGGCCCATCTATGGGCTGTATGGATGCTCTCCTCAGCACATCATTAATGAATACTCTCTAACCTCTCCCTAGCAGCCAGGTCCCAGAAAATATGGCCCACATGGCAGCGATGGTCGGGTTGTGTAGGAGGCCATTGTAGGAACTTACATGCAAGGCCAGTCCGTGATGGTTGGAATGTTTCAGCCGGAGTTAATTTTGGTTGCCTCTTGATTCGGTTTATGTCCTAGAGAGTCATGTATGATCCCGACCTATGACTTCAACTTCTTGCAAGTGACGCTTGTCCCTAAAGGTTCTTTCAGTCCGAAATCTTGTCGGACTTATCTCTGGATTAGCACTGCATATATAAAGTCTGGAGAGTCCAATGCTTCAAGATGTATAATGGATCGGCCCGGTTCGGTCCGATGTTCTGTTTGACCGGATTCAGATCAGTCTGGGCCCAACTCGGTGCATAGAGTGGGTCGGACTGGTCCGGTCCGATCCGATCGGATTGGCACCCGACCCAGTTCGGACCTGTGATCCGATCCGCGGTGGACCGGACCGAACCGGTATATTTTTTATTTTTTTATTTTCGTTTATATATATATATATATATATATATATATATATATATATATATAAGTTAATAAATTCAAGTTAAAATTTATAGGTTTTTGTTACTAAGTTATTTTTGTATAATTTAAAATTTATAACTTATTTGTTAGAAATTTTTTTTTTTGTATAATTTATGTAAAAATTTATATCAACATTAAGTAAGAAAATTTTATTTGATTTCTTAAATATTATATGCGTACCTTCCTTGTAAAGATTTATAAGTTGATTTCTTTATTTGAATTCAAGATGTATAATTTATATAAACAATAAGTAAGAAAATTTTATTTGATTTCTTTATGTCAATATTTATATAACTTTAAGTATAAATTAAAATCTAAATATTTATAAGTTGAATTTTTTTTTTAAATTTTATAACTTTTTTTATAAGTATAAATCTTTTATATAACTTTTTAAGTATAAATAAATATAAGTATATATCTTTATAACTTTTTTAAAAAATTTATAAGTATAAATATTTATAATCTTTATAAATAAATCCTTATAAGTATAAATATTTGTGTCTTAGCTTCTCAGTCTCTCTTTAAAATTTATTTGTATTACTGCAAATAAAGTTTATAGAAAGATTGTAAGCTAAGACTCAAACATAAGTTGCAATTAGGTTTAAATATACTTATAACTTATGTAACAATAATAAAATATATTAAAATTGATAAATATTTTTTAAGAAAATACAACTTACTAGATATCCATACACATTTTCAGATGTATGTGTAACTTCCTTGTACCACAATTATGGTCTCATTTGAGTCGTTTTCTACGATGCAAGCATTCAACAAGAACTATATTCGAAGATCTTCTTTCCGTATCATGCCTATTATAAACTCCGCTAAAATGATGTCAAATTTTCGATTCAAACTCTAGTTATATTTATAAGTTAAATTTTTAAAAAAATATATATATGTTTTTTTATAAGTATAAATCTTTATATAAATCTTTTATATAACTTTTTAAGTATAAATAAATATAAGTATAAATTTTTATAACTTTTTTAAATTTTTATAAGTATAAATCTTTATAATCTTTATAAATAAATCTTTATAAGTATAAATCTTTATAGGTATAAATATTTGTGTCTTAGTTTCTCAGTCACTTTTCAAATTTTATTTGTAATACTGCAAATAAAGTTTGTAGAGATTGGAAGCTAAGACTCAAACATAAGTTGCAATTATGTTTAAATATACCTATGACTTGTGTAACAATAATAAAATATATTAAAATTGATACATTTTTTTTAAGAAAATACAACATTACTAGATATCCATACACATTTTCAGATGTATGCGTAGCTTCCTTGTACCATAGTTATGGTCTCATTTGAGTCATTTTCTACAATGCAAGCATTCAACAAGAACCCTATTCGAAGATCTTCTTTCTGTATCATGCTCATTATAAACTCATTCGCTAAAATGATGCCAAATTTTCGATTCAAACTCTATTTGCAGTGCCGGTTGAGGTTGCGTTGCTGGTTGAGGTTGCGCTGCTGGTTGAAGTTGTTGATCTTCCAGTTGTTGTTGCTGTTGCTCATTTTCATGATAGTATATAGTTTCTTTATACTAGATTGTTTCTAAATTTTATATAAGAGAGGAAAAAAATTTGTAAGAAGGAAGAAATTGTATTGTGCTTATTTTTCATGAATTATGGAACATTTATAGGAATTTTTTGGGGCCAAATGACCCCAAATACCCTCAAAAAATAGTCGTTATAATGAGTATTTTGGTCATTTTTAGCAAAATGATCAAAATATCCCTAAAACGGTAAAAAAAAAGTCACTAAAATGAAGGTATTTTGGTAAAAATATTCTCCAACGGATATATTCCAAAAATAAAATAAAATAAAACTCAGCAGAACCGTGCTGAACCGGAGAAGAACCGGACCGGTCCGGGCCGGACTAACCGGGTCGACCGAATTGGATCCGATCCGAACAAAGACGAGAACGGGCCGATCCGGACCGGACTTGCGGGTCGGATCCTCCGATCCAGTTCGGATCCGTGGGAGGGAGTGGACCGGAGCGGACCGATCCGTTGACCAGGACTAGACCAGTCCGAACCGAGTTGGGTCCGAACCGAGTTGGACCAGGTCGAATCCGGACCAGATTTTGGACCGTCCATCCTTTTACGCACCTTGACCGATGCTGGCATCAAATATTGTATAGGAAAAGAGAGAATCAGAGAAAGGAAGAATCAGACATGAGCACAAAAGGCTGTGCATGTGAAGTAAAAGCTGAAGCAAAAGCTGGATTTCTATAAACAGAGCAAAATGGTAGACCTCAGTGCCAGCCTTTTGTTTCCTGGTACTCAACCCCACAACGGCATTAAGTGTTCGAAGAAGATTGTCCATTTGTGAACTGCCAGTTTACTTGTTGCAAAGAATTGTAAGAGCATCAATAGTAGATCATGGAGGGAAAAAAAATAAAAAATAAAAAAAAATTAAGGTCCAAATTTATAATAAAAATAATCTTTATTTTTATAATATGGTTTAGAAATAGTTCAAAATTGAATCATTTAAGTCGTTTATAAATCCTGCATCATTTATTAAAAAACATTATGACAAAAAAACTAACATTTTTTTTTCTTCCGCACATATATATTTAAAAATATCTAAAAATTAATTTAAAAACATATATCAGAAATATTTAAATTGTTTAACATATCCTAATTCAAATATATTTGAATAATTGAATTAATTTTCAACAATATCCTAAAAATTATTCATTTTACGTGAATCTACTAGTAAATGTAGAATGTGTTGGGTTCAGGGGCGGAGGCACACTGCAAAAAAAAAACAGCAAACTTTTATATATATATATATATATATATATATATATATATATATATATATATATATATATATAATATCTAAGTCTAGTATAAAAAAAAAATAGCAAACTTTTTTTCATATATATGCTAAGCCCAGTGAAAAAAAAAATAGTAAACTTTTTTTTATATATATGCTAGTATAGGCTTATGGCCCACCCAATACTCCATAAAGCTCACCATTTATACCAATCAACAGATGTGAAGAGTGAATCATTTGAGTCCAGAGATCTCAGACCCCGACTCTCTCACTCTCTGTCTCATAGTCTAGGGTTTATTATACAATGACCCGCGACCGATGACCGGAGACCCGCGAGGCCGCGACCCACGACCGAGATGCTTCGGGTGCTCCCCTTCTCCACACTCCAGCCCAACCGGCGACCGGCGACCAGGACGCTGCAGCCCCTCGGCCCCCTCCCGCTCTCGGCTCTCCTAGTCTCCCTCTTCTTCTCCTCTGGTAAAACCCTATCATCATCACCATCCTCCTTTGAATTAAATTTTTGTAAAATCCTAACCCATAAATATTTTGTATTTGGTTTGATTTTAATTCACTATTTAATAGGCCTTTGGAATATAATAAAAAATCAAGGAAACAAGAGAAAGAAAAACCCTTTTTTTCATTCTTTAAACCGAGGGGTGAAACATAAGGAAGTGAAAGTCTTCCCCTCCTTCGAATGCTAATGTTTCAACCCCAAGGGTTGATCATAGGGATGAGGTTATAGGTGAATTAAATTCTCTTGAATGAGATCGTACGGACGTATATCAAAATGAGTCTATATCAGCCAAAATTGACAACATTTCTACCGTCTTAGTTCGGAAAACAATTTCGTCGATTCAATACTCTTGATTCCAACAATTTTATTGGTTAGAGTACTCTCCTTCAAATGATGCAACATTTTGTTTTTCACGTTATCTTTTGGAAAATGATAATGCTCTCCATTGCACATTGACTGTCGATAGGTTTAAAAATTGGAAGAGAGTTAATGAGGGGAGTCGATGTACGTTTTTGACATACATGGGAGGACCCAAATCTACTCATAGATATTTCATGAAAGCTATGAAAGATTTATCAAATTTTACTCAATGTACTTATCTTTAGTAGTTATATTTAATTGACATACAAAGGAAATATAGTTTGGATTGTTAGTTACAACTTCAGATTTTGAAGGAGGTTGTATGCAGGAACAATCCATGTGTTTATTAGAATTTGAAAACTTGTTCAAAATTTAACTGCTGTTAATTCAATTTTTCATTATATTTGTATGTCATTTATTTTTACTGTCTTAGAGTCTTAAAATTGTAAATATGAATATGATTCCTAGTAATGAATTGAATCATTTTACCTATATGTCTAGGCTTTTTTATGGTCTAAGAAAAATATTTTAAGTGTGTTGTTTCTTTACATAAGCTGTTTGGTTATCTATTCTACTATATAATGCCAAAAGTAGGCTTCACCGTGGAAGTTTTCTTCCCAAAAATGCCCTTCAATATATTTACTAATTAAAAGAATACCTACAATAAATTTCACTGATAACCATTTAAGAGATTCATTAATGTATTACGGAAATCGAATGGTTCATACTACTTGCTAAATCTTCTAAGATGTTCCCACGGAATTTGAAGGGTTGAATTCTTAACCTATATAATTAAAAACAACAAAGTTAAATCAACTCATCAACATCATCCACTCCTAGATACGTGCAAAGCACGTGCATATATATTTCTATAGTTTCAATCTTCTATATGAAATCAAGTCTTTATAGTTATCTTCTTGAAACCTATTTCAAATGGACCTGATAGATTTATATGTACTATCTTCTAAAATCTGATCTTATATATATTTTCAGGTTGCTTCGTTGTTCAAGTAAGCTGCTCAGTTGTCACCTGAAAATGCAAATGTTCATACCTTACTTGGTGCCTAACAATTTGGAGTGCAATAGTACTTTTTCCTCAAGGTTTTGGCTTTTATTTTCAGATTCTTACTTCCTAGTATTCTTTTTTGAAATACATAGTATATCTTTGGAATAGATGGAAGCAATTATATTTGGTGAAAAATTATCAATTAGTAAACATTACCAAAATTTAGGCATAAATTTACAAAAAAAAAAGCTGTCGAATAATCGAATTTACAAAGAAAAGTCTGTCGAATTTTTGGCATAAATTTTTAGAATCTTATAGGAACTACTAGCTAGCCCACCCTACTCTAAAATCCTGGCTCCGCCCCTGGTTGGGTTTGTATAAGAACGATAAAAAAAACTTGAGGTCCAAATGAGATGAGTTGATATAGAAACATGTGTCATTATTCTTTCTTTTTCAAAAAATAATATAAAATCTATAATCTAAAAATTGAGTCTCCAAATTGGGTCTTACTATTTTACAAAATGAGTTCAACATTCTGAATGTACAAATTCTAGGAGGCTACATCTCTTGTGGCTGGAATGGGACCATGGGATTCTATTTGACCCTTACTATTCTACAAAATGAGGTCCTACAAAATGAATCTAGATTTCTAAAAATTGGGATGAGCCTTACTGTTTATGCTCTAAAAGCAAGGCTCATCCCAATTACTAGATTCTAGATTCAGAATGTAGGAGTTCATTTTATAGAATAGTAAAACTTAATTGGAGCTCCATGATGGTCTTATCTCAGCCACCGAAGCATGTAGGAACTCATTTTGTAGAATATATATATATATATATATTCTAGAATATAGAAATCGGAAATATATATATATATATATATATATATATATATATATAGAGAGAGAGAGAGAGAGAGAGAGAGAGAAATTGGGGCTCTAAATAGTGCCTTACTATTCTACAAAGTGAGTTCCTACATGCTTCGGTGGCTGAGATAAGACCATTATGGAACTCCAATTGAGTTTTATAATATAATATAATATAAATAAATAACTAAAATAAAATATATATTGCTGTAGTAAAAAAAAACTATATATATATATATATATATATATATATATATATATATATATATATATATATATATATATATTATAATAATAATAATAATAATAATAATAATAATAATAATAATAATAATATATATATATATATATATATTATTATTATAATATATATATATATATATATATATATATATATATATAAAAGGAAGTATGATACCTAGGTCCAAAATTCACTCATCTCATTTGAGCCTCAAGATTTTTTTTTTTCCTCCTATTCTCATGCAAATCCAACATATTCTACATTTATTTATTTTAT
This sequence comes from Iris macrosiphon, assembly GCA_036927795.1. Taxonomy (NCBI): domain Eukaryota; kingdom Viridiplantae; phylum Streptophyta; class Magnoliopsida; order Asparagales; family Iridaceae; genus Iris; species Iris macrosiphon. The sequence continues at coordinate 124,441,849 of JAYESA010000018.1, forward strand.
TACAAATTTGAACTTCAACATGTATTTTTGAGCTACATCTACTATTGATGCTAATCTAAATTGCTGTCAACACCCATTGTTGGGGGTTACTGCAGTAAAAAAAATCATCAAATCAAATGCAGCATTGAAGAATAAAAGAACAACATCTAAACATCTTTAGTAAAAGTTCTCGTAATTTTTTTTTTCTTCCAAATATGTTTTTATTTAACTTTACTAATTAAAATTGTTTATTAAATTTAATAAATACGAGTAGGTAATTATATATAACAAAAAAAATTAAAGAAAATATAGTTTCTCTTTAGTGCCTTTTGATCTTTCCAAGTAAGATGAACATTATTTGGCTTTGGATCGAGAATAGAATCGAATAGATATTCGGTTCGGTTTGAAAAAAAACAAATTATGTTCGATTTCGGTTTTGAGAATGCTAATTTTTTTTTACTCTGTTTCGGTTCCGATTTGGGATTAAGTTTCGGTCCAAAATCGAAAATCGAATAAGACTTACGCAGTTATGTAAATAATCTTAATTTTATGCATATTTGTGATTATAAATGTGTATTTTTTTTTTTTTTTGTATATTTTGACAGTAACAATTATATGTATGTGTTTTAAAGTCCAACTTTGATAATTTAATAGTTAGTCCTACTTTGATAATTTAATAGTTAGTCCAACTTTGGGCCCAACTGTGAAGTACAACATAAAAATTATAATTTAAATATAATTTAACCACAATTTCAAGTTTTGATCGGCCCATTAAAAGATAAAAATAGTCCAATCGAACAAATCGAATAAACAAAATCGATTCTCGGTTCGGTTTGGTTTGGTTTCGATTATGTTTAATTTATGTTTTGTTTCGGTTTTAGATTTTTAGAAATTCGGTTTTAACTATTTCAATTCGGTTGAAATCGAATAAACTGAACGCGCGTCCCCGTACAGAGAATATTTATTAATACATGATTAAAATATGCACCATGCTATACATATATATATAGTTAGTATATAATGACATAAGAATTAACCCTTCCTTCGGCTTCTCCAAAGAGAATTTGACTACTACTTTCTCAGCTTCTTGAAATACAGAGAATTTGACTTACTACTTTCTCAGCTTCTTGAAATACAGATGTCAAGACAATGCTACAAAATGGCCAGAGTTCATCAATTTCAAACTATGGCAGCATATTGGAATCATTCAGTTCAGGAAGGATTTCGAGGGAGTGCAATACGTGCGATTGTACTAGATCTACCAAATTCATGAGTCTCTAATACATTTATACATATATGTTAATATATATTACATTTATTTATATATACTAGATATAGATTAAATTTGATCCGTCAAAAAAGACTATCTAACGGCAGGGCCGGTCCATGGGTTTGGATTGTCCTAGCCGGAGATAAACTTGGTTGTCCCTTGCCCTTGACTCCAAAAGAAGATATAAAAAAAAACTGATGGCGGGTGAGGTTGGCAGCGGCATCGAAGTCTCCGGTTCCGATGGTGTCGTGGAGCTCGGATTCCGGGTTCCTCTTCTTGAGCTATTCGAGACTTTCTCAGTGGGAACTCAAAATATGGACCTGATGGACTGATAGGTCAACTGACAGCGAGGAGTTGTGGTGGACAACGGAGGCTCTATTGGGTAAGAGACGGGGACTCAGGGGTCTAGGGGGGTTACCCCTAACCAGAGAGTTGTCCAAACCCGATAACTTATCCGACTTACCTCAGGACCGGTCCTGTCTAACGGTTGCTATTTCGAAAAATATACGAAAATACTAAGAGCGGGAATTCCGATCCCTCATAGATAGAAAAAGCTAATAAAATTATAATTTTTGTCCATATTTAGTTAAGTTTTTATTACAATCATTATTCTAGAAAACTTAAAAAGATATAATTATAGGGTAAATGATAATTCATATTTCAATTAAAAGGTATTCTAGTTGAATGATTTTCATAGTTGATGTTAATTTTAGATAATTTAGTTTCTGAATTTTTTTATTAGAACTTTTTTTTTTTATATGAATAGGCCTTTATATATTTTTCACATAGGACCTAGTCGTCCTTGATGAATCTCAGCTTCAGACTTGATTCAGTTGCGTGATTGGTATTTAAAGTTACTACTTGTGTACTATCCTATGGTTTTCTAAGTTAACATTTGTCATAAGGGCACATGTTAACACATTGATAAATTTGTATTTTATATTGGTATTTTCACTATTGTATTTATCAATACATATTTTACATTTATCAATACAAATTTTAAATAAAATGTACATTGATAAATGTGTTAGTGAAAGTATCCATCTAAAAAAATATATTTATCAATATATTAACATGTATTCTTAGAGCATATGTTAACAAAACTCTTTCTATTTATATGTATAGCAATTTTGTTGTTTTTACTTTATTCATACAGTTTAAGCTTCAACTTATTTGAATTTCATCTAAAGTATAACATTTTTCAACAATTCCACAATCGTATTTATGAATCCTTAGAAGAGTCCAAAACTAGAAAAATTATTCAGTGGACCGACTGGTCTCACCACATGGCAATGATGCAATCTTGCTCTCATTCTTCTTAGAAAAGCCCAACAATCACTCTCTGTTTTTTCTTCTTCTTCTTCTCTAAATTAGTTTGTGGTATATTATACTGTTATTGAAACAGAACAAGACTTTGTCACTGTCATGTGATAAGATTGGTCCATTGAATAATTTCTTCCAAAAATGGTTTAATCAGTAGACAGAAGTGCAGTTGACATTTAGTAAATGTAGTTAGAGTTAACACTCAATTAAAGGTTCTTGATAAAGGCACTGCAAAGATGACTCGGGCTGTCGATTTTTTTTTTTATACCACTTAAAATTATACTCATGACTAGCCAAAAAATATATTTAGGACTATCAAAATTTTGACAGTCCTTTCAATAGTTTGGACTGTCAAAATTTTGATAGTCCTAAATAAATTTTGACTAGTTTCGAATAAAATTTTAAAAAATAAATTTAGAGAAATTTTTTTGGATCAGACTGTGTATTTTGTAGTGCCTTTATCATCAGCCCAATTAAAACATCCTGCCATCTCTCTGCGGTCGGATATGATTGGACAGAGATGCAAAGTGGGTCTAAATAAGGAGTGCATTAATAGGCAAACAAAAGGTCCCAAGTGTCAGCAGTCATCATGCAAGAGATTATTGTATTTGTAAAGGGAGAACAAAGAACTTGAAAAGGCTGTGAATGATTAAAACAAGGAAAACTCTTCACAGTCCGAAGCGTTTATGAGCTTGTGCACGCTGCATTATATGTCTTTTGGATTCACTGATTTTCATCTCCTAATATTTACAAATGGAAGAAATAATACGTCGCTATGACTCTATCCACCGATTTTCCGCCACCCAGTCGAGATCTTTATTGTTGAATTGAGTAAAAAAAGTTAACTTTTTTTTTTTATTTTAGTGACATGAATAGTAAATTTTATTTTTATTAAAGTAAAAAAAAAGTGGTCCTCCAATCAAACGATGGAAGTGAGAATGCTGATTTTTCACTTTCACATTCTATTTTGAAAAGAAAAAAACTCTAATATCAAAACTTTGATTTCGTGAGATAAAATTTATTGTTCATGTCAAATCAAATAAATCTTATCTGTAAATTCTTCAACCAAACATATAAAGTGATCAAAAATCTAAATTTTGATCACTTTAGTATTCCAGATCCGTGAACCAAACAACCCCGCAAACATAGATAAAATAATCTTTTGCTAGAGAAACCCTTCCTTCAAAAGTAGTCTGACATGACCCTTTGGAATAACTATTACCAATTAGATGAATATCAAACATATTGGAAGTATGGGGAAGGAAGCAAAAAAACTCTTACATTCTGTTTCGAGTTCATAACTTCATATGCACACAAAACAGAGCTGTTGGCATATATCATTGACAAAAACAAATATGAGTCCATGAACTCCCAATTTACTTCTTTTCTCCTTATTGAAGGAGAGGGATGATGCCAGAGGCGTAAAACAAAAGATCAGATTTTCCTAATACCACTATACACAATCTCAAGGATTGTATTGCTCGGTTACAACGTAAGTATGAAGCGGAAATTACAACTAATAAAAGAAAAATTACAAGTTTTTAGAAATAAATTAAAAACTTACAATACAGTTGCCACAACAAGAAACATAAAAAAAAAACTTTTCTTGTTAGGATGATGAAGATCACTGTTACTCAAAACAAGATTCAATCTTTTCCGTCGATCTACTTCCAGAAACCAGCACGTTCAGAGAAATTAACCTCTAAAACGCTATGTGTCTCCCTCGAAATGGATCTCGCACTAACAGAACTTCAGACTACACTTCGTAGCTTCAGAATGTTGTTTCTAACTCTGCTCTCTTAGCATACATTTTCTAAGTCTTAACTCCAAATAAGAAAGACAAGAATATATAGGGAAGCCAATCCCCTAGCAGCCATCACTATCCATCATTGACAGTTAATCCGAAGAGTTACTCTCCACTAAGTAGACAGTCACAACAGTAACCCCCTACTAAGTGGACAATTACTGAAACTAAAAATCTCATGTTGAAGTACACGAATAGCCACACTAGAGCACACGTCTCGCGGGAGCACAACCCTGTTGTAGCACCAATTTTTAGGGAGCACAGCCACGCTGGAACCAAAGTCCCAAGAGACTTGTCAACTCGCAGATGCGTACGTTGAAGTGACAATTGTCATCAAAGCGCCACTTTGCACCCTTCGTCCGAGTTTTAATCTAAGTCTAAGTCCAAATCACCTAGCTCCAAACGAAAAATTCCAAGAAATGAATGCCAGAAACATATATTTCTTGAAAAATTTGAACATTTCCCTCTAATACCACTCATCATGTGTACAAATCAATAAAAGGATAATCTTATAACTAAATACTGTTAGTCCCGAGACAGATCAAAGATGGTAAAAAGCGGACATAACACAGTTACTAGCGAGACCCGAAGGTCCGCTCTCTACTGGGTTGTCGTCGAGATCAGATATTCACACAAGAGTTCCTTATCTGATATATCTCGATTCCAACGAAGCATGAACCAAGAACATGTTATAACAAATTAACTCCGAAGATAATGAAGATTACAACAAGCAACAAGAAAACGTTCTTATCTTTACGTTCGCAGACGCTACAATGAGAAAGAACGAAGCAAAGAGAAATGCTGAAGAAAATATCATTGTTGGGGTGGTCAAAACCAACGTTGCTCAAAGCAAGATTCGTCGTACAGACAATATGTCCCCATGAACCAGCAAGTTCACAAATGAACTTCTACAATGCTCAATGTCACCAATGAAAACACTAGAAAACACCATATGGGAGGGGAACACTCATGGCCGCCGGTCATTTGGTGTTCTCGGTTTTCCATCTATTTTTTCTCTCCTCAAATGAAAATAACACATATGCGGCCTGAGAAAACTCCAAGCCGCATAAGCGCTGACCGACCAGATCCCCCAAAATCTGGGTGTCAAATCCGCAAGTGCCGCCCGCGCGCTGTACTGCACAGAGCAGACAACGCCGCCAGGCGCCGAAAGCTGCAATCGCATGGCACAGAGAGCCACGGGATGCCAGCGCCGACCGCGCGCTGTACTGCACAGAGCAGACAACGCCGCAAGTGCCGCCTGACCCCTCCACATGCATCTCGGTCATCCAAATCTGGCTGCATAGCGTCAGGCCACAAAGACAAAGACCCAGGCCGCATAGCCCCTAACCGCATAACGCCAGGCCGCATAACCCTTACGGCATAACGCCTGGACGCATAGTGCCTTGGCCGCATAGCGCTTAAGTGCAAAGTGCGCCAACAAAGCGCCACTTTGCACCCTTGAGCCCGTGTTCGAGTCTGAGTCGCTAAGTCCCTTCAGGGCTTTAGTTCCTAAAAGAAACTTTCCAAAGGTGGTGACAAAACAAAGATTGTCATAATGGAGTTCACACTTAATCCCTCTAGAAAAGTTAACCCACATGGACCTCCACCCAATGTGCATATTCCAATACTAAGCATAGCTATATATTGAGATATACACATTGGTGGTTTTCCAATGTGGGACTAAAACTCCCAAAGCTAGGTGAAAAACACTAACAAATATACACTTAGAATTTGCCACATGGATGTAGGATCATTTCTAGAGAACATTTTCAACAAATCTTAACAAACGCGAAATGGTATAATCAGAAAATCAATCAATTATATCTGAAGCACCAAGATTAATAAATGATCAGTATATGCAGAAAAGTGAATATAAAATTCTAAACACACACACCTATTCTAAGGGGTTGGGAGTCTCAACAAGAATTCTAGAATTGTACTGAGACGGCCATTTTTTTTTTTTTTTTTTGTAACAAAAAAAACTGTTGCAACACTGAGCGAGTAGAAAAAAAAGAAGAAGAAGAAGGGAAAAGAACAATATGGGCTACGCAACTACGAACCATAGCAATGAAATGCCTGGAGAATAACTGTAAACCAAGTACTAAGGAAATAGAGGAAGTTATATAACAACAGGCTCAAAGCACCAGCAGGGAAGAAAAACAATGGAATGTTAGGAATTTCAATAATAGATGAAAGAACCAAATGGTAGATTTTACCACGGAACTGTTACATTCAAGGCTTAATATCCAGGTATCCAAATAGGGTTTTGATAACTACAAGTATGAACATTTTGCTAAAAAAGTATGTTGCAGATATAAGGTTTTAAATCAGCAATGAAGCAAAAATCTCAAACCTATTTTAATCAAGTGTGAGCAAGTTTGCAAGAAAAAATTAGCAAAAAATCTGTCGACACTAAACCAAGAACAAATTCTTAAATCTCCAAACTACAACAACGATAATAATCATAGCCTTTATCTACAAACAAATTCAATTATTAAGCCCTTAATATCGAGATATGGATGTGTATTTATTACACTTATTGCAATGCAAAGATCGAAGAAACCCCTTAGATATTCTCCGTCACCAGATATCAACCAAACAAGGATGCATTTTCAGCTTCTCAAAGAGGCAAAGAGAGATTGATTATTGACGTTATCAAAACTTTGAAGCATCCGCATAGGATTTTGCCACATACAAGTATGCACCTATGTTATCTGGACTCGGATACGGATGTCGGATACAGGTACATGTCCAAAAGTCGGGTCCTTCAAACTCATAATTGAAGGACATACGGACTCGGCTAAAAAGAATCCAAATTTTGGATACGGATACGGAGATATGACTATTAAAATAAATACTTTTGAATATGGTTTCATAAAAAGACATACTCTCTAATTAAATTTGTATAATTTCATAAAATGACACAGTTGTAATAAAGTTTGCATTGTTTCATATATTTAAGCCTATAATTAAATTTGTATGATTTCATAAAAAGACATCATGTAATTAAATTTGTAAGGTTTCATAATTTTACTACCAATCCAACATATTAAAATAATCTATCTACTTCACTACCACATTAAAATAAAATATCTACTTCACTACCAGTCTTCCGATTGTTACCATAAAGAACCATGATAGATCCGATTGTCACTATGGAGTATCGGATACAGATTCCATATCCATATCCATGTCCTACCCGGTGGACACGAATACTTCTTCTAAAGTGGAGAGTCCATGTAACATAGGTGTGCACATCTTGCTAAAAACATATAGTGCACATATAATATGGAATAAAACCAAACTCTCAAACTTATTTTGCTTAATCAAGTGTGAGCAATTGCTTGCAAGGAACAATAACAAAAGAAATTGTTGACACTATAAAACAAGAACGAATTCTTAACACCAATCTAAAACAAACAACAAAGCCTTTATTTAAGCATGCGACGGCCATGCCATAAAACCTAGGTGGCTAGTTGGTAGATAGGTAGACCAATCTTTTGGACTGCAATTCAAGCTCCTTCAACCAAGAAGTACCCTCCAAGTTCCCCTAAAGTATAAGAGTTTAGATGAAGATTTAAGATGATACAATTAGCTATAGAAAATTGCATTCATCTTTATAAAAGACTATAAATTGAACCCTAACTAACTGAAACTACTTGGCAATGTTCAAGATATCGAATATCATATTCATATAGGTTTGGGTTTTGAGATATCAGATATCGAAGGTATAATGAAATAACATATATATATATATATATATATATATATATATATATATATATATATATATATATATATACTATGATAAAATAAACATATATATACTATGATGTCCAATCAAATTCAAATTTTTTAGATGTACTAAATGTCATAAAAGGCTAAAACCGAACAACTAACTAACAAAAAACATCTAACATAATATCATCGAATGACATAAATAGATTTCTAATAAAAACTATATTTCATTCATATCCACATACATATAACGACTCCATATAAGAAAAAGTTTTTCTCATATTCCTTTTCCGAAGTTGCAATTATTCTCTGTCGGGAGATGACTGTGTCAAAAGGTGATAGAAGTGATGTCAACGTTAAGAAATAATAAGATTATAGCCATGTGCATATATGATACAAAATGGAAATGAAAAATTATTAAGTAGTCTACTTCCCCTTAATAATGAATCCCCTTAAAGGAATACTTTGGAACTCGTAATGGATTTACTTGTCTTATTTAACTTTTTAAATATGAAAAAGACCAAAATAAAAATGCAAATGATGTCTTATTTAAAATTCCAATTATGATATCTCCTCTCCCACTTTATACCTGCACTATTTTTATAGAGACGCAATTTTTCATTTTCCTTCTTAACCCAAAATGCAATGGTTAAGAGGTTCCTCTTTAAGGATACTCTTGGGTATAGATCTAGTGGAGACGGAGTATGCTTGTAGCTTAGAGGATTAGAGCAAGTAGCTACGAACTTCACTGTCGATGGTTCGAATCCCTCCTCGTCCACAACTGGCCCAAAAGGGAAGGACATTTACCTCTTGGGTAAGAAAATCATGATCGGAATAGCGAACGCAAAGCTATTTGAACTTGGGTATGGTCTTTTGTCGAAATGGCCTTAGTTTTTCTTTTTATTTATCCTGGAAATGTAGATCATTACGTATAGTAACGGGATTGGCATTAGCATATTTTTGTTTTACTTTTCGTAAATCAAGCTTAGGCAGAATAGCATAACAAGTACAAGTATATTAGTAGCATAGCAAAAATGTGTTCCTCGTCATTAGTAAGAATCAATCAACTCATTCTAATATACATGGATTCTGACAATGCAATAGAGTTGGACCCTCATGTCATTCTGAATGAATTAGTCTTTCCACATAGTTCAAAGTAACATAAAGAAAAACAACGAGGGGAGTAGGAGAGTCAGAGTCGAAAAGAGGATTCATCACTTCCTTCTCTCATTCAAAACCATGTATGAGACTTTATCTCGAGGAGAAAAGAGAAATAATAGTAACGATTTTTGACATCTACCACTATACCCATAATGATTGGCCATACAAGAGTTACGGGGGGTAAAACACAAATATATTGATTCCAACCATGTTACTATACGTAATGACCTACATTTTCACGATAAATAGAAAGAATTTGTGTACATTTAATATACTCTATGGATAGAGGAATACATAGACTTGAACATAATAAAATAAAAAATTGAAAGATTTAGGTGAAATTGTTCATTTGGAGTGGAGCGAAAATGATTTTCCATGAGATACGAAATGGGTCAAAGAGTTTTATAAAATTTCTTAGTGGAAAAAATCTAAGTAAAAGATCCCACCGAATCGAATATCAATTAATCCCTTTCTTTGTTTGCCCCTCATTCTTTGAGAATCAGAAAGATCCTTTTCGAGTTTGAATTTGTTCATTTGGAATTGGAGCTCTTGGGAATCCCATGTTCTTGTTATTATCCTATTGATTGGGATTCCATCACCTCTCTTTTCTCTCCTCCTCAACATATGGTATCTCCGGTAGAGAGAATCTGGCGCCACTCCCGAAGAGGGTTGTGTTCGCCACTCCCTAATAGAAGAGGGTTGTGTTCGGTCGGCTCTAGAGAACGATGAATTCAACTATGGAATATGAATGATAAATCATAGATAGAACTACAAAACTTTCGTTTAAGAAAAATTGTGTGCTATCATAATATCCGCTATGTTCAAGAGATGGGGCAAACCTAACATCCGATCTTCTCTTTTGATTTCATTAAGTGAAATAACAATCTCCATACCTAAATAGTAGACACATATTAACTAAGAGAACACTAACGATTTGAGTTATAGGATTTCTCAATTGTGACAACTTAAAATTAAAATTTTGATCAAATCACACATCTCAGTATACTAGACATTTTAATTCTTTAAAGGGCTACTACATAGAGGTAGAAGGCCCACTAGTCGTGAACTTCTTTTCTCGAAGAAGAGGTAATAATGGTATGTTAGTACGGATATGAACTTTTATCATATCACTACATAAATAATAGGGATATTAGGGACTTAGATATTTATGGATGTTGAAGGTCAAAATCGAAACAAAAAGCTAGGCCGAAAGACCATATACCAACTAGCTTTTTTGTAGCTGGTGGAAAGAAGCGAATGGAAGAAATTGTTAGAGAGGTGGATGGTAGAGTAGGTTCCCATACCCAGAGAGAATTAAAAAAGTACCATCTCATTGAAAGGTTCTATACATTTATCATTTCTCAACGCATTTCTTTAGACATGATCTCTAGTAGACATCTCAGTATGATTTGAACACAAATGAAGTTTTGACCATCTATCATAGAAAAAAAGAAAGAATTGATCTTGTAGGATTCCCAAAAATTAATTAATTTTGGACATGATTCATTGTATCTGAAAAAATTGATTAAACATTTGTCAGTCTTCCGGTCGCTCAAGATGTCTCTGCAAGCTATGTTTTAAAAAGCGCGCTTAAGCGATTTTTGATATCTGGATGCCTCGCTTGGGAGAATCTCGCTCCAGAAAAGTGTTGCGCACTTAAGCGGCGCTTAGTAGCGCCTCGCCTCATGGATTGATTTTTTTTTTACCAAACCGAAAGCTGAAGCTTATGTATAAGTATTTATGTATATATGTATATATATGTATCTATGTATAAATCAAACCAAAAGTTTAACTTATGTATAAATATCTAGGTATATAAATATATCTATAAAGGCGAGCGCGTATATAAATATAAAACTTATGTATATATAGAGTATTTTACATGTAGAGAGCAAAAACAAAAAATTTGAGGTGCCAATTAAGTATCGCTTAAGCGCCATTAAGCAATGCGACGGCCTCGTCGTCTCACCTCGCCTCACGCTTAATACAACATAGTTTGCAAGTGCATATAAAATAATGAGTTTTTGATTCAAACGATACACCTATATGATAGGGGAAGAGGAAAAAAACAAAAAATTTCACATAGTACTTTTGATCGATAAAATTAATCTGATTTGGATTTCTTAGGGCTTTCGGATATGCGACGTCGCATTTCAGATTATCCTTATGCTTCACCTGATGTAATGCTCTAAGCAATTTCGTCTCTTATATATTCATATCATGAATGATAAATCATAGATCGAACTGTCAAATTAAAAAAATTGGGTGCATCGTAGTGTCAGCTAAGTTCATAGGTTGGCCCACATGAAGTAAATATCGTCTAAACCAAGGAACTTACTCTGAAAAGTCCTGAGAGACGAGATTCAACATTTTTGAACCACGAAACACTTGGTTTCCATTTGGGTTGTAGGTGTAACAAACTCGTTATTAAGGATATAACAAAAATAATAATAGAAAAAGAGCTATGGTATAAAGATTCTCGTTGGTGTTTGAATAAACAAAATTGAAGAAATAAATAGGTTTATACGAAACCTTTCTTTTTTGTTTACAAACAAGAAAAATAGTATAATTAATTCTATACGAGGATGTTAAGTACAATAAAATTAATTCTGGAGAAATATTGCTATAGGAGTCTGATCTGCGGTCGATCACTTTGTCCCTTGGACCACGATGATGAAGAAGTGTTGTAGAAGAAGAAGAAGCTTCAAAGGTTGCAAGTGGGATTGAACTGTCAACCAACACTCTCTGTCTGTGCTCTCTCTCTCTCTGATCTCTGATAGTGCCTAGGCCGATGTCTGATTTGATTCTTTTATTGTCTCGGCCTCTATTCTCCGCTGGTTGTGCACCTATTTTCTGATGATTGTCTCCCTTATTTTCTGATCCCTTGTCCCTGTGATCAGGGGTCTCTATTTATAGAGATCAGTCACAATAACTGTCTAGTCGGCGTAAAAGCCAAGCTATGAAGAGAGTTGCACCTTTTACGTGGAGGTTATAATAACTGCTACCCACGTCTGAATGACCTTTTAAATCTGCGTATGACATGTGTCCCATTATAAGGTAACGCGTATAACTGCTTCTCGAAGATCACGGCATGCAAGCCACGTAGGTAACTGCCCCTTGCGTAAAGATGGTTGGCATAAAAGCCAAATAACTGTCTTGTAGGCATAAAAGCCTAGTTGGCGTAAAAGCCTAGCTGTGAAGAAGACTGCCTCCTTTATGCTGCGGTTATGACAACTGCTATCCACGTTCAAATAATCTTTTGAGTCTGCGTGTGATGCGTATCCCTTTATGAGGTAACGCGTATAACTGCTTCTCGAAGATCATGGCATGCAAGCCACGTAGATAACAGCCCCTACGTAAAGATGGTTGGCGTAAAAGCCAAATAACTGTCTCCTTGGCATAAAAGCCAAAGAGCTGTCTTGTTGGCGTAAAAGCCAAACTCTGCCTTGTTGGCGTAAAAGCCAAACTCTACGTAAAACTTGATGGTTCATGAATAATAGATAACCAGCGTAAAATAGCCAATTATCCATCACGACTGAGGTTTTGAGCGTATTCTGGGCTTAATAGCCTTATCACATACCTTTGTAAATATGGCTGAGTTGGCATATTTTGAGGAGATAGCATATGGCGTACTCCTATAATTAAAAATAGTCTGGTTTGCGTAAAATACAAAGATGGTGATGTGAGCGTATTAGTCACAGTTTTAGCTTTTCCAGTCAATTATCCATCACGACTGAGGTCTTGAGCGTATTCCGGGCTAAATAGCCTTATCACATACCTTGGCAAATATGGCCGAGTTGGCGTATTTCTAGGAGATAGTATACGGCGTACTCCTATAGTTGAAAATAGCCTGGTTGGCATAAAATGCAAGGATGGTGATGTGAGCGTATTAGTCACAGTTTTAGCTCTTCCCCGTCATGACAAAATCTAAAAATAGAACCAAATCTCGTGCATTCAATGCAGAGATATGCCCCCATATCGTGTATTAAATGCAGAGATATGCCTCGAGCTCTGTGCAGGAAACAGCTTTTGACGTGGCATCTGGCCTTGTCTTTATTTTGAGCGTAAAACTCCTTTCTGCCATGTAGAATAGGCAGCGTATTCTTTGAATGCGTAAAATGACTTGTATCAAGAATATGTCGCTAAACGACAACCTGGGTCTCTGTGCAAAATTATCATCACAGTCGTCCTCTCGATCATCGTGAAGTACTTTTGTCAGAAGTCAGGTTCGCTGCTTTGTCTGACAAATTCATTCGAGAAATACAAAGAGTTCATCGTACAACTTTACGCTGCATTAAAAACAAACGTATTTTACGCCGGGGGGAGGTGTAGCAACCTTTTACGCCAAAACAGTCTTGAAGTACTGCTTTCCGCGGGCAGCTCTGAAGCTCTTCTTTACGCCAATTGCTCTGAAGTCATATTTTATGCCACACAGCGCTGAAGCTCTGTTTTACACGTATTGCTCTGAGGCTCTGTTTTACGCGTACAGCTCTGTAGCTCTGGTTTACGCTGACTTCATGTATGTTGGAGAGTTTGACTGTATAATGCGCGCATAATTCTCCAACATATTTTATGCTTCTACAAGACCCCCTTCAAAGTTTTCAAATTCTTTGTAATTTAAAATACTTTGAATGAAGCATGAAATGGTTAATTATAACTGACCTTTTCGAGTGTAAAACTCAGATCAATATATACGCGTATTATGCTGATTGATCTATCCCGCGTAATGCATAAAACCATAGATCCGTAGCATCTGAGCATAAAAGCTTCCGAACGTAAGATCGTAGATCTGTAGATTCTGAGCATAAAAGCTTCTGAGCGTAAAATCGTGGATCCATTATGCAGCATGATGACCTGTCTTCCTTTTCAAATGATCGGCTGACGTAGTCCCGAATCATAACCAACTAAAAAATCGAATTTGGTTAAGGATTCGGAGAGTCACTTGAACTTTATAAATATACCTCGGACATGAGAGAGAAAAATCCTTCATCTGTATATGCAAAACCCTTCGTCTCTTTCTGAGAACTCTTCGTCTTCGTCTCTTTTCTGAGAACTCAGATTCGCCATGGCACCGAAACAGGCCTCTGCGGCTAAGGGAAAGAAAGCCGCTTCCTCATTTCGCTTCTCTGCTCAAGCATGAGCGACTCCTACTAGGCCAAGCGAGCCTCGTTCTGAACGAAGTGCTCCGCCGTCTAGCTGTGCTCCGGGCATCACAGGTAAAGACTTCGAGAGGAGAAAAATCCTTCGCACACGTTGTACGTGTATGCGCCAATACGCCCACATTCCTAATGTGTCAGCGTAAAACTCCATATTTTTGCAGTCTGGCATAAAAACTCAGACTGTCAAATTTTGGTGTATACTGCAAACCTTGCGTTTTACGCACTGAAAGTAAATTCTAGCGTAAAACTCAAATTTTTGTAGTCTGGCGTAAAAACTCAGACTGTTAGGTTTTGGCGTATACTGCAAACTTTGAGTTTTACGCATTGAATTTAAATTCCAGCAAAAAACTCAAATTTTTGCAGTCTGGCGTAAAACTCAAACTGTCATGTTTTGGCGTATATGGCAAGAGTGTAGCACCTTAAGTTTTACGCGCTGAAAGTAAATTCTAGCGTAAAACTGACTTATTCTCTTGCTTTTTGTAGTGGACCTACAGATCCCCCCTCTGGCTGAAGTGATGGGCTCTGCTGCTGGAATGCTGAATTCCAACTATCTGGAGGACTTGTCCCATGTGACATTCCCCATCTCTGAAAACGAGTATCCTAAAAAAAGAGGAACTTTGATCTCAGCCCAAGGAGAACGAATGTTGTTGAGTATGATCAGTGGGGAGCCCCTGACATACATAGATGGGACTGAGTATAAGAAACCAGCTTTCTTATTCGGGGACGTTATTGATAAGCAGTCTCAGACCAAGCCCAAGAAGGAAGATTGGATATTTTCTGCTGAGGGCACGATAATGTATCTGCCAAAGATGCCCAGAGATTACCCTATCTCTGCATTCTTCCATGCCACACACCCCAGAAAGATGTCATGGACTCTGACTCCCGATCTTTATGGCCAGCCAGGGAAGATCTTTTATAAGAAAGGATTGAACCGAGGGTCCTTTGTGAGCAGTCCTTCAGGCCCTGTCATGCCTTTCAGAGGATTACTGCCGGGCAGCGTCCCGAGTGAAGATACTTTACTGATCTAGCCGCTTCAAATAGCGACTTTCTGCAATGACTTTATGGGGCAGGGGGGAGTATACCCCAAGGTTAACCCTCGCACCAGTAGATGGCTTAGCCCCCAAAATCTTTGATGGGCTCATTTAACTGCATGGGCCCTGAAGCACTTTCAGGTGGAGGTGGAAACTATTGGCTTGTTTGCGGCTGTGAGTGCTACTAGTGTTGGGCTGCCTCTCAACCCCAACTTGTTCTTAGCTTTGATGGAGCGATATAACTCGCTCACTGGGACTTTAGCCACTCCAATAGGTGAGTTGGGCCTGGCACTTCATAGATGGCAGACATCTCAAAGCTGCCAATGGGAGACACTCCTTATGAAGAGTACGTTCCCACAAATAGGGAGCTGAGGGATACTAACCCTATGGTAGTGGCAGTATACCAAGAGTTGATGAGCTACTATCTTGCATGCACCACCTTCTACGAAGAGCCCTCTGATTTAGCCCATATCAACAAATGGGTATCCTACCTCTTCTTCCATCAGGCTAGAAATGCCAAGCAGGACAAGGTTGTAGATAGCAAAGATAAGCCTTTAAACCTTCTGAGCATGCTTAATGCCAACACGGTCAATTATCTCATTGAAGATGCAGGGGATCTAGATCATTTCTCAATGAAGAGAGGGGGTTATCCTGCAGGAACCAAAGTCTACAGTTATATGAGGCATTGCCGAAAGCCTCTGTCAAGGGAAGCTCAACTGACTGGCTTCCTTTCTATTTGGCTACGTCGGTGGGTGGTGCCTGGCATCGCGTCTGTGGATCGCATTCATCGTAACACCTTATGGCCTGCAGTGCGTTTGGTGTTTAGAGCAAGATTGGGCCTGCTCCCTGCCATGGTATTCAGGATACAAGCTGGCCTGAGGGCCATTACTGATGGACTGCTGGCTGATGATACACAGCGTGAAGGATATCCTAGAGTGGAATTGCCATTCTTATATCTGATGGGATGGTTAATCCTTCACAACACCAAAATGATGTCTCCCGGATCGGCCAGTGGTTCGGGCAATAACTTCCTGTTGAATTACAGGAATTCTTCTTGGAATGTGACTAGCGTCATAGATTGTCGGCTAGCACTAAATTTTGCCCATAGTTGGAAATTCTTTTGTATCGTCCCCCCTGTACATATCAATCAACAGGGGACGAAACTTCAGGATGCAGGTCAAGGAAAGACTATTCTTTCTCCTGAAGCCTTTTACTGGTTGGTCTGCATTAGACCTTCCCATCTGCTGTACAGAAGTGAGAACCACTGCTACTTGGAGCCTTATCTGCCTAGCCGTTTTGCTAGGCAATTTGGGTATGATCAGTTGCATGTGGGGAATCCCATCACCAGCTTCAAGTTCAAAGGTGGACTTATTGATGGAGCGAGAGGATGGTGGTACTTTATTATGGGTTGTACTGGAGCAACCTTTGTTGTGCCCGAGACTTCTCTCTCCACGGAGCTGCGTATTCTTCACTCGTACGCGCAGTTTTATGTGTCCATCAATACCTTCCATCATGATTTTGATGTTCATTGAAGTTTCAGGATGCCTTTACATAGGTCTACTGGGAGAGAGAAGATACCATCTGTCTCCTCTGATGAAGGTGATGAAACCACCGGTACAGATGATTATTTGTTGATTTTACCGAGAGGCGTAATAGCTCCGCCAGCAGAGCCTCTCATAATCTCCAATAAACGAAAGGCTTCCACTCTGAAAGAGCCTTCCCCCCGCAAGAAGAAGCTGACTACCGGAGGTCCTAAAAGGACTTCCACCAAGGGGGCCTCTAGGAGTGAGCCTATTGTTTCCCCTGTTGGGGATGATTCTTTGATCAGGGGTCCTTCGCCTTTTAGAGAGAGAACCTCCACAGTTCCAGCTGACAGTGCTGGAGATTCTTTGCTCGCGACTGCTGCTGCTACCACCGTTATTGGTAGTGCTTCTAGATCGCCTTCAAGGCCGAGCATAATAAGAATCCATATACCTTTGCCAAGACAAATAATGGGACTAGCCCCTCCTTCGTCTGTAAGTATCTCGAGCGATATTCCACCCGATGAACCTCGAGTGGATCTGGGTGACGACTGAAATGACTACCCTCAAACGTCAGTTAGTGTACCCTCTTCTCCAGGTATGACAACTTGTTTAGCATCATTAAGAAATAATTTAGCTATACAGGCTACAGACGCAACATACATACCATCGACCATGGGTAAATATTATCTTCACGCTTTCTTAAGGAAAATTAACATCAAATTGATATTAACTTTCTCTTATCTTATTTTCAGGAGAAGACATCGCGGGGGAGGGCAGAGCTAAAACAACATCTGATTTTGTTGCGGATCCAGCTAATAAAACGACGGTGACCACCGTCGAAGAAGCATATCTTGAAGCCGTTGATCTTTCATCCGCAATATTTTCGGATATAATCCAGCCAGCAGCAGTTCAAATAATGTCAGAGGTGGATGAACCCACCGTCTCGACTGTGCCTCCTTCGTCGAGCATGCTAGCAACTTCAACTGTTATTGGTGTCTCTTCCTTTGTCGCGCCATCTGTTGAAGCAACGACTGTGGAAACATCCTCTACAGTCATTCCAGAAGGGAGATTTATCGATATTGCGGCCACTCCCAACGTACATCCGATCTTTGCTAGGCTAGTTGAACAATACACTAGCATATTCTACCTCACTTTGAAAGATTTGATATCTATGGTGTTGGAGAAAAATCTAAGCTTTGATGCTCTAAAGACGTCCTCCAAGCTCACTATAGCGCCGATTAGAAATTTCAATAACGCTGAAAGAGCTATTGCGCTAGAGCAAATGGTTAATAGTTTAGAACAACCCATTAACGAATATTTGCAACTATCCCGAGGCAGCATCGATGACTTGGTTCAGGCTTAGTATGACTCCCTAACTGCTGAACTTGCTCAGAGGATAAAAACTTTAAACAAATCTATCCGGGAACATCAATACGAGATGGAGAAAGAGCAAACAGTATTGGTGGAGAGTATTCCTCAGATAGCTCAGTGCAGTGCCGAATATGAGGGATATAAAGTGAGGGTTCAAGAATTGGAGGTTGAACTTGCTCAAACCAAGGTGAGGCTTCTCAAAGCATCGCTAGTTCGTGATGTATTGAATGGCCAAGTGGATACAACTCAACAGAACTTGACACATGTGGGTGTCATCCATATAAGTTTTGTTGATTCTTTGTCCGAACTTTCTCTCTTGAACAATCACGAAGCAAGGCTGGAGCTGGCTCGCACCAATGTTTTAAACTCCAGGAATGAGAGGATGGCTGCTTTGGCGCAACAGATCAAGGATTTAACTGCTCCTCCCCAATGATGTACTTTTTTATTTCTCCTGTAATTTCTCAGAGATAATAAAGATACATTTTTTAACTTTGTGGACCCATCACTTTTTAGAATATAAATGATAGGCTAAGATGAAAGTGATATCAGAGGTATTATGAACATGACATACTTTCGGTAAGGTTTTGCTGAATATAAATCTATTCAGAGGTAATATGAACCTGATAGAATATAATCCAACTAAATTTGTATACCAAACACTATCAGAGGTAATACGAACATGATAGGTTTACAAATTTGTTAAGCATATCCATTAAGAGGTTATAAGAATCTGATAGAATATGATCCAGCTAACCTTTGTGCGTGGTATCGTCAGAATAAGATCTTCATCATACTCCGTTAAGCAAAGGAGATCAAGTATAGTACTTCTTTAGGAATTTGCCGTTGATAGGAGCCATTGCCCAATTTTTATTAGGTTTGGCTAATCTGTAAGCGTCATTTGTAATCATATAAGGGCCCTCCATTTCTTTACGATTATTTGTGCGAACTTTGGACATCGTACAAGAGGTAATATGTACGTAGTACAATACCGTGTTTATTGAGGACATCCCATTGGGGGATCTTTGGTGGACCTATTATTTGTTGCGCACGTTGAGTGCAAATAATAACTTCGAAACAAACCCAATCAGAGAAAATATGGACGTGATAGGTTTTGTGGCTAGTAAAGACATCCTGCTGGGGGATTTTTTTGTGGACCCACTACTTTTTGCGCATGTTAGTGCAAGTAATAGGTTTGAGACAATTCCTGCCAGAGGTAATAAAGCTGCGGTAAAATATGACTCTGTGGGGATAGTGGAGAGACGTAGTCCAGAGGTAATATGAACATGGACTGACTTTTCCTCTGCTGGAGAAAATAAAGATAGTTCAGAGGTAATATGAACATAAACAATTTGTTTCCATTGCGGGCATCCCACAGGGGGATTTTTTGTGGACCTATTACTTCTTGTGCACGAGCGTACAAGTAATAAGTTTAAGACAAGCCCTGCCAGAGGTAATATGGACATGGCAATTTTCGTGGACCTAACACCACTGGCATACTTAGAGTTAAGTACGGGTGCTAAGTTGAGATGACAACCGATATCAGAGGTAATATGGACATGATAATCGATAGCCAAAACTCGGAAGGTTTGCTCAGAGGTAATATGAACATGACAAACTCAGCCTGAGAGAAATATTATGACAACAGTTTAGAGGTAATATGAACATGAACTAATGTTCGAAAAACTCATTGAGGAGTGATTCATTGAGTGTGGTCTATCCAATCATGAAGATAGACCAAAGGATTGCTCCGCTGGGGAGGTTGATGGGACGATAGCTCAGAGGCAATATGAGCATGGCTAGCGTCTAATGAGATTGGTTTGAATAGTCATTGCGGAAGTGTGCAAGTAGACCTAAGGATTGCTCCGCTGGGGTTTTTTTTTGAGGATCCATCATCCATTGCGTACCCGGGATTCTTGGATACGAATGATGGCTCTTTACAAGAATTTGTAATGAAGGAGAAAATGTTGCACATAGGCACTCGCTGGGGATGCCAAATTGCTGATCATACCTATCCAGAGGTCATATGAACATGATAGAATATGATTCTCGATCTTCGACGATCGAGGAAATATTGCACATAGGCACTTGCTGGGTATGAAGAACCAAGAGTTGATTTGTACATCTGGGTTGTGGACTTATTACCCATGGCGTTCCTTAAGTATAGATAATAAGCTGAAACGACTAGCACTATCAGGGGTTATGCGAACGTGATAATAGGAAGTTGAAGAGAAGAACTTCACTCAGAGGTAATATGGACATAAAAAAGTTCTGAAAATATTTTACTCTGAGGTTAGGTGGACGTGGTAAGATATAGTGGGGATAAATAAAAACAGGGCAGAGGTAATATTGGAATGACCATTTTTGTGGTGATATATTTACTCTGCTGGAGAAAGTGGAGAGACGTAGTTCATAGGTAATATGGACGTGAACTGATCGATAGCAACAACCTGGGAGGTTTGCTCAAAGGTCACTTTGGACATGGCAAACTTAGCTGGGGAAATTTTTTTTGGACGTGAACCCATGTCCGAAAAATTCACTGGAGAGTGATTTTCTGAGTAGGGATGGTCCTGAAGGTTGCTCATCTGGGGAGACACCGTCTGTTCGTTATAAACACAAAGTGATGATCTTGGCGTCGATCAACTCCTGGATTTTCCTTTTCAGCACATAGCATGCCTTCGTGGGATGATGAATGTACCGATGAAAGAGACAATATTCTGGGTCATCGACCTTGCCAGCCTTTTCAGGGTATCTGATGTTGGGTAGCCGAAGTTTGTTTTCCTTCATCAATATATTAAAGATTTCAATGATGTCATCCTCATTGAAGGAGAAAGTCCCTTTTGGCTTTCGGGCTTTCGATATCTGAGTCGTACGGTCTTAGGGAAGATGGTCATAGTTGCATCATCTTCGATCTCAGAGGAAATTCTACCCCCAGCTTTGGATGCTGCTCTGTTTTGTCGAGGGAGACCACCCCTAGCCATGTCGTTGTCAGGTTCTTCTTCTTCTTTTTGTTTGCCTTTGTTCATAGAAGTTGATTTAGAAGAACTTGCCTCTGGTATTACAGGATCACACTCTAGAGGTTTGGAGTTTGCAAGAGATATGATAAACCCTAACCCAAAACGAGTTCGTTGACAGTAAGGATCACCATGCAACGGTATTCGTCTGCCTTTTCCATAATTGAGGCCTTGCTTCAACTTCAAATCATAACCCATGTTTTGCATAATCTTTAAAGCTTGTGGGCTATATATGTGGATTTGCATTTTCCCAACATCAGACTCGTGAGATTCTTCTTGTACAATCGGTCTATTTCGCATTCGACCGAAGATTATTTGATGCTGATCGTTGCGTGTCGGTGGAACAATAAAGATAGATTCTTCATGTGGCCCATATGTCATGACGACATTAGATGTTGACGCTACTTCCCACATGATCTCTCTACGCTTGGTATTTAGGGGCGCTAAATCTTGATTTTGACCCCTGTCTTTGTATTTCTGGATCAAGAAATCACGCAAATCAGGGTGATTATCAGAAGAAGAAGAAGGCTTATTCTGCCTTTTTATATCAGTAGGAATGTGTAAATTAGGGACCATAACCCTTTCCCTGCCATAGGAATACAGCAGTTCACCCATGTGAGTGGAATATAATCCATCATCTGTTTGAGGAGTGTATCTTCCCGTAAGACGAGTCTCCTTTACACGGACAGAGCTATCCTGGCATAATTTGGATTTTGGCACAGGTTCGCGTAAAACAGGGAAAGTCCTCGTAATCTGTAAAGTGGGTATGTTCTTCCCTTGTGGGCGTACAAGCCTAGAGGTTGGGAGGTCCGCCACTCATTTTCCCTTGATGTGATCCCAGGGTCCATCTGCCTCATCATAGACGGGAGATATATTTTTACGCGCAGGGTACGTTTAAAATTTTTGAATTGGCGCTGAGGCCTTGTCAGAAATTTTGTCTGCCACGTCACAGACGGGAGACAAAGTTTTACGCGCAGGGCGTATTTGAAACTTCTGGATTGGCACTGAGGCATTGCCAGAAGTTTTGTCTGCCATGTCACAGACGGGAGACAAAGGTTTATGCGCAGGGCGTATTTGAAACTTCTGAATTGGCACTAAGGCATTGCCAGAAGTGTTGTCTGCCACGTCACAGACGGGTGACAAATTTGTACGCGCAGGGCGTGTTTAAAACTTCTGGATTGGTACTGAGGCATTGCCAGAAGTGTTGTCTTCCACGTCACAGACGGGAGACAAATTTGTACACACAGGGCGCGTAGGCACAACTTTGTTGATCAGAGAGTGAGAGCTTGCAGGAAGGGAAGAGGACGTCTTAAGCATCCATACTTTACGCAGCTTCCTATTATTCTGGACAGAGGAGGAGGGAGAGCTACCCCCTGCATGAAGCATGTCTTCATAAGCAGATTGGTCGAACTGGACGACCAAAATCTTCTTCATTGATCCGATGGATACAACATCGTGTTGAGCAATTACTTTCTCGTCAGAGGAGAAAATCGTCCCCAGCAGAGTCGCCATTTTTGTTTGAATAAACAAAATTGAATAAATAAATAGGTTTATACGAAACCTTACTTTTTTTTTTACAAACAAGAAAAAGAGTACAATTAATCCTATATGAGGATGTTAAGTACAATAAAATTAATTCTGGAAAAATATTGCTATAGGAGTCTGATCTGCGGCCGATCACTTTGTCCCTTAGACCACGATGATGAAGAAGTGCTGTAGAAGAAGAAGAAGCTTCAAAGGTTGCAAGTGGGATTGAACTGTCAACCAACACTCTCTGTCTGTGCTCTCTCTCTCTCTGATCTCTGATAGTGCCCAGGCCGATGTCTGATTTGATTCTTTTATTGTCTCGGCCTCTATTTTCTGCTGGTTGTGCACCTATTTTCTGATGATTGTTTCCCTTATTTTTTGATCCCTTGTCCCTATGATCAGGGGTCTCTATTTATAGAGATCAGTCACAATAACTGTCCAGTCGGCGTAAAAGCCAAGCTGTGAAGAGAGTTGTACCTTTTACGTGGAGGTTATAATAACTGCTACCCACGTCTGAATGACCTTTTAAATCTGCGTATGACAAGTGTCCCATTATAAGGTAACGCGTATAACTGCTTCTCGAAGATCACGGCATGCAAGCCACGTAGGTAACTGCCCCTTGCGTAAAGATGGTTGGTGTAAAAGCCAAATAACTGTCTTGTAGGCATAAAAGCCTAGTTGGCGTAAAAGCCTAGCTGTGAAGAAGGCTGCCTCCTTTACGCTACGGTTATGACAACTGCTATCTACGTTCAAATAATTTTTTGAGTTTGCGTGTGACGCGTATCCCTTTATGAGGTAACGCGTATAACTGCTTCTCGAAGATCATGGCATACAAGCCACGTAGGTAACAGCCCCTGCATAAAGATGGTTAGCGTAAAAGCCAAATAACTGTCTCCTTGGTGTAAAAGCCAAAGAGCTGTCTTGTTGGCGTAAAAGTTAAACTTTTCTTGTTGGCGTAAAAGCCAAACTCTGCGTAAAACTTGATGGTTCATGAATAATAGATAACCAGCGTAAAATAGCCAATTATCCATCACGACTGAGGTTTTGAGCGTATTCTGGGCTAAATAGCCTTATCATATACCTTTACAAATATGGCCGAGTTAGCGTATTTCGAGGAGATAGCATACGGCGTACTCCTATAGTTGAAAATAGCCTGGTTGGCATAAAATGCAAAGATGGTGATGTGGGCGTATTAGTCACAGTTTTAGCTTTTTCAGTCAATTATCCATCACAACTGAGGTCTTGAGCGTATTCCGGGCTAAATAGCCTTATCAGATACCTTGGCAAATATGGCCGAGTTGGCATATTTCGAGGAGATAGCATACGACATACTCCTATAGTTGAAAATAGCCTGGTTGGCATAAAATGCAAGGATGGTGATGTGAGCATATTAGTCACAGTTTTAGCTCTTCCCCGTCATAACAAAATCTGAAGAATAGAACCAAATCTCGTGCATTCAATACAGAGATATGCCCCCATCTCGTGTATTAAATGCAGAGATATGCCTCGAGCTCTGTGCAGGAAACAACTTTTGACGTGGCGTCTGGCCTTGTCTTTATCTTGAGCGTAAAACTCCTTTCTGCCCATGTAGAATAGGCAGCGTATTCTTTGAATGCGTAAAAATGACTTGTATCAAGAATATGTCGCTAAACGACAACCTGGGTCTCTGTGCAAAATTATCATCACAACCGTCCTCTCGATCATCGTGTAGTACTTTTGTCAGGAGTCAGGTTTGCTGCTTTGTCTGACAAATTCATCCGAGGAATACGAAGAGTTCATCGTACAGCTTTACGCTGCATTAAAAACAAACGTATTTTACGTCGGGGGGAGGTGTAGCAACCTTTTACGCCAAAACAGTCTTGAAGTACTGCTTTACGCGGGCAGCTCTGAAGCTCTTCTTTACGCCAATTGCTCTGAAGTCATATTTTATGCCACACAGCGCTGAAGCTCTGTTTTACTTGTATTGCTTTGAGGCTCTATTTTACGCGTACAACTCTGAAGCTCTGCTTTACGCTGACTTCATGTATGTTGGGGAGTTTGACTGTATAATACGCGCACAATTCCCCAACATATTTTATGCTTCTACAGTTGGTGCGTAATCCGATTATACACCACCACTGATAAACACCGAAGTAAGAGATATTCACTGGCCGGTAGTACTTCCTCGGGTAAAGACTTTTACAACTGGTTAACCAAAATGAGGGTCCCAAATTGCACAAGTAATATGTCTTACATGTAAAGGGTCATATATCCATGACTCAAATTTTCTTACCATACGTTTGTGTATTGATAAGATTATTCATTATTTCTTGAAGCTCAATCTCTACCCCAGATGAACCAAATAGCCAAGAGCAACCATGAATCGGTGCCCATGGTAAACGTTGGGTAGCCAAGTGTGGAGCGGATAACTACTGAAAGCATCTAAGTACTAAGCCCACTTCAAGATGAGTGTTCTCTTATTCTGACTTTTCCAGATAAGCATCTAAGTACTAAGCCTACCCCAAGATGAGTGCTCTCCTATTTTGACTTCCTAGAGCCTTTGGTAACATAGTCGAGACAGCGACAGATTCTCTGCCTCTACGAGGATGGATCTACAGAAGTATTGTGATTCCAAAATAAGGTCACGGCTCAAAATGGATCATGATTTCTTCTTTCTTTTGTTTGTGTGTTTATTTTTAGGCTTATTATTATCCGAGGGACTGCTGTTCTTGGACAAAAATGACAGTTTTTTGCTACAAAAGTATTTGTTTTCATCATGTTTCATTAGATACTAGAGGAGAAGAACTTGACTCGGTATTGTTAAAAAATAAGGGAAAGCAGAACCAAGTCAAGAAGATAACATCATAACATAGTAACAAACTAACAATTATAAAATTATAAGTATAAACAAAAAATAGTAATATTAATAATATTGTATCATTAAAAAAATATACTAACCCGACCTAACCTTACTAATCCGACCCGAAAACACTTTTTCACCTCTTATATACAATATTTTCCTATATCGGAACATGGAAGATATTTGCCGATGTTTTGGATTTTGTTTGATGTATCGCTGATTTTCTCAAAACGATGTATACAATAGATATGGTTGTTACTTGTTAGTTTAGAACTTAAACCGATATATCCACCGAAATTACCTAAATCTATAACAATATTACTTGGAGCATACTACTAAGTAGTTTGGACCGAACTCGAGTGACTCTTGTGGTTACCGAGGAGAGTTATAAGACCCCGGCTGGATGACAAAAGGTCAGTGGATCTAGCCACAAAGGCATATTATTTCTTCCATTTATAAATGGTAGGAGTTTGGGGGCAGTGGGCCCCAAAACATGCAATGTAGTGTGCACCAAAATTTTGAACGTTATGCTGGGAAGTAAAAAAAATAAAAAAATAGTTTGGACCTTCATTACATCCTAAATAACTAATTCTTTTCTTATTTTCATTGATCTTCACTCAAAAGATCAACGTTCGTAAAGCGCCAACCTTTAACGTCAAAGTTCATTCTTGATCCACATCATTAAAGCAGTTCTCCGTAGTTTATTATTCTTTCTCAACAAATTTGTTTACGAAAAATTTAGGATGAATGAATACTCCAAAACTATTGTCGTAATGGACATGACACATGCATTAGACAAATACATTAGGGCGGGCCAAAAATGGAGTCGTGTCCTCGTCCCTATATACAACATGTACTACGATTTACGCAAAAATAATCCCATGTGTAACAGCTTCACCTCTTCATCTTTACTCCGCATGAACTCGTATACTTGTCACACCTCAATGTATTGTGTATCCTCACTCCTTGACTCTAAACATATTAGTTTTTGGCCATTCTATAGTTCATGCATAATAAGCATTAAATCACTCTTCCAAGAAGCTAACCTACAATATCTTATAACCCCAATATTGGATAAATTATTCAGTGGTCCGGACTCATCATGTGGCAGTGATAAGCCAAAATCCTCACCAATAGTGATATGTCACACAACTTTCGATTTTGTCCTCTAATTTAGTCTTAGTGATGTGACATAGCACTATTGGTAAGGAATTAAGGCTCACCACTGTTGGAGTGGGTGTGATTCCGAACATATGTGGAGAACACCCTGGAGTACGACGAGCGTCGTCTGTGGTCAGAGAAGCTCGAGGAGGTGACAAGAGCCATTCGAGAGGTCAAAGAAACTCGGGAGGAAGGAGGAGCAGTCTGCTGTACAGGAGGGGACAGAGTTAGGGCCAAACTCGGTCCGAGTTTGGTGTGGTGTTCCAGAACCTCAAAACCAAAGTCGGGCCAAACTCGGTATGGTATTCCAGAAACTCAAAATTGAAGTCGATCCGATTTCGGTCGGCAGGCTGAACAAAATTTTAGGGATATTTTATACATCGTTGGATCGTATCCTATGGTCCAGGATTAGCTGCGGGATTATGGGGTATATATTAGATTTTCCTAACCCTAATTCCATAGAGAATACATAACATATCATCTCAAGGAAGAAGAAAAAAGAGGCAAGAGTGCCATTGCAACTTTGGGAAGAAAAAAGAAGGATTGGAGGCCGTTTCGGAGAAGGAGATCAACTTTAGGTAATTTCTCATTGTCTTCTACCTTCGTGGTGTGATCTATTTTCTATTCCTAAGTGTTGTGGTGATCCGTGTTGGATCAGGAGGATCTTATAGAGGGTGTATTCTCTTTATTCCATTATTGGAGGTTCTTCAGGGTTGGACTCCGATCGTCCGGTGATTTTTTCGCAAGGATTTTTCCACGTCAAAATTTTCTGTGTCTGCGTGGATTATTTTTCTGTGGTTTGGTGTTTGGTTTGTGCGTTGTATTGCTCGGTTCTCTCGCAGGTACTCTCTGGTTTGGGAAAATATTTCTACGTTTCTTTTCCAATAAAGTGGTATCAGAGCCAGGTTCTGGAATTTCAGAAGGGTGTCAGGAGTTGACAGACAAACCAGGGAGGAGAGATGGACGCGAAGTTGGTGCGCATGGTAAACCTAAACGATACCAACTATCTCTACTGGAGGTACTGAATGAAGAGATGCGGAGACGTTCTTAGGGCAGTTCATCTACATCCAACTCAGATACGCTTATTTCATAGAGCCGCGGAAGGGGTAAAAGCAGGGGTCCAGGCGGTGGCAGAGACAAAAGCAGGGGAAGGTCCAAGGGTCGGTACGAGGACTCAGAGTGTTACCATTGTGGTAAGAAGGGACACATCAAGCGAAACTGTTTCACTAGAAAGAGAGAGAAGAAGGGCGATAAGGGGAAGCAAAGTGAGAACACTATAATGATGACCACGACACATCGAGGCAACGTAATCATTGTAGGTGATGAGGTAATTAGGAACCTCGTCTGCGATGACAACTCTTGGCTGGTGGACTCAGGTGCTTCAGCGCACGTATCTCACAACTGGGCACTATTTGCTACTTACACAATAGACGACTGTGGATTGTTGAATATGGACAATGGAGATGTGTCAAAGGCCGTTGCCATTGGAGATGTGCATTTGCAGACAAAGACGGGTGCAGTTCTTGTTCTCAAAGATGTCCGTCATGTCCCTAATATCTGTTTCAACCTAGTGTCGGTTGGAAGGTTGGATGACGATGGTTTCTTCAGTCTCTTCGAGAATAGTCATTGGAAGCTTTCCAGAGGTTCAATGGTGATTGCCAGAGGAAGCAAGAGGTCCGAAATCTACTATATAGAAGGGATTGTACAATGGGCACAAGAGGTTAACGCAGCTACTGATGCGTCTACTGAGTTGTGGCACAAGCGGCTCGGCAATATCAGCGAAAAGGGGATGAGCTACTTGGTGAACAGGAAATAATTCCAGGGCTAAAGTCTACAAAGTTGGAGAAGTGCACGCACTGTTTGGCAAAAAAGCAAAATCGGGTGTCTTTCTAAAGTCATCCAAGTTCAAGGAAGCAGGCGTTGCTCGAGTTGATTCATTCGGATGTATGCGGTCCTATGAAGGAAGGTTTGGGTCTATACCTTAAAGACGAAGGATCAGGTACTGTCCACTTTCAAGGAGTTTCAGGCTTCTGTTGAAAGGGAGACGGTCAAGAAGCTGCTTTGTGTTCGGTCGGACAATGGCGACGAGTATATCGTTCCCTTTGATGCTTATTGCAGAGAGCAAGGGATACGATACCAGAAGACTCCACCAAAGACACCGTAGCTCAACGGTGTAGCTGAGCAGATGAACGTGACGCTAATGGAGAGGGTGTGATATTTGCTGGTAGAAGTAAACTTGCCAAAAAACTATTGGGCTGAGGCACTTTACACAGCTTCTTATGTTATTAATTTATCTCCTAGTACTCCTTTACAAGGTGATGTGACAGACAAAGTATGGTACGACAAAGATCTGTCATACAATCACTTGCGAGTGTTTGGTTGTAAGGCCTTCGTGCATGTACCGAAGAATGAAAGACCCAAACTTGAACTAAAGACGAGGGAGTACATCTTTGTCGGCTACGGTCAGGATGAGTTTGGCTATAGACTCTACGATATAGTGGAAAGAAAGCTCTACAGAAGCAGGGATGTTGTATTCATCGAGGATCAGACCAAGATCAACACTCAGGATTCCGAGATACCTTCTGAGGCTGAGCAATTTCCTAAGTTAGAGTCATTTTGCTTCGAGCAGTTTCCAGAGGACATCGCAGAGGATCCAGTTATGGGGGAGCCAGTACATGGAGTTGGTTCCAACCTTGATCATCAGCCTGCTGGTGTATTCTCTTTAGGGGGTGTATATTAGCTGCGGGATTAGGGGCTATATATTAGATTTTCCTAACTCTAATTCCATAGAGAATACATAACATATCATCTCAAGAAAGATAAAAAAGGAGGCAAGAGTGCCATGTAACTTTGGGAAGAAGAAAGAAGGATTGGAGGCCGTTTCAGAGGAGGAGATCAACTTTGGGTAATTTTTAATTATCTTCTATCTTCGTGGTGTGATCTATTTTCTATTTCTAAGTATTGTGGTGATCCGTGTTGGATCGGGAGGAGCTTGTAGAGGGTGTATTCTCTTTATTCCATTAGTAGATATTCTTCAAGGTTGGACTCCGATTATCTCGTAATTTTTTCCGCAAAGGTTTTTCTACGTCAAAATTCTCTGTGTCTACGTGAATTATTTTTTTGTGGTTTGGTATTTGGTTTGTGCATTATATTGCTCGGTTCTTTCGCAGGTACTCTCTGGTTTGGAAAAATATTTTTGCGCTTCTTTTCCAACAACCACTTCCACATGGTAAGTCCTGACCACTGAATAATTTCTTCCAACATTGTTGGAGCAGGCCGGGTTGAGGCACAAACCCATGTATTAATGCCTCATCTTATCCCATCATGTCCAATATGGAGCTAAACTTTGCTCTAAGGCCATCTCCGATGGGAATTTTTATCTCCTCTATTTCTATGATAGAAATCCTTTTAGAAAAAAACTACTCCCAATAGTGGTTTCTATTCCAATTTCTATCTTACGTAGCGATGATGTAAAATAAAAAATTTCTATGAGGGTTTCTAAGGCCATCTCCTTTGGGGATTTCTAAAATTAAGTTTCTATCCTACTTGGTATTGTACTTTTAGTAAATTTCTATCATAGTTGGTATAGTTTCTAAATAGAAATTTTATAAACAAAAAAATCTCTCAAATGGTTCATTATTTCTATCATAGGTGTCACAAAATGAAATATTCAATTTAATGGTGTGGTACCCAATAATAATTGCCATAAGAGATGAAGAATTTTTATGAAAATTTATACATCCAGAAACTCTTATAGAAATTCTCCATCCCACATCAATACCACATATGATAGAAATTGGAATAGAAACCATCATTGGGAGACAATTTTCTAAAAAAAAAATTCTACCATAGAAACATGGGAGGTAGAAACCCCCATTGGAGATTGCCTAATTCTCCATGTCTCATTATGCCCTACTTTCAAAAATTATTAAATTGACTCTTTTATTTTCTATCTAGTAGGATAGAAAATAAGAACCATTAGAGGATGTTTTTTTGTGGAAACTCTGTCAACTAGGATAAAAATTTCTACAATGCCAAGTACGATAGAAATCTAATTTTAGAAATCCCTATTGGTGATAGCCTAAGTCTAATTTTAGAAATTTCTACATTCAACCTCATTGGATGTGAGGCACTAGAACAAATATGCCAATTCCAATCACGGACTAGCTTAACTAGACTTCACGCGAACCTCTTGTTCCCATTGATCGTGGAATATGGATAAAAATAACATCTTTTTCCTCACTTTATTTAGGGAAATCGACTGCGGTGGTCGCGACAGCATACCTCAGAAATGGTGCAGTGCGATGGCCGCCGCCGCAGTACTACGGGATGTACACGAATAAGCCACAGATCTCGCACTCCCAACGGCGACAAGCCAGTCCCCCTGGAAGAGAAAAAAACCAAATCAGTCTCGAAACAGAACAAAATCATAACCCTAACCTCATTGCCGAGCAAGAAAGATGATACGTTCCAAACTGAACTTGATCTGAAATTGGAGAGTATGTGAAGTAATTGGACATTTCTAGAGTAAATTGAAGTAAAAATTGAACAGGGAATCGAGAAATTGGGAAAGAACAACAACTATATTTTGAATTAGGTAAAAGTGCGAGAAAATAAAATACAAAAACAAAGTACAGGAAACAACAATACAATCTTCTGATCCCTTTCTTCTTCTCCCTTCCTCTATTTATAGCTTCTGGCTTCCTTCTTGAGCAAGCTTAGCAGATGGCTTCCTTTTTGAGCAAGTTTGGCAGTTGGGAATTGCTCTGCTGGCCATCTTGTTGAGCTGGACATGGGCAGTAATGTAATCACCTGAAATTTTTAGAATTTTAAAACTTAATTTTCAGAATTTATTTAGAATTTTTCTGTAAATTTTAACAAAATAAAACTAAGGTGTTCTGGTTTTAAATGATTTTAAAATCTGTTAATTAATATAAAAATATTATGAAAATTATATTTTCTAGTAAAAAATGAAAATCTAGACATAGGATAATTTTTCGGGAATTTATTGGACCCCAGAATTATTTTTAAAGCCCTAAAAACTATTGTTTAATTAAACCTA
Organism: Iris macrosiphon; assembly: GCA_036927795.1. NCBI lineage: Eukaryota > Viridiplantae > Streptophyta > Magnoliopsida > Asparagales > Iridaceae > Iris > Iris macrosiphon. Next base: position 124,473,808 of record JAYESA010000018.1, read on the forward strand.
ATTAAACCTGAACCCGGTTCACTTAAACTGAAATTAAACCAAACCAATTGACCCGAACCGGCCGGTCTAACCGATCCAACCCAACCCAATCTTAGCGGGTCGGATCCGGGTTCGACCCGACCCGCTTAAGACCCGACCCGACCCGTTTGGAAACCTAACCCCCAATTTTTTATTTTCCCCGACTCTTCCTCTCCGGCGGCCGTTTCCGCCGCTGTGGCCGCCGGAGACCTTCCCTCTTCACCTCCCCTCAACGCCCGGACCTTCCCCTTCCTATTCCGGCAACCTCCGATGATCCCTCTCCTCGATTCCCCTATTTAAACCCCCTCAAAGCCCGACTCCGGCCGCCCTTGATCCTCCACGACCACCCGCTGCCAGGCCGCCCTCCTCAGCCCTTCGTCCAGCCCCGCAGAGCCCGACTCCGGCCGCCCATCTCCCAAGAATCCTCCGCCTCCGGCCCTCTTTCTCCGCCGCCCTCCAGATTCGACGAACCCGGCGCAGCCCTCCAGCAACCGAGGCGTCCCCCGCCTTTGCCCAGCCACCTCACGCCGCCCGACAGGACCTCGTCGACCTCCTCACACCAACTCCGGCCAGCTCCAGCCTTCCGCCTCCAGAGAACCCGCATCCCGCCCCAGTCGAGCCCGAAGCCTCCTGCCCTCACCCCGACTCCGGCCAGAGCCGTCCCCGGCAGCCCGCAGCCCCAGCCTCGGACCTCGCTGCCTCAGCCGGACACAGCCCCGAGCTGCCTTCCTCCGGCAATCCCTAACCCTAGCACCCGGACTCGGTCAGGACACGGAAACGATGTCGAATCGACACGCGGACACGTGTAACTCGGTTTCACGGAGCCCTGTTCAGGTAACCCTATCTCTCTCCTCGCTGTCCCAATTTCTGTTCCGTCAGTTGTGACGCGAACCCTGCGTGACCCTCTCGATGCCCGTGCAACCCGCTCGGTGCATCGCGTCCTGTGTTGGTCGCGAACCGCGATCTAAAAACAGGAAAACCAATGCCCTGTTTCACCCCGGAACTGAGTACGCTCCGCCAAACGGGATGACTTGGTCACGTGCGGTCTTCACCGAAATGTGCGCGCCGTCGATACGGACGTATGGGATTTCACAGAAGTTGATTTGGATGTGCATGCACACCGGAATCAACGCGTATCCGCTGACAACGCCCCGTATTCGTCCTTTTTAGATCTCGCTGTAACTTAGTGTACACACGTCGGATCGAAACAAAACATGTGCCATCGGACTCGTAGCAATACGCTAGTCCTGTGACCCAAGTTTGGTTCAATTCTGAGAATGATGACAAAATTGCGTAACGTGGGCCCCACAGGCTCCACTTGACGGGCGATTTTGTGATCGGCTCATCGGAATCCAATTCTGAAAGTTCTATTGGATTAGTATCATCGTTCCTGACTTGTTGACACTAAGTTAGACGAATTTGGAGATCTTTGTTCCTGACACATTTTTCAGTGCAAAGCGGCCCACATGTGGACCCCGCCTTGACCTGAAAATATCATTTTTGCCCCTGTGTCCAAATTGGACTCAAGGACAGGGCGTTTCTAGCTATTTGATATTTTCTGGATCTGATAGTGATGTCTATTTCAGCAACCGGAGAACTGCCTGTAAATCCTGCTGAAGTCAGAGCTACAATTGGAGCCGGAACCCCATGCAAGTGTACCTTGCCAAATCCTGCAATTTTTGCTATTTATTTTCTTGACATATATACTTGTTGTACATGCTTAAACCTAGGACCGTGTGACTTACTTAGTGTCCTATTAATAGTCGGGTGCCAACACTGTACGCAGAGTTGTGTAACGTCACCTAGAGATGGATATCGACACCCTTTATATTCTCGTACTTGCATTATCAAGTACGTTATACCCAGGATACCTGACACGAATCATGAGACAGAATCTTCCTGAAATATTCAAGGTGATTCTGTGTAGGTTGCAGGATTTATGACATAGACATGATATTCTTAGACATTATATTCATAGACATAGTATGACTCACTGCATTAGATATGATCTTACGTGACATGGACATGAGGCATCGTGGACATGAGACGTATGATTACATTGGGTGAGGGAAAGACACACAGGCTACAGGCTGATTATATATATATAGGCCACAACATAGTAAACTACATAGCATAGTATAACTGCTACCCCGACACAGAGCTTGTAGTGGTATCAGCCTAAGTTCTAGTGATGCTCTCAACTTGCATTTCACATAGATGGTTATATAGTTTACCCTATTTATTTTATTTTATTTACTATTGCACTGCATTTATTTTGGCTTGAGTTATTTTGTACCTTGCTATGTCCCCTGAGGACCTGGATCTGGATTATGTCCCCAGGATTAGCAGAGGATATCTATCCTGAGGTGTACGAAACAGGAGCACTTCTCGGAACAGTACCAGTACCTGAGGACGAGGTGATCGCTGAGGACTTTTCCTGAACATCTGCTTCTCTATGCTCAGTTTTTAAATGGCAAATAAACTCTTTTATTCCTGTTTAAATGAATATTTGTAACAGACTTAATATCGGGTTGTTCCCCAATTTTATTTACTTGTTACTGGTTGATGTTTATTTCTTTTTATTGATATTGTTGTGTTTATTCTGTGGATGAGAATAGTAAACCCTGATCATTGTAATACATAATAAGTATGCCCCGATGGATCCATTAAATTGGGTTGTCCATCGGTGTGTGCTGCTGGCCATTGCCACGTGTCTAGTCCCTTGATATTTTGGGACTGGGCGTGACAAGTAATGATGGAGAGTTGCTCTGTCATTGAGTAGGCTTCGAGTATCAGTTGGGTCCTTATCAAAAGCGGTGGTCCTCCGGAAGGGAGTGGACGTGGTGGAAGCTAAGGTGGGGGGAGAGGTGGGAGGGGGGTGGAGTCGTGGCTTCCGAAGGCGTTGAAGTCGCGCCGGCCGCCGAGGACCATCTCCGAGACGCCGAACGCGGTGGCGCTGCGCCCAATGGGTGTAAACCCCTATTTTTTTTTACATAAACTATATTAATTATTTAATTGATTTATAGTATTTATTAGCTAATTAGAAGAAATATAATTTATTAATTTTTTATTTTTAGGTAATTGTGCATTTAGAGATTTATGGAGCAATTATTATTTTACCTAAATTATTTACATGTAGGATACCTTGTGGACGATTGATAGATTTATTGTGTGCACTAAAAATTTCTAGAATTATATATATATATATATATATATATATATATATATATATATATATATATATATATATATATATATATATATATATATATATATATATATATATATAAAGTTTATTAATAGAAAAGAATAGAAAAAGAAAAGAATAGAATAAAAAAGAAATAGAATAAAAAAGGAATAAAAGAAAAATAAAATAAAATGAGTTAAAACCCTAACCCATTTTATACCCAAACCCATTAGACCCAATACCCTACCCGTTATTTAATCCCACAACAGCAGTAAATCCCCCCCCCGCGTGGAGCCGAACCCCCCTCTCTAATCTCCTATATATATATATATATATATATATATATATATATATATATATATATATATATAGTTAACAAACCCTAACCCTAAACCATTACCATCTTCCCTCGACCCTGCGAGCGCCGTCGACCACAGAGCCGCCGTCCGCCGGAGCATTGCCACCGCGACCGCACACCCGCATGACCGCGCGAACACCACAGTAGATTCACAGCAACTTAGCTCTGTTCAGGACTCGATTCCCGCGCCATCGCTCGACCAAACTCGACCCCGTCTTCACCGGTATATTCACGACCTATCCCTCTTCCAACTCTGTGTATTAGTTTACTTCGAACAATGCGAAACCCTAGGCAAAAATCGACGCCAAGTCGAGGAAAAACTATGTCATTTAATTTCAGAAAAACTGTTGCAACCACCCCTGTTTAAAGACTCGTATCTTCCACCACAGAGATCCAAACTTAGAAATTTCTTTTGCTATGTGAAGACCACCTAACCTAGATTATTTTCTGTCAATTATAATATTTTATTTGATGCTGTATGCAGAATTAATCTAAGTTAAAAATTATAAAAAATCCATTTTCTAACTTCCAAAATTTGTGATACGGAGCGTGTCCCGCCAAACGGGATCGCCTTATCGCGTACCAATTATACCGAAAGGCGCGTATGGTATGTCCAGACGTGTGAACTTTCGCGAAAACTGATTCGGACACGCGTGCGAGTCGAAATCAACCCGTATCCGTAAAAATTCTCCGTATAGTGAATTTTGTAAAATACTGCACCATTTATTGTACGCTCGTCAAAATACGACAAAACTTGCGCCATTGGACTCGTGGTATCGCGCTGGTCCTGTGACCCAAGTTTCACGCGATTATGAAACAGTTGACCGAGCCGCCTATTTGCGGGCCCTACGGTTGACCTTTTGGCGAATTTGTGTTTGGCTCACCGGAATCCAAAATTGGATGTACCGTTGAGTTCGTATTGACGTTTAGAATTGGTTTGGCCTATAATTTGTCCCTTTTAGAGACCTTTTCCCCGCTTTGACCCAAAATTACTGTTTTGCTCCTGTGTCCAAATTGGACGAAGAGGTAGTATTTTCTAGCTATCTCGCTTATTCTGGAAACATTGGTGATGTCTATTTCAACATCCAGAGACGCTTATTCTGAGGTCGTAGTTTCTGATCCTTTGTGCTTGACTTATGGACGTTACACTTTGCAGCTTTCTTACCAGGCAAGATACCTTGCCAAATTGCTTACAATACTTTGCATGCTTATTATATTTCTGTATATTCATTGCATGTGTATTTTCTTTCAGTCATAAGTATATATATATATATATATATATATATATATATATATATATATATATATATATATATATATATATGTTGACACACACTTGACATATAGTATCATGGGAGGGGAGGACAATCAGTAGGCGTATGGGCTATAACCACTCTGGTAAACCGTAGTAACTAGCACGCACTATGGTAGTCGTGTCCGATGGTCGCTACCCCCGCGGTATGTCGGCTGATGGTGTCATGATGGTCGCTACCCCCGCGGTATGTCAGCTGATGATGTTCCTGACGTGTGAGTGAGTTGTGAGATTAGATAGAATAGCCTACCCATGCCCATACGTTGAAAAGTTGTCCTCATTATGCATTCATATAGATTATCTTGTACAGCGTACTTATATAATTTTTATCTATATTGCATGTTTACTGTATTCAAATTGGCATGCTTCTATGTATCTTGTTACGTCTCTCTGAGGACCTGGTCCATTTCCAGGTGTAGATGTTCATGACTATTCGCAGGAGCACGGATCAGGACTTACTACTTATCTCTTCCGAGGAGGTCTTACCATCTGAGCATCATTGATTATCTCTAGTGATGGATCTTCTTAGCTGATACACTTCTATCATCATCTTATTTATATTGGAGATTTATCCTTCTCCCTTATTTTAGTATTGATATAGTCATTGATAGTGGATTTGTCTCCACCCGACTATTATTTTTGATTATTTAGACTCATCATTCTAGTTTAGTTATTTATTTTCTATGACTTGTTGTGTGGATGAGATTAGTATATCTGTGACTTGTGACACTATATATACCACATGTGAGTTTATATTCATATTACAACGTACGTGTGTATTATGGTATCCATATATTGGAGTTTTCATATACATACGGCTGGCATGCTTACGTGTTCCTAGTCCTACGCATTTTGGGACTGGGGCACGACATATTTTTGTGGTAGCCCATGCAGGTCAAGAGCATATTGTGTCGGTTACGTTACTGTACCGAGCAAGCCTGCGCATAGGATTAGAATATAGGATCTCATCCACTTAATTATCACCTCTCTTGATTCGTTCCGCATTCTTATTTGATTGCTTGCATTGCATCTTGCTTGATCCTTTCACAACGTCAATCTTATCTTTTCTTTCGTGCTTGATAGGGGTTAGGTAGGTGCCTTATACCAGGTATATGCACTCTAGTATTCAATAACACTATCAGTTAGATCTTTGTAAGTTTGGCAGTATACCTCATAACCTAGTATCACATAGTCCTTCTGACCAATTAATGAAATATAAATGAATGACACCAACTATAGGCTTGCATAAGAAGATAGTGTTTATATAGACTATAGAACTTTAGTGTTTATTTAGACTGTAGAACTTAGAGGCCCATACACCCATTTGGTTAACTTTAGACTTAGACAAGAAATTAGTATGGCAACTGTAGAGGCACACTACCGACCTTCTTGTTGAACTTAAATTATTCTGTACCTTCCTCCATCATAATCAAGCGTACTTATATTTTTTTTACTACCTCGACTGATGTTGCTATTATAGCCTAGTTTTGCAAGCTTATTCTTTTATTGAGCTTGTTCATAAAAATGTATTATTGGGGGCCCACACTAATACATTGTCTAAATCAGAATCAACGCATTATGGTTTGATCAACCTTAGTGCGCTTGGTTCGCTCTTCGTATCACTACTTTACGTGGATTGAGATATAGTTGACTCAACTTGTTAGACGAATATACTTGTCCTCTAGACTGGCCAGAGCATATCATGTCAGGTACATAACTGTTATAACGTGAACATGCGAATAGGAATGTACCAAAATAAGATTTCAATCCATAACTGCCTTGGCAACTCCCTTTCGAATTCTCTAATCCCTTTGAATTCCGTGCTTGTATTCTATCACCTCCTCCTTGAATTCTTTATTATTGTCTTCCGTCTTCCCCTATTTCGGAAAGACGAACGTTCGTACTTAGTATAAGTTTGATACACGGATAGTACTAGATATACCCCATAGGCCAAGCACTCATGATGACAAATAAGGGAGCGCAGGCATAGGAAGTCGTAGATACAGGTACGACCTTTAGTTATATTTGTTATTTCATACTCATGACCCCCTTTATGACATGGGATCTTAGGTGCATAGTCGACGTAGAATTATATATATGGTGGTTTAGCAGTTATGAGGATATATTTGATATTCTACCCAGATGGCATACACGCGATGCTAATACATGACGCGAGTAACAGTAGTAGTATTCTTTCCCTATCACTATCTCGCCCCTTGGGTGGCTCATCTTCTCTTCTATATCCATTATGTATCTCGTGCTTAATTTTTCCTATCATAGCCGTATCTTTTCGTGCCATTATGAATTGTTTGAATTACTTTAACCTCACCCTTATTTTGTTAGTTAAAAACGTAAATAGTTTAGTAAATAATTAATAACTAAAGGATGAGTTAATAATAATAACCCTTATGTATATGCACTATAGCAATATTTGTATTCTTTTATTAATTTAACTCTTAAATAGCATCCCTTAGTCTAATAGGAATTAGTTGGTTTGCTGAATTAGTTTATACTTCTAATAGTTTTATAAAGTTAATCAATGCCTAAAGTGTTGCCCTAAAACTTAGACTAAGCTTAGGAAAGAGTTGAAGGCACTTGTTACGAACTGACAACTATGACAATTCGCTGACGAAGTAGCGACAGCTGCAGCTAAACCATTATAGTAGAGTAGTCGAAGTATTTACAGACATACTGGTCAGGTAACATAGCAGTATTAGACTACGATACTTGACAGTTACGAAAAAAAAATTCATAGTTATGAGATTCCAGACAGGTATCCCAAGATTCTCGACCCAATGAATAAATTGCCTTACAACCTAGACAATAGCCTCAAGAGACTTTGACTACTAATATGATTCTTGTAAGTTGGGTAGCGTAGATGAGTTAGAAATAGAATAGTGTATGGACAATAAATGAGGAAGTGTTAGAATGATAGACCATGACTTTTAGGAAGCACTGCTAGATAGCAAGGTAGTGTAATAGCTGTAGTGATTATTATATAGGTTAGTGTCAATTTCGAGGATGAAATTTTTATAAGTTGGGTAGAATATAAAATTCCTATTTTTTTTACATAAACCGTATTAATTATTTAATTAATTTATAGTATTTATTAGCTAATTAGAAGAAATAGAATTTATTGATTTTTTATTTTTAGGTAATTGTGCATTTAAAGATTTATGGAGCAATTATTATTTTACCTAAATTATTGACATGTAGGATACCTTATGAACGGTTGATAGATTTATTGTATGCACTAAAAATTTCTAGAATTATATATATATATGTATATATATATATATTTATATATATAAAAAGTTATTAATAGAAAAGAATAGAAAAGAAAAGAATAGAAAAAGGAAAAAGGAATAAAATAAAAATAAAATAAAATAGGTTAAAACCATAACCATTATATACCCAAACCCATTAGACCCAATACCCTACCCGTTATTTAATCCCATAACAGCAGTAAATTCTCCCCCCCCCCCACCCCCGGGTGGAGCCGAACCCCCGCCCCCTCTCTAATCTCCTATATATATATATATATGTATATATATATATATATGTATATATATATATGTATATATATATATATATATATGTATATATATATATATATATATAGTTAACAAACCCTAACCCTAAACCATTACCATCTTCCCTCGACCCTGCGACCGCCGCCGACCGCAGAGCCGCCGTCGCCGTCCGCCGGAGCACCGCCGCCGCGACCGCACACCCGCGTGACCGCACGAACACCACAGTAGATTCGCAACAACTTAGCTCTGTTCAGGACTCGATTTTCGTGCCATCGCTCGACCAAACTCGACCCCGTCTTCACCGGTATGTTTATGACCTATCCCTCTTCCAACTCTGTGTATTAGTTTACTTCGAACAACACGTAACCCTAGGCAAAAATCGACGCCAAGTCGAGAAAAAACCACGTTATTTAATTTCAGAAAAATTGTTGCAACCACCCTTGTTTAAAGACTCGTATCTCCCACCACAGAGATCCAAACTTAGAAATTCCTTTTGCTATATGAAGACCACCTAACCTAGATTATTTTTTGTCAATTATAATATTTTATTTGATACTGTATGCAGAATTAAACTGAGTTAAAAATCATGAAAAACCCATTTTCCAACTTCCAAATTTTGTGATACGGAGCGCGCCCCACCAAACGGGACCGCCCCGTCGCATACCAGTTGTACCGAAAGGCACGTATGGTATGTCCAGACGTGTGGGCTTTCGCAGAAACTGATTCGGACGCGTGTGCGCATCGAAATAAACCCGTATCTGCAAAAATTCTCGTATAGAGACTTTTGCAAAATACTGCACCATTTATTTTACACTCGTCAGAATGCGACGAAACTTGCGCCATTGGACTCGTGGTATCGCTCTGGTCATGTGACCCAAGTTTTACACAATTCTGAGACAATTGACCGAACCGACTATTTGCGGGCCCTACGGTTGACTTTTTGGGCGAATTTGTGTTCGGCTCACCGGAATCCAAAATTGGACGTACCGTTGAGTTCGTATTGACGTTTAGAATTGGTTTGACCTATAATTTGTCCCTTTTAGAGACCTTTATCCCTGGCACACTTTTTGGTGCAAAGTGGGCCACATGTAGACCCCGTTTTGATCCAAAATTACCATTTTGCCCCTATGTCCAAATTGGACGAAGGGGTAGTATTTTCTAGCTATCTCGATTATTCTGGGAATGTTGGTAATGTCTATTTCAGCATCCGGAGACATTTATTCTGAGGTCGTAGTTTCTAATCCTGTGTGCTTGACTCCATGACGTTACACTTTGTAGCTTTCTTACCAGGCACGATACCTTGCCAAATTACTTACAGTAATTTACATGCTTATTATATTTTTGTATATTCATTGCTTGTGTATTTTCTTTCAGTCATAAGTATATGCTATATATATATATATGTTGACACACACTTGACACATAGTATGATGGGAGGGGAGGACAATCAGTATGCGTATGGGCTATAACCACTCTGGTAAACTGTAGTAACTAGCATGCACTATGGTAGTCGTGTCCGATGGTCTCTACCCCCACGGTATGTCGGCTGATGATGTTTCTGACGTGTGTATGAGTTGTGAGATTATATAGAGTAGCCTACCCATGCCCATACGTCAAAAAGTTGTACTCATTATGCATTCATATAGATTGTCTTGTACATCATACTTATATAGTTTTTGTCTATATTGTATGTTTACTATATTCAAATTGGCATGCTTCTATGTATCTTATTACGTCCCTCTGAGGACCTGATCCCTTTCCAGGTGTAGATGTACTTATCTCTTCCGAGGAGGTCTTACCTTCTGAGCATCATTGATTATCTCTAGTGATGGATCTTCTTAGCTGATATATTTCTATCATTATCTTATTTATATTGGAGATTTACCCTTCTTCCTCATTTTAGTATTGATATAGTCATTAGTAGTGGATTTCTCTCCACCCGACTATTATTTTGGATTATTCAGACTCATCATTCTAGTTTAGTTATTTATTTTTTATGACTTGTTGTGTGGATAAGATTAGTATATCTGTGACTTGTGACACTATATATACCACATGTGAGTTTATATTCATATTACAGCGTACGTATGTATTATGGTATCAATATATTGGAGTTGCCATATACATACGGCTGGCATGCTTACGTGTTCCTAGTCCTACATATTTTGGGTCTGGGGCATGACAATGGGTGTCGACATTGTGGCGCTTCACGATGGTGTGGATCACCACTATGCTCTCCACCACCATCACCTCATCCTCCTCCTCCATCACGAGAGAAACATGAGAGAAGACAGGAAAAGGGAAGTAATATCAAAGAAAGAGAAAAACAAGGCCAATGATAAAGGCACTACCAAATTTGATCGGGGCTGGTCCTATTTTTTTATAAGTTTTTTACTCAAAATTTTACTCAGGGCTAGCCCAAATATTTATTAGGAGTCCTTCCAATATGTTGGACTGTTAAAATTTTGACAAAATTTTGATACTCCTAATAAATATTTGGACTAGTCCTAAGTAAATGTTTGAGCAAAAAACTTATAAAAATAATTTTGCCAGTCCCAATCAAGTTTGGTAGTGCTTTAAACAAGAGCCAAAAATAAGTAGGACTTCTATATATTTCTTATTTTTCCTTTGTAAATTTAAAATCTAATTTTCAATTAAATATTTAAATATATGAAACAATAATACTTTAATTTGTAAGCTCAACCCTTCTTAGACAATCCACTTGTACGACTATATTTGAACTTTGGATTGGCTTTCCATGCCGAAAAAAAAGATTATCGATCCAAATCAAAAGTTTCACTCTCATCCGCTTTTCTTTCTTACAAGTCCTCGAACCTGAAAAATTATTCAATGAGTCAGACTCATCATGCATCTTGATTCTTCCCCAGTTGATGGTATGGAGGTGAGTGCATACAGTGGAAGCCTGAAATAGTCTTTTTATCACCATGCTATCAAGTGGAGGAAAATCAAAATACACAATGAACTCGGTGTTATCAATAATTAAACCTTCTTTCTTTGTCTTTCAGCAAATCTGTAACCAAAATAAAAAATGAGTTCAGAGTTACCGGCTTATAGGAAAGTCGTGCTGAACGCACTGCCCTAAGAGTTGATCCGAGGTCTATGCGCAGACTGTTCTCAGATGCTCCTAGTGGTAAAACCCCCGGTTTTGTCGCACACAACTTTGAGAGATGTGACCCGAACTTAGCCTTGCCCAGAACGAAACACGGAAGAGAATGTAGGTGGAACAGAGATTTGCTTTTGATTATAGGATCAAAGGAAGAGTGAACTTTTGAATGCTTTTTTCTATCGCTCTAACTAATCAATTGAGAGGAGGATGGTATAAATAGGTTACCAACCTCAATTAAAAGCTAAACTTGAGCAACAAATTCATGAGTCACCCCCCCCCATGAAGGAGCCAATATGAAAAACAAGTGGCTGAGAAAGGTTCAGCCGGAAGAGTAGGTTGAGGAGAAAGTGGATCAAGAGCATGTCTTTGGGGAGTTGGTTTTGCTAGCTATACGTGGGTAACACACAACCAACAACCCCCCCCCCCCCAAACTAAGTTTTGAAACTATAGGTAACAAGGAATGCGAATAGAGAATTTTTGGGCAAGTATATACTATGCATAGATGAGATGGACTACAGCCTTGAATCTCACGTAGTGACTATTGTCTTTGTCTGAAGAAGTGCTTGATGGACTATGCCTTGAATCAGACTTCTTGAACCAGATTCAGAGAATAGCACACATAGTACGCTAGAGGTTCTTGGGTCTATCGGGACGGCGCTTTTGATTGGCCATTAGCACTTTTCCATATTCATGAGAGTTGTCTGGGGTCGCCCTGACCCATAGTTGCGGCCTTCACGACCTCTCATATAGGTAAGTCCTCAAGGGTTGGTGATAGGTATCAACCCTGCATATAATGCTTGGACTTATTAAGAGTTTAAAACTCATCCTGACCATATCACATCGGAACACTGTCACCATAGGGATAGGATATCATTGAACAACCTCGTACAGCCACCTGGGAATTAGTTTATGAGAATTTAATCTCTGAGTCAGTGTTCCATAATAGTCACCAAAGTTCAGCTTGTTTCTACCCATTGAACCGGCTTCTTGGGATCTCCAGTCAGACTCGGTTGGGTTGCCACTGCTGGTGATTTACTTATGGGCTTAACCCCATCCTCCTCGATGATTCTAGGATCAATGTCCTAGACAGACCCTTTGTCAAGTGGTCTGCAAGGTTCTTTTCTGACTTTATATAGTCAAGAACCACATATTTGCCTAATAGGCACTTGATTGACTTGAAGCGCAACTGCAGGTGCCTGTTCATCTTAGCATTCACAGAATTATGTTTCAGTAGTTCTATAACAGATTTATTATCACAATTTATAGAAACAGCAGGAACAAGAATATGAGCAACAGGTATTTGCATAATCAGATTTCTAAGCCATTCAGCTTCTGTACAAGTAGTATCCAAAGCTATCATTTCAGAATCCATTGTACTCCTAGCTATGATAGTTTGTTTACATGAGCCCCAGGAGATTGCAGCTCCTCCTAGAGTAAACACATATCCAGTAGTGGATTTTATATCATGTGAGTCAGTAACCCAGTTTGCATCTGAAGAACCTTCTATGATATCTGGGTGCCTAGTATAATGAAATCTATAATCTATAGTACCCTTAAGATATCTAAATACTCTTTCTAATGCTGACCAATGTGATTGGTTTGGGTTACTGGTATATCTACTCAGTCTTCCAACGACAAACGCGATATCAGCTCGGGTTCTATTCGTTATATACATAAGAGAACCTATCATCTGAGAGTATTTATGTTATTCTACAGGTGAACCTTCATTCTTCTTGAGAATGATACTGCTGTCAAAAGGAGTAGGAGCAGGTTTCTTATCAAAGTACTCAAATTTTTTCAGTATTTTCTCAATAGAGTGTACTAAGGATAGAGTATAACCCTCTTTGGATTTGGACACTTGCATTCCTAGAATCAGGTTGGCTTTACCTAGGTCTTTTATGTCAAACTTGCTAGATAAATAATCTTTAGTATTATTTATCAACTCAAGTGTGGATCCTAAAATGAGGATGTCATCTACATACAAGCATAAAATGGCACAACTTCCATCAACCTTTTTAGAGTATATACATTTGTCATACTCATTTGGCAAGAAACCAAATTCTAGAATCACTTTATCAAATTTGCTGTGCCATTGCTTGGGAGCCTACTTTAGGCCATAAAGTGATTTTACTAATCTGCAGACTTTCTTTTCTTGACCCTTAGCAATAAAATCTTCTGGTTGCTCCATGTAGATTTCTTTCTCTAGATCTCCATTCAAAATGCTGTTTTTACATCCATTTGATGGATTAGCATGTTATAAATGGATGCTAGAGTTATAAGTGTTCTGATAGAGGCAATCCTAGCTACAAGAGAGTAGGTATCAAAGTAATCTAATCCCTTTTTCTGAGTGAAACCCTTGGCTACTAATCTAGCTTTGTATTTCTCTATAGTACCGTCAACTCTAAGTTTTCTTTTGAAGATCCACTTATAACCTATGGGTTTACTACCTAAGAGTAGGTCTGCTAAATGCCAAGTACTATTCTCCATGATGGATTTGTACTCATTGTTGATGGCTTCTTTCCAGAAAGGTGCATCAGGAAAAGATATTGCTTCTTCGTAAGTTGTGGGATCACCCTCTATCAAATAAGTAAAGAAACCTTCCCCTAAGTTTCTTTCAATCCTTCCTCTTTTACTTCTTCTAGGTTCTAAGTCTTGTTCAGGTTGTGAACTATATGGCTGAAAATTGGAACTAGTAGAAGGAGCAAGAAAAGAGCTGGCGGGGTTGGAGGAAATTCTATTCTTAAAAGAAAATATATTCTCAAAGTAAACTGCATCTCTAGCTTCTATAATGGTATTGTTAGAGATTTTATTTACTTCATAATGAGTCACTAGAAATCTATTGGCATTGCTATCTGAGGCATATCTTATAAACACAGAATCTACTGTCTTAGGTCCAGTCTTTCTCTTTTTAGGTTCAGGAATTCCTACTTTTGCTAGATATCCCCACACTTTGAGATAATAGACTCTAGGAGTTCTACCTTTCCATAGTTTATAGGGAGTCTTATCCTTTGATTTACTAGGGATCCTATTTAGGATGTAGCAGGCTGTTAATAAGGCTTCTCCCCATAAATTATCAAGAGCACCTGAGCTGAGAAGCATGGCATTTAACATGTCTAACAGAGTGCGATTCTTCCTTTCAGCAACTCCGTTGGACTGTGGTGAATAAGGAGCAGTCACCTCATGAATTATTTCGTGTTCTTCACAGAAGTTAGTTATATCGTTTGAGGTATACTCTCCGCCATGATCAGATCTAATGATCTTGATCTTTTTCTCTAATTGGTTCTCAATTTCAGATTTTTAAACTTTGAATCTATCTAGAACTTCATCTTTGGTTTTGAGAAGTTAGGTGTAGCAATACTTTGAACAATCATCTATAAAAGTGACAAAGTATTTCCTACCTCCTCGGGTCAAGATCCTATTTGAATCACAAACATCACTATGAACTAGTTCTAGAAGGTCAGAATTCCTTTCTACATATTTGAAAGGTAGTCTAGTATGTTTTGCTTGAACACAAATCTCACATTTGTGTTTATTATCTACAGGAGACTTGGGAATAAGATCTAAGTTCATCATCCTTCTAAGGGAACCTAGATTCACATGACCTAGTCTATCATACCAAACATTTGAAGATTCTACATTAGAAACAACAAGAGAATGATCTGACACTTTATTTATAGTACTGAGAATAAAAAGGCCATCCTTTACAAATCATTTTCCAACAAAGGACTCATTCTTGGAAAATACAACTTTATTGGCTTCTATTACAATCTTGTATCCAGATGCTACAAGAAGGGATCCACTAACTAAATTTTTCCTAACTAACGGCACGTGAAGAACATCATGAAGAGGCAGAATTTTCCCAGATATCATCTTTAGATCTATTCTCCTTTTTCCTATAATCTGTGCCGAAGCACCATCTTCTAGTGTTATGCCTCCTCCACATGATTCCTGATAGTTTGAAAAACAGGGGCGATCAAATGAAACATGAACATTAGCTCCAGAATCCAACCACCAGTCATCAGAATGGTAAAAAATATTAACTAAAGATTGATAAGTCACAGGCCTGAAGGAACTGGTAGACCCATTCAGAATCATGTTAGCTTCTGGTTTGGATGGAACTTTCCCCTTATAAGGAATCTTGATAGGTTCCTTCTTTCTTTGGAAACAATTGATGGATAGATGATTTGTTCTCCCACACACCAAACAAAATTTTTGTTGATCCTGAGTCTGACAGAAATTTCTAGGTGTATGGTTTTGCTGGTGTTGATGGTTCTGATGATGAGGCTGAAAGTTCTTCTTCTTCTTGAAGAAGTTCTTCTTGGGTTTGTGAGGATTATTAGACTTGGGTTTGCCTTGGGATATTTCTACTAGGTTTACCTTAGCCTTAGACTCAGTCTTGGGATTAGACCTTAGCCTAATCTCTTCTTCTGTTCTGATTTTCTTTAAGACTTGAGCAAAGGTAAGGTCACCTTGTGTATGAATAAGCTCCTTTTTAACATCAGACCAAGAAGGGGGGAGTTTATCTATCAGGTAAGCTATCTTATATTCAGTAGAAAATGTTGAGCCTTTGGCTTGGATATACCTCACATATTCTTGGAATTCATGGATCTGTTCATTCATTGGTTTATTATCTACCATGAAATACCTATTAAATGAGGAAGAATTGAATCTTTCAATTCCGGCATCATCACAGCCATATTCATCTTCCAAAGCATCCCAAAGTTCTTTAGCGCTCTTATATTCAAAGAATATATCATAAAGAGAATCAGATAAAGAGCTTAGAATTCGATGAAAGCAATGAAAGTCTATTTCCTTATGAGCTTTTGGTTTTGAGGAACTAGAGGTTGATTTACTTCACGGGCGAGGTCTCTGGTTCAAGTCCAGGATGGCCCAGCTGCGCCAGGGAAAAGAAAAGAATAAAAGAAGCATCTGACTCTTGGTGTCACGCCCCAGTCCCAAAATACCGAGGGACTAGACACGTGGCAATGGCCAGCAGCACACACTGATGGACAAACCCAATTTAATGGATCCATCAGAGCATACTTAAGCTATAAAATAAAGTCTACGACAACATGGCACAACTAATCTCATCCATACAAGATAAAATATGATCCACAGATATAAGAAATATAAATCATCAACTCAGTCTCAACAAAGTGCTTCGGGGAACAACCCGATAAAAATATGATACAATGGTTCAACAGACCAAAATATAATGACTAAATAAAGTAAATACTGAGCAGGAAACATAGATGCTCAGGAAAAGTCTTCAGCTAACATCTCGTCCTCGGGTGTCTGTACAGCTCCTGTATTAGCTCCTGCTGCTGTCTCGTATACCTCGGGATAGATCTCGTCTAAAAATCCTGGGGACATAATCCGGATCCAGGTCCTCAGGAGACATAGCAAGGTACAGATAATACAAGCCAAAATAAATGCAGTGCAGCAAATAATGAAATAAATAGGGTAAGTATGTAACCATCTATGTGAAAATACAAGTGAGAGCATCACGAGTACTCAGGCTGAGCCACTACAAGCTCTGTGTCGGGGAGCCGGTAGCAGTAATAATGAGTAATGGGCCAAGCTCGGGTTTCAGAGTCTTGTGCCTCATAATAATAGGGGATATATATGTATGATCAGCCTGTAGCCTGTGTGTCTCTCTCCACCCAATGTAACAACACGTCTCATGTCCATAACGTCTCATGTACATGGCACGCAAGATCATAGCTAATGTAGCAAGTCATAGAGTATCTAGGGATATAATGTCAATGTTAAATCCTGCATCCTATACAGAATCACCATGAATATCTCAGAAAGATCCTGTCTCATGTATAGTGTCAAGTATCCTGGGTATAATGTACTTGATAAGACAAGTACGAGAATGTAAAGGGGTCACGAATGTCCATCTCTAGATGACAATACACAACATTGCGTACGGTGTTGGCTCCCGACTAATAATCGGACGCTAAGTAAGTCACACGGTCCTAGGTTAAGCATGCACAGTAATATAAGTGAAGCAAGAAAAATATGTAACAATACTGCAGAGTTTGGCAAGGTACACTTGCTTGGGGTTTGAATACCAACAGTTATCCCTATATCAGTGGATCCTGTAGGTACTCCTCCAAAAGCTGAAATAAACATCACCAACAGTCTCAAAAAATATCAAATAGTTAGAAATGCCTGTCCTTAAGTACAATTTGGACACAGGGGCAAAAATGACATTTTCGGGTCAAAGCGGGATCCATATGTGGGCCACTTTGCACCAAAAAATGTGTCAGGGTCAAAGGTCTCCAAATTTATCAAACTTAGTGTCAACAAGTCAGGAACGATAATACGAACCCAACAGAACTTCTAGAATTGGATTCCGATGAGCCGATCACAAAATCGCCCGTCAAGTGGAGCCTGTGGGGCCCACGATACGCGATTTTGTCAATGTTCTCAGAATCGAACCAAACTTGGGTCACAGGACCAGCGTATTGCTACGAGTCCGATGGCGCAAGTTTTGTTTCGATCCGACGTGTGTACACAAAGTTACAACATATTCCAGAATAGGCGGATACGGGGCGTTGTCGGTGGATACGCGTTGATTCCGGTGAGCACGTACATCCAAATCAACTTCTGCGAAATCCTGCACGTCCGTATCGACGGCGCGCATGTTTCGGTAAAGACCGCGTACGACCAAGTCATCCCATTTGGCGGGGCACACTCAGTTCCGGGGTGAAATAAGGCGTTGGTTTTCCTATTTTCGGATCACGATTTTTCGATCACCACAGGACGCGACGCACCGAGCGGGTTGCACTGGCATCGAGAGAGTTATACAGTCTACGCGACACAACTGACGGAACGGAAAACGGAATCACGAGGAGAGAGAACGGGTTACTTGAAAGGGCTCCGTGAACCGAGAATTCTGGTGTCCGGGATGCTGTCTCGTGTCCTGGTCACAGTGTCCGCTGTGTCCGGGCTACACAGGATCTGTGTCCGGGCTAGGGGCTGTGTCCGGGATATTGGGTGGACTCGCCGGCGGAGGGCGGCTCGGCCTAGGGCTGCTGGGTTGGTGGCCGACGCCGGCGTGTTGAGCGGGCTGGGCGGAGAGGAGCGAAGGTCGGTCGGCTGGGAGGATGGGGTCGGGGGAGTTCTGGATGAAGGAGGCGGCTGCGGGTTCAGGCGAGGGGAAGTGGTGGTCGTCGAGGGTGGAGCGGGGAGTGGTGGTGGTGATAGATAAGGCGGAGGGAGCGGCACTGTGGGTGGTGGTCGACGGCTGGAGAGGGACGACGGAGTCGAGGGGTGGTCGACGTGGTCGAGGGAACGGGTGAAAGAAGGAGGAGAAGGCGGCAGGGCTGACTAGGGTTCAGGCGAGGGGTTCGTCAGCTGCGGCGGAGAGTCTGGAGGGTTTGCGGCGGCGGCGGCTACACGAACGTCGAGGGGTTTTATAGGTCATGAACAGTAAATCCGGTAGAGATCCGATTCTAGGGTTCGATTAGGGTTTCGGGTCCGGGTCGGGTTTGATTAGGATCCGACCCGACCTGACCCGACCCGTTAAGTCTGGGTTGGCTTGGTTCGGTTTGAGTTGGTTTGGTTTGGTTTAATTTTAATTAAACCGGGTTCAGTCAGGGTTTAATTAGGTTTAATTCTACATTGGTTTTTAGGGCTTTAAAAATACTTTCGGAGTCCAATAAATTCACCAAAAATTATCCTATGTTTGGTTTTCTATTTTACACCATAAAATATTATTTCTATAATATTTTGATATTAATTAATATCATTTAGAAAATTTTTTAATCATAAAATACCTTAGTTTTAATTCCAGAAAATTTCAAAAAAATGGGGGAAAATATATTTTAAAATTTTAGAAAAATCAGGGAATTTACAATCTACCCCTCTTAAGAGGATTGCATCCTCGCAATCAAAGAATGAACTACTAATAGGAAAGAACTATGAAAATTACAAGAATGCTTAGGGTATACCTGTATCCAAGAATAAGTGAGGATAACGCTGGCGCATAATATCCTCTCGTTCCCAAGTCGATTCGCCAGGAGAATGATGTTTCCAAGCTACACGAACCAGTCTAATTGTCTGACCTTGCAATGTCTTCTCACTGATGTCGAGGATGCCAACTGGTTGTTATTCATATCTCAAGCTAGGGCCCACTGCGATCTCAGAATGATCGACTACGTGACTTGGGTCAGTCACGTATCTTCTCAGCTGTGAGACATGGAATACGTCATGCACTCCCTCTAAGGATGGAGGTAATGCAAGACGATAAGCCACCTCACCAATGCGCTCCAGAATATCAATTGGCCCGATGTACCTTGGGCTCAACTTGCCTCTGCTCCCAAATCTAATAGTACCTCGAGTGGGCAAAATCCTCAAGAATACGTGCTCTCCTTCTTTGAACTCTAGGGGACGCCTGTGCGTATCAGCCCAATGCTTCTGTCTGTCCTGAGCTGCTCGAAGATGATTCTGAATTTGTTTTACCTTCTCCACTGTCTGCATTACCAACTCTGGACCTAGTATTTGACGTTCACCAACGTCACTCTAACATATTGGCGATCTACACTTTCTACCGTGCAATGCCTCGAAGGGTGCCATCTGAATGCTGGCCTGATAACTGTTGTTGTAGGAGAACTCCACCAAGTGCAAATGATCTTTCCAAGATCCTCCAAAGTCTAGAATACATGATCGCAATATATCCTCCAAGATCTGAATCGTGCGCTCCGATTGACCATCTGTCTGTGAATGGTAAGCTGTGCTGAATTTGAGTCTGGTGCCAAGACTCTCTTGCATGCTTCACCAGAAATGAGATATAAATCTTGAATCTCAATCCGATACAATACTAACCGGCACTCCATGTAATCTTACGATTTGTCGTATATACATGTCGCCTAGTACTTTTGTGGACTGTCCAACTCTAAATGGCAAGAAATATGCCGATTTAGTGAGTCGATCCACGATAACCCATACCGCATCTCTTCCGCTGGGGCTTCTTGGAAATCCTATGACAAAATCCATAGTGATATGTTCCCACTTCCATTCTGGTATAGGAAGCGGCTATAACATACCTACAGTCCTCTGATGCTCGGCCTTTACTTGCTGACATACTAAACATTTAGCCACAAATTGTGCAATCTCCCTTTTTATTCCATGCCACCAATAATACTGCATCAAGTCTCGGTACATCTTGGTTCCTCCTGGGTGAACAGAGTACATAGAACTATGTGCTTCAGTCATTAACTCCTGTCTCAATTCTCTATTTGGAACATACAGGCGATTTCCACACCTTAATGTCCCGTCTTCATGTATGCGAAGTTCCGTCTGCATGCCTGCTTCTGTCCTCTCTTTAAGTCTTCGAAATCTAGCATCAGTGGGCAATGCCTCTTTAATCCTCTCCACAAGTGACGACTTAACTTCGAGATTAGACAGCAAGCTACTCTGTCCTGGTAAAACAACCTCTATCTGAAGCTCCTGTAGATCTCTCAATAACTCAGGCTGCATCGTCAAGAAATAAGTCGTAGGCTTCCTGCTGAGAGCGTCTGCTACGACATTCGCCTTTCCTGGGTGATACTGCAGATCTATATCAAAGTCTACCATCAACTCAAGCCAACGTCTCTGTCTCATGTTGAGCTCCTTCTGAGTATATACATACTTCAGACTCTTGTGATCAGTAAAGATTTCTACCTTCTCCCCATAAAGATAGTGCCTCCAAATCTTCAGTGCAAATATAACTGCTGCTAGCTCCAGATCGTGTGTTGGATAGTTCTTCTCATGGACCTTCAACTGTCTCGATGCATAAGCAATAACTTTGCCATGTTACATCAAAATACATCCTAGTCCACTACCAGACGCATCACTGTAAACAACAAAACCTCCTGACCCCGAAGGAAGAGTCAAGACAGGTGATGTTGTTAATCTTCTCTTCAATTCTTCAAAGGCCTTCTGGCAGTCTTCTGTCCATGTAAACTCCTGGTCCTTACGTGTCAACTTCATCATAGGCTCTGCAATCCTTGAGAATTTTTTTACAAACCTTCGGTAATATCCCGCAAGTCCGAGAAAACTTTTTACTTCTGCAACTGATGTGGGTGTAGGCCAAGTCTCTATTGCAGCAACCTTTTTTGGATCAACTGAAAGTCCTTCTCCTGAGATGATATATCCCGAGAAAGGTACTTTATCCATACAAAACTCATACTTACTGAGTTTGGCATATAACTTCTCCTGTCTCAATGTCTCTGACACAATTCTGAGATGCTCCTCGTGCTCTTCGTGGCTCTTGGAATATACTAGAATGTCATCAATAAACACAACCATAAATTTATCCAAGTACTGATGAAAGACTCTGTTCATCAAACTCATAAACACAGCTGGCACGTTGGTTAAACCAAACGGCATTACTAAGAACTCATAATGTCCATACTTGGTCCTGAAGGCTGTCTTCGGTATATCCTCCTTCCTTACTTTAATCTGATGATAGCCGAATCTAAGGTCAATCTTCGAGAATACCCTAGCACCACTCAATTGATCGAATAGATCATCAATGCGTGATAAGGGATACCTGTTCTTGATGGTCACAACATTCAGTGCCATGTAGTCAATGCACAACCGTACTGTTCCATCCTTCTTCGGTACAAATAGTATGGGTGCTCCCCAAGGTGAAACACTGGATCGAATAAAGCCCTTCTTCAGAAGATCATCAACTTGTTTCTTCAACTCCACTAACTCCTTAGGTGCTAGCCGATATACTGATGAAGTGATAGGCTCTGCTCCTGGAGTTAAATCTATTGTGAATTCTATTTCCTGATCAGGTGGTAAACCTGGAAGATCATCAGGAAATACATCCACAAACTCTGATATGACTCTTGGGTAACCTGTCTTCCCTTCTACAGATAGTACCCTAAGAGTAGGCTGAACTCCTTGTTCTACAGCTCCCCGAAGAAACTCAAATTCTGGATGTCCAGGCAGTCTAAATATAATCCGTCCAAGTCGGCAATCAAGAGTCGCATGGTACTGACTTAGCCACTCCATACCAAGTACAATATCATAATCCGGCATAGAAAAGATCAAAAATTGAGCTCGTATCTCTCTTCCACAAACTACTACAGAACATGATCTATAGACGTCACTAACTGGGATAATTCTACCTCCCGTAAGAATTCTTTTTATCTTCGGAAGGGGTGCGGTAGCTACTCTATGGATGGCTACAAAGCTAGCTGCTATAAACGAATGCGATGCTCCAGAATCAAATAAAGCTATAGCTAGTAATGAAGCTACTAAAATAGTACCTGCGATAACCTCTCCTGCAGTAGCTTTCTCCTCAACAGCCAATGCAAATGCCTGGCCTTGTCCCTGAGCTTGACCCCTCTGTTGCTGAGCCTGCTGAAATAGAGCTGCCTGTGGTGCCAGTGGTGGTCTCTGCTGATATCCTCCTGGATCTGGTGGTCTGGCTGCTCCAACTCCTGTCTGCGGTGCTCCTACTGCTAGATAAGCTGGCCTTGGTGCAGGTAAAGCTAGTCTTGGTGCTCCCTCTCTGCGCTCAGTGCAGTCTCTGGTTGAATGCTGGTTGGATCCGCAAGCCAGGCATAGTCCCAACTTGCGTCTGCATTCTCTCTCAATGTGACCTACCTTGCCGCAGTGGTGACAAGTAGGGAGAGATATGGCCCTGTGTGCTGTTCTCTCTGGCATACTCCTCTGGGACCGTTTTGCAGAATCTCCATGTGATGTCCTGGATGGTGCTGATGTGATTGGCCTCTTCAGATTTGACTCCCTTCTAGTAACACGCTCCATGCATCGTGCTGTTGCAAGAACGTCGGTATATGATGTAGGTGCAACAGATCCAATCAACCTCTGGAGCTCGAACTTCAGTCCGCCAAAGAACTTCTCAGCTTTCTCTTCCTCTGTCGAAATCAAGGTTGGGGCAAAGCGACTCAGACGAATAAATTCTGCGTTGTATTCTTCCACTGACATATTGCCTTGGATAAGGCGGTTGAACTTGTCTCTGAGTTTCGACCGTGCAACTGCTTTAATATACATCTCTTGGAAGAGTCTGGAAAACTCTTCCCAAGTGACTCGGTCCTGTCCGAGCCTCCTCTCTTCTGATAACCACCAATGATGTGCATTTTCAGTCAACTGCATCCTGACCGCAGTCATCCATTTCTCCTTCGGAAGTTCAGCTGCTTCCAACTGGTACTTTATGTTCGTGAGCCATTCGTGAACTTTAGTTGGCCCCTCTTTGCCAGAAAAGGTACGAGGCTTGAGCTAGCAAAAATCAGTGATAGATCCCGTCGCTGGTCGCCTAGATGATGGATTTGCCTACTCCAATGCGGATACCAGGCTGGTTCTCAAATACTCTGCCTCATGACGCTGACCCTCTTGCTGAACCTGCTGTTGGTCTTGCATCAGGGCATACATTATCTGAAACATCTGTTGCCCGTCCATGGCTTGCCCTGGCGGGAAAACTGGCATCTGTGGAGTGAACTGTGGTGGAGGTGGGATGTCATCACGCTGGAACCTTGGATTAGGCTGCCCGGTTTGATTCCGTTGAGATGATTGTCCTCCATTCCCTGGTATCACTCCGTATACATAAGTAACCACAGCATTGTGTGGCGTATACAAGGGATTCTTATCTCCGTTCCTGGGATCCATTACTCTGCAACCATAAGATAAACTATAAGAACGCTCAGAGGAATCAACACAGGATGCAAATCAAGTAATTGGTTCGAGTTCGATATAGAGTTCAAAAATGGTTCAAATAATGGATGAGATCCTATAACTTATCCTATCCTTAGGACAGGCTTGCTCGGTCCCTAAGTTGAAACTGAACGATTTAGTCGTAGACCTGCATGGGCCACCACAAAAACCATGTCATGCCCCAGTCCCAAAATATCGAGGGATTAGACACGTGGCAATGGCCAGCAGCACACACTGATGGACAAACCCAATTTAATGGATCCATCAGAGCGTACTTAAGATGTAAAATAAAATCTACGATAACATGGCATAACTAATCTTATCCATACAAGATAAAATATGATCCACAGATATAAGAAATGTAAATCATCAACTCAGTCTCAACAAAGTGCTTCGGGAAACAACCCGATAAAAATCTGATACAATGGTTCAACAGACCAAAATATAATGACTGAATAAAGTAAATACTGAGCAGGAAACATAGATGCTCAGAAAAAGTCTTCAGCTAACACCTCGTCCTCGGGTGTCGGTACAGCTCCTGTATCAGCTCCTGCTGCTGTCCCGTATACCTCGAGATAGATCTCGTCTGCAAATCCTGGGGACATAATCCGGATCCAGGTCCTCAGGGGACATAGCAAGGTACAGATATACAAGCCAAAATAAATGCCTTACAGCAAATAATGAAATAAATAGGGTAAGTATGTAACCATCTATGTGAAAATGCAAGTGAGAGCATCACGAGTACTCAGGCTGAGCCACTACAAGCTCTGTGTCGGGGAGCCGGTAGCAGTAATAATGAGTAATGGGCCAAGCTCGGGTTTCAGAGTCTTGCGCCTCACAATAATAGGGGATATATATGTATGATCAGCCTGTAGCCTGTGTGTCTCTCCCCACCTAATGTAACCACACGTCTCATGTCCATAATGTCTCATGTACATGGCACGCAAGATCATAGCTAATGCAGCAAGTCATAGAGTATCTAGGGATATAATGTCAATGTCAAATCCTGCATCCTATACAGAATCACCATGAATATCTCAGAAAGATCCTGTCTCATGTATAGTGTCAAGTGTCCTGGGTATAATGTACTTGATAAGACAAGTACGAGAATGTAAAGGGGTCACGAATGTCCATCTCTAGATGACAATACACAACATCGCGTACGGTGTTGGCACCCAACTAATAATCGGACGCTAAGTAATTCACACGGTCCTAGGTTAAGCATGCACAGCAATATAAGTGAAGCAAGAAAAATATGTAACAATACTGCAGAGTTTGGCAAGGTACACTTGCCTGGGTTTGAATACCAACAGTTATCCCTGTTCAGTGGATCCTGTAGGTACTCCTCCAAAAGCTGAAATAAACATCACCAACAGTCTCATAAAATATCAAATAGCTAGAAACGCCTGTCCTTAAGTACAATTTGGACATAGGGACAAAAATGACATTTTGGGGTCAAAGCGGGGTCCACATGTGGGCCACTTTGCACCAAAAATTATGTCAGGGTCAAAGGTCTCCAAATTTATCAAACTTAGTGTCAACAAGTCAGGAACGATGATACGAACCCAACGAAACTTTCAGAATTGGATTCCGATGAGCCGATCAAAAAATCGCCCGTCAAGTGGAGCCTGTGGGGCCCACGATACGCAATTTTGTCAATATTCTCAGAATCGAACCAAACTTGGGTCACAGGACCAGCGTATTGCTACTAGTCCGATGGCACAAGTTTTGTTTTGATCCGACGTGTGTACACAAAGTTACAACATATTCCAGAATAGGCGGATACGGGGCGTTGTCGGCGGATACGCATTGATTCCGGTGTGCATGTACATCCAAATCAACTTCTGTGAAATTCTGCACATCGGTATCAATGGCGCGCACGTTTCGGTAAAGATCGCGTAAAGCCAAGTCGTCCCGTTTGGCGGGGCGCACTCAGTTCCGGGGTGAAACAAGGCGTTGGTTTTTCTGTTTTCGGATCGCGGTTCGCGATCACCACAGGACGCAACGCACCGAGCGGGTTACACGGGCATCGAGAGGGTTATACAGTCTATGCGACATAACTGACGGAACGGAAAACGGAATCACGAGGAGAGAGAACGGGTTACCTAAACAGGGCTCCGTGAACCGAGAATTCTCGTGTCCGGGATGCTGTCTCGTGTCCTGGTCACCGTGTCCGCTGTGTCCGGGCTACACAGGATCTGTGTCCGGGCTAGGGGCTGTGTCCGGGATGCTGGGTGGACTCGCCGGCGAAGGGCGGCTCGGCCTAGGGCTGCTGGGTTGGTGGTCGACGCCGGCGTGTCGAGCGGGCTGGGCGGAGAGGAGGGGAGGTCGGTCGGCTGGGAGGATGGGGTCGGGGGAGTTCTGGATGAAGGAGGTGGCTGCGGGTTCAAGCGAGGGGGAGTGGTGGTCGTTGAGGGCAGAGCGGGGATTGGTGGTGGTGATGGTCGAGGCGGAGGGAGCGGCGCTGCGGGTGGTGGTCGACGGCTGGAGAGGGACGGCGGAGTCGAGGGGTGGTCGACGTGGTCGAGGGAACGGGTGGAAGAAGGAGGAGAAGGCGGCGGGGCTGACTAGGGTTCAGGCGAGGGGTTCATCGGCTGCGGCGGAGAGTCTGGAGGGTTTGCGGCGGCGGCGGCTACACGAACGTCGAGGGGTTTTATAGGTCATGAACAGTAAATCCGGTAGAGATCTGATTCTAGGGTTCGGTTAGGGTTTCGGGTCCGGGTCGGGTTTGATTCGGATCCAACCCGACCCGACCCATTAAGTCTGGGTTGGCTTGGTTCGGTTTGAGTTGGTTTGGTTTGGTTTAATTTCAATTAAACCGGGTTCAGTCAGGGTTTAATTAGGTTTAATTCTACATTGGTTTTTAGGGCTTTAAAAACGCTTCCGGAGTCCAATAAATTCACAGAAAATTACCCTATGTCTGGTTTTCTATTTTACACCATAAAATATTATTTCCATAATATTTTAGCATTAATTAATATTATTTAAAAAATCTTTTAATCACAAAATACCTTAGTTTTAATTCCAGAAAATTTCAGAAAAATTGGGAAAAATATATTTTAAAATTTTAGAAAAATCAGGGTGTTTACATTTGGACACTCCTATGTCAGACTCAGTGTCATCAGAATCATTTGAGATGGGTGTGGACCCATCAATAGCTGAGATCAGTCCTAAAGTGGTGAGCCAAAATTTTATTTGACTCTGCCACCTCTTGAAGTGAGTGCCAGCTCTTGAAGTGAGTGCCATCAAACTTAGCTGGCTTAGCAGTCGAAATCTCGTCTTTGCCAGTCATGGTAACTAGTAAGGCGGTCTAAAGTCTACAAGAATAGTGTTGCTACTCAATGAGGGTGCCTGAGGCTCTAAAAATATTAGTTCAGTGATCTTGCTAATCAACCTTAATAAATCTTTAGTCTATCAAGTTTTGATTAACTTGGGTTAGCTGTAACTAGCGGTGGTCCGAAGACACTTAAATACCGTGTCGTTTAGGGCTGTTTACACCCGTTTGACAGAAGGACTATTTCGATTTGTTCCCAAGCTTATCTCTACTTTTTAGAACTTTAGATTTAAAAGAATTTGCAAGGTCAATAAACTAATTCCTTAAACTTAAAATATTGAATGTATCAAAAGAAAATTTAATGACACAGGAGTAAAAGTTAGGTTCTATGTTCCAACAGAATAAATGAACTATATTAAATAGAATATGCTGAGCAATAATTGAAGCTGACAATGATTTGTATACTCTAATTCTTAAAGCAGCAAGCAACAACAACTGTATTGATCTAAATAATGAACAAGCAGTTTTGTAAATTTGTAGCACTATATGTTCAACAATTTTTATTTTTTATTTTTCCAACAATGAACAAAGGAACTTTTGTTAACAACACTTTGTTATGTAATAGTCTTGAAATTGTTAAGTAAGCAATTAATGATGTTCTAACAAAATCGTTAACAGTGTATTTAGAAAAATTATCCGTGTATTAGCACTTCCCAACCAATTTGCTAAGTATTAGAAGTAGCAACTTAACACGGATACGTTAACAGTGTTAAAGGTATTTGCTGACAGTGCTAAACTATTTAACAGTTAGGTCACGTTAACAATTCTCTTATGCAACACTAATATGACAGTATTCAAAAAGCAAGTTTATGAAAAATCAAACTTTGCTGACAAATAAAAATATTTTATAAATGCAATATTGAGAAAGAAGATTTGGAAACCAGTATGTTCAAAATAGGTCCACTACTTGTTCAGTGTGAAGATTTGTTAATACTAACCAATGCAATATATAATGATAACAACAAGTTGTGAAAAAACTCGTTGAACAAAATTATTTTGAACGACGGTAAACTAAACGACAAGTGTTTCACTAAGATCAACTCTTAGAATGTTATCGATAAATCTTTGTCTTTCAGCAAATCTGTAACCAAAATAAAAAATGAGTTCAGAGTTACCGGCCTATGGGAAAGTCATGTTGAACGCACTGTCCTAAGAGTTGATCTGAGGTCAATGTGCAGACTGTTCTCAGATGCTCCTAGTGGTAGAACCCCCAGTACTACCGGCTTCTCGTTGTCGCACATAACTTCGAGAGATGCGACCCGAACTTAGCCTTGCCCAGAACGAAACACGAAAGAGAATGGAGGTGGAACAGAGATTTGCTTTTGATTGTAGGATCAAAGGAAGAGTGAACTTTTGAATGCTTTTTTCTATCTCTCTAACTAATCAATTGAGGGGAGGATGGTATAAATAGGTTATCAACCTCAACTAAAAGCTAAACTTGAGCAACAAATTCATGAGTCAGCCCCCCCCCCCCCCCCCCCCCCATGAAGGAGCCAACATGAAAAACAAGTGGCTGAGAAAGGTTCAGCCGGAAGAGTAGGTTGAGGAGAAAGTGGATCAAGAGCATGTCTTTAGGGAGTTGGTTTTGCTAGCTATGTGTGAGTAACACACAGCCAACAATCGGCTCAATGAACAATGAGTCGGACTCGCCATGCACATTAATTTTCTCCCATTTGATGGCATGGAGGTGAGTGCATGCAGTGGCAGTCTGAAATAATCATTTTTATCATGTCATCAAATAGAGAAGAATTAAAATACACAATGAACCCGGCTCAATGAATAATTCTTCTCGACCCTCTTGTGTATGTGCAAGCATTTGCATGCCTTATACTCTGTACCTGGGCCCTCGCCTCTACAGACCTATTGTGCTCTTATTTTCCTGCAGGTGATGCTCACGAAACCATAGGTATGGATATGATTCAGGTGACGAGTCACACACCAACTACAGGCTCCTATTTCCGTGCTTTCCAAATATTCCTATATGCAATAGCAAAAATACTTTCAACTGTAGATGAACAGAGAGTATATAAAAAAAAAAAAAAATTGGAGCATTTTGCTGCATCAACAGCCTATTCTTCCATGGAAGGCCTGTAAATTATCCGCCATTCATTGTTTCTTATTTCCAGACCTCCAAACCTCCTTCCATGGGTGCGAGGGAAATGTACACAAAATCATAACACAGCAAGTTGAAGAAGTAAAATGATTTCGAGGCAAGACAATCAGTCAGGGAAAGATGCAGGGGATGAGCTAGGATTGAGCAGTAGCATTTATTCTTAACAAAAAAAATTAGGAGGGAAAAGATAGACTATATATTTCAGAAATTTAAAATTTATTCTTGTTATAACGTAGGTCACTAAAGGGTTGGATTTTTTTACTTTGTTTTTTTTAGTCCTACATTGATTAAAGATTAGTATTACATCTTCATTGTGTTGTATAAATAAGATATTTGCCTCCCACTATGTGATTACACTAATAAGATATCTTCTCTCATCTTTTCTTCTTTCTTCTTCTACGTTTATTCTAACACATTATCAACACGAAACTCTAACAGGAGGAAATAAGCGAGAGCATCTCAGTGAAGCCACCATTTGCGGATTATCCACTTCGGTAATAGATATGGTTATTTATGTGTATTTTTTTTTTCTGTATATGCATACCCTAGACGCAGCATGATGTTGATGTTTATACATCTCTTGGCATACCGCTAGGACAAAAATAATAATTTTTATCCATTCATCTTACTTCTTTTAGTTAACTCTGATAGCACTCCGATGTTAATCGCATATAGATCTCTCGGAGAGAACGTTGGAGTTATTCTTTATTTATTTATTTCTTTTATATATGTTAATTCATTCAGATCAAAACCATCAGAGATCTGATGACCATGAACATGAATTGTTTGGTCTATATATATAAGACTTCTGAAACATCATTGTTCGAAGCATACCATATGTGGTATTTTGGAAGTCTTCTTGAACATAATCATTGTTCGAATTGCATACCATGAACATCTAGTGTTTGGTATTTACCTAGACTTCTGGAACATCATTTTTCGAAGCATACCATGAACAAGATTTGTTTGGTATAAATAGACTTCTGAAACATCATTGTTTGAAACATACACCATGAACATGAATTATTTGGTGATTTACCAAGTTCTTATGTTAACTTGTTATTATTGATCTTATACAGCAATATGTCGAGTCTCACAAAATATGATTTCAAGCCTCTAAACTTAGAAGGTCGGAACTTTTTCAATTAGAGATTGGATGCTGAATTGCACCTTCAAGCCAAAAGCTTAGGTGACGCAATTGTGGCTGATAAGCCAATATCTGCACAAGATAAAGCGAAAGCATTAATTTTTCTAAGACATCATATTTATGATGATCTCAAGGCTGAGTACTTAACAGTCAAGGACCCCTTGGTGATATGGAATTCTCTAGTTGAGAGATATGATCACCAAAAAATGGTCATACTACCAGATGCACTCCATGAATGGCTCAATCTACGTTTCCAAGATTATAAGGCATTTGCAGCCTATAATTCATCTATGTTCAGGATTACTTCACAATTGAAGTTATATGGTGAAGAAGTGACAGAGCATTCCATGCTAGAGAAAACATTCACCACATTTCATACGACTAATATGACCCTACAATAGACGTAAAGGGAGAGAAATTTTAAGAAGTATTACGAACTCATTATTGTCTTACTTGTGGCCGAGAAAAATAATGAGTTATTAATCAAAAACCACACTAGTAGACCAACTGGGTCTGCATCAATTCCAGCTGAAGTGAATGCGACTAGTGCTCGAAAAAATATGACCAATATTAGGGGTCGAGAAAATCACAGAGGTAGAGGGCATGGATGTCGTGGAAGCCAAAGAAATGACTACAATCCGGGTCCAAGGAACAATACACAGTTCAAAAATAAGGGATTTAATCCTCGAAGAAACAATGCTCAAATTCCCAATCCAGCTGGTCCAACTAATATTTGCAAACGTTGTGGAAGAGCTGGTCATTGGATGCGAAACTATCGCACCTCACAAAAGAAAGTTAACGAGTATGAAGCCTCAAAGGGTGTGGAGACTAATCTCATGGAGGGTACAACATACATAAATTTTAATAATTTCTTCCAAGATAAGGATGGAAACATAATTTTGGGAGACCAGTTAAACGCCATGATAGGAGAAGTCAATGAATAGTTATTGTATGCTTATCTAAGTTTATTTACTTTTTACTTTGAATAAATTGGTCATTATATGATCAATAGTCTAGGTAGTTTAATTTCTTTGAAGCAGTTTCATTTAGATTTAGATCAAGTTGTAAGAATTTACAATATGCCAAGTTTAACCATTTAGTAGCATATTAATATATTATTAATTTTTGTTTTTGAAAGGTATGGACAATGATGATGGCATATGCTTGATAGATAGTGCAACAACTTACACTATATTGAAAACTAGGAAGTTTTTCACAACATATGCCTCAAACACTGCCAAGGTGACCACTATTGCTGGACCCGTACAGATTATAGAAGGTTATGGTAAGGCCGATGTTATTTTGCCAAATGGAACGCACTTAGTCATTCGAAAGGAATTATTCTCTAGTAGATCTAATAGAAATCTACTCAGCTTTAGAGATATTCGAATGAACGGATTTCATGTTGAAACCATGAACGGTAATAAGAAAGAGTAGAATCTCACATTAGAAAAGTGCAAGTTAATCTCCTCGGGGCTATATCAAACTACTCTAACAGTAGTAGAATCCCACCCCATCACAAGGCTAAAGGATCCAAGGAATTTAATCCTTTGGCATGACAGATTAGGTCATCCAGGATCGACTACGTTGAGAAATGTCATCAACAATACCAATTGGCACAATTTATCATACCAAAGTCTTTCTTTTCCTATTGAACATTTGTGTATAACTTGTTCACATGGTAAATTCATTACAAGATCTTTACTTCTCAAAATAGCTTCTGAATCACCACAATTCCTTCAGAGAATACAAGGTGATATTTGTGAACCAATTGATCATGCTAGCGGACCTTTCATGTATTTTATGGTTCTAATATATGCTTCTAGTTGATGGTCAAATATTTTCTTACTCTCATCTAAAAATTTTGTTTTCTCCAAGCTACTTTCTCAGTTGATTAAGCTTAAGATTCATTTTTCTGACCAACATGTTAGAACGATTCGACTTGATAATGCAGATGAGTTCACTTCCCGTACTTTTGATGATTATTGTGCTTCCGTAGGAATAGAAGTTGAATATTATGTCCCTCATGTTCATACCCAAAATGGTTTAGCAGAGTCCTTGATTAAGCATTTTCAACACATAGTAAGGCCTTTACTCATTCAATCAAACTTACTCATTTCAGCTTGGGAACATGTCATATTACATTCTGCAAAATTGATCATTGTTAGGCCAACTGTATATCATGAACTTTTACCATCACAACTTGTGACAGCCCATCAACCTAACATCTCTCATTTGCGTAAATTTGGTTGTGTTATTTATTTTTCTATTCTCACTCCTCAGCACTCTAAAATGTGACCTCAGCACCGTTTAGAAATTTATATTGGTTTTGATTTGCCCTCAATCATTAGATATTTGGAACCTTTAACTGTGATATTTTTACTACTAGATTCGCAGACTACCATTTTGATGAGACTAAATTTCTGTCGTTAGAAGGAGATAAGAAAGAAATGAATGTTCTTACAGAACCATTCGCCACAAATAAATGATATAAATTATCGTGGGATAATCCCATTCTGTCTCATCTAAATCCTCGTACTAATCAATGTGAAACTGAGGTACGAAGGATATTGCATCTATAGGAGATTATAAATCAAATGCCAGATGCATTTACTGATGTAGCTAAAGTGATTAAATCACATGTGCCCACTGCAAATGCGCCAGCTCGATTTGATATCCCCGTAGGAAAAGATAGCAGAGTGGCTAATGAATCTACTGCACGCCAGAAGCGTAGTAGACCTATAGGTTCGAATGACTTAGTCCCTAGAAAGAGAAAATGTCCAAGTAACTCTCTTAAGGAGGTTACACATAACGCTCAAGAAGAGGTTATGAATAATAGATCCATACTCTCGAAAAACCCATAAGAGGTTATTGTCTTAGAAAAGACACAAGCCCAAGAGGAGGCTCAGGTACCTGAAAGCAAATATATCTCTATTTTTATACATATACAAGAGAGGTATGGGATTGCAAAGATATAACAATAAATAAGATATTCTCATTCTCAGTAGCTACTGAAATATCTAAGGGCATTGATGACACTGAACCACGTAGCATCGATGAATGTCGACAAAGAAAAGATTTGCCAAAATGGAAGGATGTTACCTTAATAAACGTGGAGTGTTCGGACCTAGAGTACAAACACCAAAAGACGTCAGACTGGTAGGTTACAAGTGGGTGTTTGTAAGAAAGCAAATAAAAAAAATAAAATCGCTTGATTTAAGGCACGATTAGTGGCATAAGGATTTTTGAATTGATTACGAAGAGACATATTCTCCCGTAATGGATGCAACAATGTTCCATTATTTGATAAGTCTGACAGTTGATAAAAAGCTGGACATGAGACTTATGGACGTTGTAACAGCTTATCTATATGGTAATTTAAATAACGATATATATATAAAAATCCCAGAAGGATTTAACCGACCCAGCTCAAAAGCTAAGAACATGCATTCCATAAAGCTAAGAAGTTCATTGTATGGTTTAAAATAATCCGGATGGATGTGGTATAAAATAATGGATAAATCCATCTGGGATATGAGAATAATCCTATATGCCAACTGTCTTAGTGAATATATGAAAAGGGAGGGATATGAGAATAATCCTATATGCCCATATGTCTTCATAAAGTCTAAGGAATGTTTTGCTATAGTTGCAGTATATGTCGATGACATAAACTTGATTGTGATAAGACATGAAATCAATAAGATCGTAAACTATCTAAAAAAAGGAGTTCGAGATGGAAGATCTCGGAGACACGAAATATTATCTCGGATTATAAATTGAGCATTACACTAATGGAATTTTAGTGCATCAATCTAAATACACTAAAAATATATTAAAATAGTTTAATATGGATAAATCTCAT
This sequence comes from Iris macrosiphon, assembly GCA_036927795.1. Taxonomy (NCBI): domain Eukaryota; kingdom Viridiplantae; phylum Streptophyta; class Magnoliopsida; order Asparagales; family Iridaceae; genus Iris; species Iris macrosiphon. The sequence goes on from JAYESA010000018.1 coordinate 124,508,477, forward strand.
CCCCTTAGTACTCCAATGGTTGTTCGATCTTTAGATATCAATAAATATCTATATCGTCCTAAGGACGATAATGAAATAATGATAGGACCCGAAGTACCGTACCTTAGTACCATTGGGGCATTAATGTATCTCACAATGTACAAGGCCAGATATATCATTCTTTGTTAATTTGTTGGCTAGATATAACTCGACGCCAACTTGCAGACATTGGAATGACATTAAATATGTGATGAGATATCTTCGTGGAACTATCGACATGGGATTATTTTATACTTTTGGTTTATCTGACATAGCGAATCTAGTTGGCTTTGCAGATTCAGGTTATTTATCTGATCCCCATAAAGGTCGTTCACAAACTGGATATATATTTCTTAATAGTAATGCAGCTATTTCTTGGCTTTCAATAAAACAAACAATGGTTGCTACCTCCTCAAATCACTCAGAAATATTGGCTCTCCATGAAGCAAGTAGAGAATGTATTTGGCTGAGATCGTTGATTCAACACATTCGTAGCTCTTGTCACCTTTCCCCTACCACAGATACTCCAACTGTTATTCATGAGGATAATGCAGCATATATTGCACAAATTCAAGGTGGATTCATTAAAGGAGACAGGATTAAGCACATCTCACCAAAGTTTTTCTATACTCATGAGATTTAGAAGAACTTTGATATTGACGTCCAACAAGTTCGCTCAAGTGATAATCTTGCACACTTGTTCTCCAAATTGTTGCCAAAGTTAACTTTTCAGAAACTAGTTCATGGAATTGGAATACGACGTCTTCATTAGCTGACTGTTCAGGATCAACATCATCAGGGGGAATGATTGTTTTCAGGGGGAGATACATTTTGTATGGATTATAACGTGTTGTACTCTTTTCCTTTGTCATGGATTTTTTTTCCATTGGATTTTTTCTGACAAGGTTTTAATGAGGCAACATTAAGCATTTTCAACACCTATCTAAGTCATCCTAAAGATTGTACTCTTTTCTTTCGTACATGTTTTGTCCTAATGGATTTTTCTAGCAAAGTTTTAACGAGGCAATAGGCTTAGAGGCAATAGGCTTAGAGATGATGGTCATCTAAAGGGGGAGTGTTATAACGTGGGTTACTAAAGGGTTGGATTTCCACTTTATTTTTAGTCCCACATTGGTTAGAGATTAGTATTACACCTTCATTGGGTTGTATAAATAAGGCATTTGCCTTCCACTATGTGATTACACTAATAAGAGATATTCTCTTATATTTTCTTCTTTCTTCTTCTACGTTTATTCTAACAAAACTAGAAAATTTTAAATTATTCAGAAGTTTGGAGAACAATGCCCTCCCCAAGCAACGACAGAACCAGAAATTCAAACTACGGTAGGTTGGGGTGGGCTAGGAATTATATATATATATATATATATATATATATATATATATATATATATATATATATATTGTTGGCCCAAATGGATAACCGTCAACTTGATTTCAATAATCGACTAACTCTGATATGGTATGACTCAATACGACACATAAAATGACAATCGTTGCATCTCTGTTACTTCGCCGAAGATATGCTGCAACAAGTTTACAAGCTGTGTTATTGAGTCTATATTTTATATTCATTAAGTCTAGGAAAAAATGTACATCGGGTTCGTGTTGGCACTAGAAAACTCAAACCCATTTTAAAATCAGAACCTAGTCTACTCAAAATAGCCTGAACCAAACCAAACCTGGACCCAACATTCTGGAAACAGACCAACAGAGTTTGGACAGAACTTGGGATAAACTCGGTCACCCTAAGACCCAGTTTGCTACATTACTCCGTGAGACCATGATTCTAACATTCGAATTTCTGAACGTTGGGCATCCGAACTCGGTTATGAAAAACCCTATAAATAGAGATTGAATTCCACATTCTTATTAATTTATTCACTCACTTTCATATCTCTATCTTCCTGAGCTATAAACCTTCTTCATTCCCAATATTAACTCCCAGCCTTCTAGTGCCAACGCGATTTCGATTTAGAAGTCTGATCGAGTTGTAAAAGGCTTGGTTTGTCAAGTTCTCTAGTGTTTGAAGTCGGCATGCCCTTCGAATAAAATGTATGTGTGAAGTCTTTCGAACCTTCGGATCAAAGCTCGATATTGGAAGAAGTTTGCAAGCCTTCGGATCAAAGCTTGTGATTCACTATTGGTAATTATAGTGGATACAACTCTGAGCAAGAGTTCTCGGGCCTGGAATAGTCCTCTCAGAGGAAAACTTGGATAAAATTGCGGTGTTTGGATTTGCTCTTTTCAACTCTTATTTACTGTGCATATTCTTAATAGTTGATATATCTGTTGGTACATATACTGCCTTTACGTAGTTGATATATCTATTCACCCCCCTCTAGAGTTGCCCTAACGGTCCTACAATTGGTATCAGAGCAGGTACTCTTTGAATTATTTTCTGATCCCAATTGCTCCTACAATTGGTAATAGAGCAAGTACTCTCTTGATACAGGCTTAAACTCCTAGTATACTTATATGGCAACCACTACCAAAATATGATAAAATAATAATATTTTTAGCGACGTCATAATAAAATATCGCTAATATTAAAGACTTGAGCGAATCAAAAAATAAACGTTGTTATACGTTACTGTTGGTGACACATAGCGACGTTTAGTGACTGTACTTCAGTTTTTTAAAAGAATAGTCGCTATAAGCTTCTTTAAGGTTGCTAAATGTCACTGAGTTTTTTGATTTAGCGACGTTTAGCGACGTTTAGCGACGTATTTAGAAACATTAATTTTTTAGCGACGATTTTAGCGACGTCTATAACGTTGCAAACTTTTGAATTAGTGTTTTTATTAACGACGTCATAAATAGACATCGCTAAATATCGCTAAAATTTTTAATATAGGGTTCAGGATTTCACTTACCCCTATTCTGTCGAACTCCTCCCCAAATTTTTGAAACCCCTCCTCTTCCCCCTCTCTCCGGTGAAGTACCCCCCTCCGGCGTTCTCTACAGCCCCCTACTTCGGCGACCCCCCACCGGCTCCCCCACATCCCCCCTAGCCTGGCTCCCCACCCCTCGAGTGCCCCCTCCCGCACGACTCCTCCCTTCCGGCGTGGCTCCTCCCCTCCGACGACCTCGGGCTTCTCCTCCTCCTCTAGGTAAACCCTAACCCTGTCTCTATCTCTCTCTCTCACATAGATACAGACACGATATGACACAGACACAGATACGAAATACACACACTGACACAGACATGACACAGACACTGTCACAGACAAACCCTGACACAGATACGATACACACACTGACATAAATACGACACACATATACACTGACACAGACATGACACACTGTCACAGACACACACACTGAGATAAATACGACACACACACACTAACACAGACACGAAACGATATATATCCATGTAATTAATTAATTTATCATATTAACACACATTTTTGTTGTAAAATAGTATTGCATGTGTGTATTTAACTTAATTGATAAATGATAGGTGTCACCATCCTAAATAGGGTTTTTATATATGTATCGGGGAATCAAGTCAGATATTTTACTTATGCATTAATATAGTGTGCGGGATAAATTCATAGAAGGTGTAAACCCTAAGCCTCTCTTTCTCTCTCTCTCTCTCTCTCTCTCTCTCACACACACACATACGAATATGATATTTGATAGCGGACACGACACATACACAGACATAGACACGACATGGGATACGACACAGACACATACACTGACACGATATGTCACTGAAATAACACTGGATATGACACAGACCCTAACCCTAAACCTAACCCTCTCTCTCTTCACTGACACAACATAGGACATGACACAGACCCTAACCCAAAGCCGAGACACGACACAGACCCTAACCCTATCTGAGTTAATTAGATGCAGTCTTGGGTATCAAGTGAGGTGTTGTACAGTGCACAGTGTAGTGAGGGTGTGTGTGTGTATGGATATTTTGCTGCTGTGAACACTAACCCTATCCTAATCCTAACTCGAACACACACACACACATGCGGACACTAACACTAACCAAAATTGAACACGCGGACACACTAACACGCATACACTAACCCTAACACGGATATAAACACACACACACATACGCATATTTGTATCATGTAATCTCATGATACGAATGGTAAAATTATAAGACACATGGATATGGAAGGTTAGGACACGATATCGAGGATAAGGTTGTAAGCATTTTATCGGACATGGACACACGCATACATGTCAAGTATGGATATCCAGGAGTATATCAGTGAGTGTCAACTATGTATCCTGAACTAAAAAAAATTGACATTGGATATCCATGACTTGACTTTTCAATTAGAAAGTCATGGCTTAAACAAATGTCAAGTATGGAAATCCAGGATACAGAGTTGACACTCACTGATACATTGTAATATGAGTATCCAGGATACAGAGTTGAACGAAGAAGTATCAGTGCTAGGACTAGGTGTACCAGTGCATGTACTGTATTCCTGAGTATTCTTATGTGTGTATAGACGAGTAGGTGTATAACATAATTGGGTATTCCTAAGTATTAATGCTAGGACTAGGAATATTAGTGCATGTACTGTATTTAAACAAAGAAGATAAATTTTCAGAAGAGGATTAAAAATATCAATATAAAATCCATTTAGACTTGTGATATGTACTGCAATTTAAACTATTTTCTTGAACGATGTCTATTAATCTTTGCATATCTGGAGTGAGTGTTATTTGGATAATATACACTACCAAATATTCACATGAGTATATACTTGAACGATGTCTATTCATATTTGTAGAAGTATCTAGAAATGGATATCAATTACTATCTACGTTATCGTTTGTGGATATAAAACCGTCATCTTGATGACATGTGCGGTGTGCACGATAAATTTATTGAGGGTGTACAGCAGTTCCTGAAGTTCGCCAAGGCATTCCCTTAGTACATGGATGGTACCAAAATTAAGTGTCCGTGTGTGAGATATTGCAACTTGAAATATCATCCAGAAGTGAAAGTCATATATCATTTATACTCGAAGGGTTTCATGCTGAATTACAATCAGTGGACCGTGCACGAAAAACTTGTGTCTTTAGCATCGGAGTCAAAGCCTTATGTGGAGTCGTATATGGATGTCCACGACCATGCTGCTTATGACGACAAGTGGGTGAACATGGTTTTTGATGCGGCAGGGCCTAGTTTCAATCTGGACAACCATGATGCAACTGAGGAGGCACCGAATGCCGATGTTGCAAAGTTCATGGAGTTGTTGGAGAATGCAAGGACTCCATTATATCCTGGTTGTGAGGATCATTCACCGTTAAAGGTGGTTAAAAGATTGTTGAGCATCAAGTCCGATTTGAACATGTCGCAAGAATGTTATAACCGACCGATGGATTTGATTATAAAGATATTTCCAAAGGGTGCAAAGTTGCCTAAAGACTTCTACCCATCTAATAGGATGGTGAGATCACTCTGGATGGGATATGAGAAAATTGATGTATGTTACAACGGGTTCATGTTGTACTACAAAGACGACAAGAATGAAGATGCGTGCAGATTCTGTGGTGCTGATCGCTACAAGGCCACTGGTAGAGGAAAGTCTATCGGTGCAAGAAAGCCTACCGTTTTGATGCACTATTTGCCTTTGACGCCGCGGTTGCAGAGGTTGTTTATGGTGAAGAAGACTACAGAAAATATCAGTTGGCACAGGCGAAAACAGATTGAAGGAGTATTGGATCATCCATCCGATGGAGAAGCATGTAAGCACTTTGATCGAGAGTATCCAGATTTTGCTTCGGATCCACGTAATGTCAGATTGGGGCTCTCCTCCGACGGTTTTACCCCATTTGGACTTTCGGGTTCCCAGTATTCGTGTTGGCCTGTGATCGTCACTCTGTATAATCTACCACCTTGGATGTGCATGAAGACTCCATATATGTTCCTAACCTTTATTATCCCGGGTCCGAACAATCCGAAGAGGAACATCGATGTATATTTACAGCCTTTGATAGATGAGTTGAATCAGCTATGGGAAGTAGGTGCCAACACGTACGATGTTTCTAGAAAGCAATTTAGATGAGGGCAGCACTTATGTGGACCATCAACGACTTTTTAGCCTATAAAATATTATCAAGATGGAGCACTCATGATCGTCTCTCATGTTCGTATTGCATGGACCGCACTAAGGCTTTCCGTTTAAAATACGGAGGCAAATCGTACTTCTTCGATTGTCATCGACATTTTTTACTGAAGGATCATTCGTACCGGAGGAACATGAATGATTTTCGTACAGGCGTTATGGAGAAGGCCAATCCACCGCCAATGTGGCCCGGAGCATTGTGACACTACTAGTTATTTACTGTGCAATTCTATTAATGCTGTGAGATATGCATAACATTTTGACTGTAGAATATACTATATATTTGTTTATTTATTCTATCATCATATGTTATTATCAAGTATGACAAGATGATGCAAAGCGTTCGGCAGGTCCCGAGGTAGATGGAGTGCTCCTTCGGTACTGCCTACTGTTGGTTCTGGATCCTCGGCGCCAAGTACTCTGGTATATCGACCATTCACATCTCCGACTGCGACGACGTTATGTGGCAGCACTCTTGGGATAAGTAGTTCCAGGCCTGAGACTACTCCCTCGTCCAGCGTTCCTTCTGCTCACGGAACCATGAAGACAAATGTGCATATGGCGGAGGTTGAGCCGACATCGTCCCAACATCAGGTAGATCCTCCATGCACACCTCCGGACGAGACAAGGACGGAGATTTGGGCCGACGGTACAAAGTAAGTCAATTAGTTAGTTTATCATCATATATATCGTGTATTTCTTTATTCATCATATATTCACTTTTTCGATAAAAATAATTATCTCTGTATAGATATCGTCCCTCGTCGGTACAGGGATGCCTGGACCACTTTCTGAGGTACAACTATGGTGGCCCTTGGATCAACTACTCTAATGCTCTGGATGAGAGGAAGCGTTCTGGTTTGCGCACTTCAAGGTAAAAGTATATTATATCAATCATCTAATTTATGCATATTATATAACTTACTAAATTACTTCTTGTAGCAAACGTATTTCTATCCACCGCTCCGGGCCGAGTTGATCGCGCATATATTTCCTGCCATTGCCGCCAAGCTGATCCGTGATGCTCTGGATGACTAGAAGGCTCGTGATCGCGAAGGAAAACCGATCCAAGGTTGGATCACGCCTGAGCAGTGGACTACGATGAGGGCTAGCTTTGACGATCCAAGGTACAAGGAAAGGTCTGAGAAGGCCAAGGCGGCTAGGCATAAGGCAGCAAAGTGGTGTGGTAGCTCGATTCCGATGACAGAACATTTTCGTCGTTTGGTATATTTTTTATTTCAGATATATTATTTAATGCAAGTACGATAAAATGGTAATAGGATAAAATATTTAATTTTAGTACTAAATAATATAGTTTTGACAGGTACAAAGGGGTGAGGATGCCAACATGGCGACCGTCTTCCTAGCCACCCAACGAAAGGACGAGAATCTTATTGATGATAGGACCTCGCAGACCTATGTAAGTATTACTTTAATTTGTGTTAATTTTAATATAACTTCGAAAATATACAAATAAATATCCATGTAGTTAGTAATAAGTACCTTAGACACATTAACAATTATCGAGTATCCAAACTTTTCTAGGCCGAGTATCTTAGGCTGCGTGAGCGGTCGACTGCTAGTGCACCTACAGCGGGAGAGGCTGGTACTTCCTCGCATTCCTCTCCAGCTCCGTCGACGGACGAGTTATGGGTGGCCGCTGCTAGTGTTCTCCAGAGGGGTACGTACTACGGTACGGAATCCTATGGCGCCCTTGTTGCGACACAGTCATCTAGGGCCTCCACGGCAAGTGCGCATTCTCTACAGCCCTCATAGGCGTCGGCCCGAGTCTAGGAGACCGTTGACCGTCAGATTGCGTCTCTTCGTGACGAGTTATTGCGAAGGATGGAGGAGCAGCCCCTATCCCAGCCGCAGGTGGACGATGCGACACTTATTACAAGATTTGATATGATCGAGCACATCATCATGTATATCAGGAATAAGATAGCTGATCTTAGAGCGTCGACAGAGCGCATCATGACGGAGCTGCAGGCATCACAGCTGTCCATAGGCGAGAGGATGACGATGATGCCGGATTCAATGGTTCATAGCAGTACAAGGCTGTTATCTACCATGGATTCATATAACCATCGACTAGCAGAGTTGGAGCTGATACATCCTCCTGGTGCGCCTTCATCGACACGGACTCCACTGACGTCACTGCCTTCTCCATCGACATCGGTGTCGATTTCACGGGAGCAGTATGATTTGTTCTTATCCCTGATGCGCACCGGTGGTCATCCTTCTGCAGATCCGCAGTAGTCCTAGTTATGATAGTTTACTGATTGTTTGTGTTTTGACCTATGATATTTGGTCATTTATGAATATTCTTTATTTTTGAGGCATTCAGACTTTATTTCTTGTACTCAGTTGTGTGGATATTTATTGTATTCTTTACGACGAGATTTTCTTCTGACTCGATTTGTAATCCTAATGTTTCGTTTTCTTCAAATTTTACTATATTATTTATATTAAATGTATGTTAATTTACCGGTGTTGAGTGTTCAACCGAAGGGGTCGACGAACCCAGAAAATTCAACGGAGGGTTGCTCCGGGTCTATTTATATAAATTGTAAATTCATAAACTGTAGAAAGATTGGTTTGGAAACAATTTAAATTTTTTTACTGAAACTTTAGCGACGTTTTTAGCGACGTTTAGCGACGTTTATATACGTCGCTAAGTACGTCACTGATTGTCGCTAATTACATAGCTAAATACATTGCTAAGTACGTCACTGAATGTCGCTAAATACGTCGCTAAATGTCGCTAAACTGCTGACATGGCAGTATTTGTCAGGTCAATATAACGTTGCTAAATGTGTCGCAAAACATCGCTAAATAGAAAAAAATAGCGACATATAGCGACACACAACACGTCGCTAATTTAGCAATGTTGCGTCACTAAACATCGCTAATATAGCGATGCAGATACGCCGCTAGAAAACTTAGTTAGAGCGACATTTTGCGATATTTTTTCGGTCAGCGACTAGTTTAAAGGCAACTTCATTGAAACGTCGCTAATTACGTCGCTAAATTTTTTTAACAATATTTTTATGTCATTTAGCGACGTTTCTAGACGTTGCTAATTTGACTTATTCTGGTTGTGAACCTTGAGACCCTTGTACACCAATAATGGTGAAGGCCAGTTTACAAATAGACCACCCCTATTTGATGGTACCAATTACACATATTGGAAGACATGGATGAGCTGTTATTTAAAATCTCTTGGTTTTGATGTATGGACCAATGTTATTACAGAAAACCCACTATTATCTCTCCTCTTACTTCCAATGTTGTTAACAAACCTTATTATGATTACACAGAAGAAGAAAAGAGGTTAGCTAGTCTTGATGCAAAAGCAATGAATGCTCTTTACTTTGCTTTAGACAATAATAAATTTAATCGTATTTCTTCTTATGCAACCTCATATGAGATCTGGAAACTTCTTGAAGCTACGTATGAGTACCTGCATGAAGAAAAAGCTAGCGATATGAAAGTAGAAGAAAGTTTTAATGCAAGCATTCGACACAAAAACAAAGCCAGTGATTCAGACGATGATCAATCACAAAATTCACCAAATGTGTGCTTAATGGCATTTGATCAGGTACCTACAAACCCTCTATATGATGACTTTACTTTTGATGAATTGGACGATGCTTTTAGTGATATTCTTAATGACCACAAGACACTTTTGGATAAATACAAGGACACTAAGAAGGAACTCAAAGCACACAAGCAGGAGATTAATAGATTGTCTACACTTTTAGATGATATTAGAGAGACACAAGCTACTAGTGACACAAATAAATTGCCTGCTATTAGATTAAACTTGCATAAAGCTTTACTGAGTATTGAATAGAAAGACAAGGACTATGACAAGATTGCATGAAAGATTTTATGATAGAGAAGAAGAAAAATAGTTGTGCTCTTATCATATTAGATGCCATGACTGCTAGATATACTGAGTTATATGACACATCCAAAAAGTTAGAAATTAGATTAGGAAAATAGTCTGCACAGACTGCTTCCCAATCTAACACGTGTCACTCAAAATCCAATGACACTCATAAGACACAGCCCAAGAAGGCCAAACCTTCTAATCATGCATTTTCTTACAAATATCCACGCAAGACACAATGCACCACTTCACATAGTTATATTCACCATACTGTTTCTAACACTTATGTCCATGCTACATGTCATTACTATGGTCTACAATGACACATTTTACAATAGTGTAATATTAAACAGTTGGTTAGTATGAGCAAGTTTATGTGGATACCAAAAGCTAACAAATATGGATCCAAATCTTGGATACCAAAGTTTCTGCCTAATGATGTAGGTAGAACGTCTTGTGTCAGGATTTAGCACCAAGGAGAATGTCGGTGGTTGCAAAGCTAAAAATGTCATCTTCCAAGCAATTGCACTAACATAAGTATAGCAATGAAAGCTACTTTGGTAACATAATAAATGTTTCCTTCCTAACTGGCTAAATTATAGAATCAAGCATGTTTTTTATTCTTCAATTGTTAATATAAGACTTATGATACTAGCATGCTTAGTTAATTCTCATTATTTCATCTAGCATGACTGGTGTTTTTAGATGTTTTATTGACTATTGCACATGACTAAATATGGATTTGAATCATATGTTCTTAGATCACCTTATTTATTTAGTGCATATTTTTCAAGTATATATTTTTCATCTTTGTGAAATGAGATTTACGATATTTGCTTAATTCTTTTGTTAACACTGAACATCATTTTGCTGATATCTTTACTAATCCCCTAGCCAAGTATCGCCTCAACTTTATTTGTCGAGAATTAGGAATTCTTAATTTGAATGATGTACGAAGACTTAAATTGCTTAAAATTCTTTTAAATCTAAGTTCTGTAAAAGTAAAAATTGTTTTAGGTATAAGCCGAAAGGGCCCTTCTGTCAAAAATGCATAAATAGCGTAAGCAACACGGTACTTAAGTGTCTTCGGACCACCGCTAGCTGGGATCCGGCCCCTACAGCTAGCCCAAGATGATCGATATTTTATAAAATCATGATTTGTTAAGGTCTTTTCTGTAATTTATTATTCCGAAGACAACATCGAATTCAATGTCTACTTTTTGACTTAAAGTTGACAACTGTTATCGTCAAGAACTGGAATGTCTAGTTTTAACTAGGCGTTTAAAATTATTGGTGACGATCAGTAGTTATTGGCTCGGTCTTTAGTAAAAATTGATGCTGATGATATTCTAGTTACAATTGGTATATTTTCTAGGCTATATCTTTCCTATATTCTGCACTATGAAAGCTTTTCTTGTTTATATTCATAGTATATGGAGTATCTATAAAAGTTCATGATTATCTATATTTAGATAGGTCATACTTTGCAGGAGAGCATTCTAGTCATCTGAATACTTCATTCTCAAGAATTTTGGTTCTCTCATTTACATTCATGTTTATCTAAAGAATATTCATGTAAAATGCTAATGTAATTGAGTTCAAATGCATGAATCATGGATACTCAGATAGATTTTTTTAATAACTTTTGACAGAAATTCATTCATTTATGTCATTAAATAGTATCTATAATTTACAATTATGTCTTATTTTTCTTTACTTTGTGTTTCATATATTGTCTATATTTGCTCCACGAGCTATATCATTTTGATGAAATGACAAAGGGAGAGAAAAAAGGACCGATTCGCAAGACAAGTACAAAAGGACGGAAGAAGCAGTACAGGAGAAGACAAGGACCGATGATGCGCCTATACCGTCATTCAAGAATTACGGGGGAGTCTTGTACTTTTCAAAGATCTGTGCCCATATATGAATATTGATGTATCGATCACAGTTTGTCAATTATCAAAATGGGAAAGATTGTTGGCCCAAATGTGTAACCGTCAACTCAATTTCGATAATCGACTAACTATGATCTGATATTACTCAATACGGCACATAAAATGACAATCGTTGCATCTTCGTTACTTCGCTGAAGACATGCTGCAACAAGTCTACAAGTTGTGTTATTGAGTCTGTATTTTATATTCATTGAGTCTAGAACAAAATGTACATCGGGTTCGTGTTGGAACTAGGAAACTCAAACCCAGATTAAACCAGAACCTAGTCCACTCAAAACAGCTTGAACCAAACCAAACCTGGACCTAACATTCTGGAAACAGACCAACAGAGTTCGGACAGAACTCAGGGCAAACTCAGGGCAAACTCAGGACAAACTCGGTCACCCTAAGACCCAGTTTGCAATGTTACTCTGTGAGATCAGGATTCTAACGTTCTTATTTCAGAACCTTGGGAATCCGAACTCGGCCCGAACTCGGTTCAGAAAAATCCTATAAATAGAGATTGAATTCCACATTCTTATTAACTCATTCACTCACTTTTATATCTCTATCTTCCTGAGCTATAAACCTTCTTCATTCCCAAGATCAACTTCCAGCCTTCTAGTGCCAACGCGTTTCTGATTTAGAAGTCTGATCGAGTTGTAAAAGGCTTGGTTTGTCAAGTTCTCTAGTGTTTGAAGTCGGCGTGCCCTTCGGATCAAACACACGTGTGAAGTCTTTCGAGCCTTCGGATCAAAGCTCGATGTTGTAAGAAGTTTGCAAGCCTTCGGATCAAAGCTTGTGATTCACTATTAGTGATTATAGTGGATACAACTCCGAGCAAGAGTTCTCAGGCCTGGACTAGTCCTCTCAGAGGGAACCACGATAAAATTGTGGTGCTTGCGTTTGCTCTTCTCAACTCTTCTTTACTGTGCATATTCTTAATAGTTGATATATCTGTTGGTACATATACTGCATTTACGTAACTTAATTTTTAATTGGAGTTTATTATTTTCGCTGCACACACGCACTCTATTCACCCCTCCTCTAGAGTTGCCCTAACGGTCCTTCACACACACACACACACACACACACACACACACATATATATATATATATATATATATATCTTCCATTATATAAAGCGGTTTCTAGACGGCTCAAAAGTGAGCCGTTTAAGCCGTAAGTAAATACTCAATCAATTAAATTTTTTAAAAAAACTACTTAGGGTAGATAAATAAAATCTTAAACCAACTTCCATCTTATCCGTCCAAATCGTTAATAAATACTCAACCAGTTTAATTAAAAAAAATCCTAACAGAAGATTAAAAGAAATAAATCTAAAACCAACTTTCTTCTCATCATCCGTAACAATTTTTGAATATTGTGCAATTTTAATCATATGTAACAATCTAAAACCAACTTCCTTCACAACATAATGCTCAACCAATTAATTTTAAAAAAAATTACTCACGGTAGATAAAAAACATTAAACCAATTTCCATTATTCATGTCCTGTGCATTATTATTATATAGCACATAAAAATATTTTATGTACAACGCACGTGCATTTACTAGTATATATAATGTCCTCTTTTCACTCAAAACACGAGCATAACTTCTATTAAAGCCTCATTTCCAACTAAAAAGGAAGGTTTTGTTGACATCGCGCACTAAAATCACCATTAAATCAAAATGATGAAAAAATTGACGAGAGATTTTTTTTTTACAATATATATAATAAAAAAAAAATTTGCCGCCTTGTCACTCAAAACACAAGTGCATAACTACTATTAAAGCCTAATTTCCAACTAAAAAGGAAGCTTTTGTTGACATTTTGCACTAAAAACACCATTAAATCAATATGATCGCAAAATTGACAAGGAGATTTCTTTTTCACAATATATATATATATATATATATAAAAGGAGGGATTGGGATCACCGCTCTTAAACATTTTTATATGTTTTTTGAAATAGCAGCCGTTGTATTGTATTTTTTCTAACCGTTCAGATTAAATCAAAATTTCGCCAGAAATTGAATACTTGAAGGATCTAATTTGAACGGTCAAAAAATACAGCTATTATTTCGAATAACATGCAAAATTGCTTAAGAACGAAAATTCCGAACTCTCATATATATATATATATATATATATATATATATATATATAATTTAAGTTCTACTATGATGTCAAATACCATGATAACAGTTAGATATGAATATCACAATAAAAAGATGCAACTGATGTATAACAGCTTATAAAACTCCCAAATTCATTGAGGAACTGATTGTTTAGGCAGAAAAATGTCCTGAGATGGGCATTATTCAACTCCAACTCCCACAAACATTATTCTGAATACTGTATAGCTCAAATGAGTTTGGAATCTATATGGAAGCTAACATTCAGCAGAGCGAACGCATATCCTCCGCTGAATTGGGGTCCTACAAGAAGGGCAATCACTCATGCCCTGCCTCTCATGCAGGTTATTGCACTCTGTACAAACAACTTGGTGGGCACAGGGAAGGAAGACGACTGACATCTCCTCTGTCAAGCACATGACACACTCTCGCTCTCTCTGTACTTCTTCCGACTCCTGGAAATCGAAGAACTTGGAAAAAATGGGCCCTTCGTTCTCCTTCCTTCCATCTGAAAGGCGTGTAGCATATGTGCCATCTATTCCCCATTTAAGTGCTGCAATCTTTGACGAGTCATCCCTCAGCCTCAGTTGTGCAATCTGCTGTTCAAGCTTCTTCACTTCATCTTTGTGTCTTTGCATATCAGTCTCTGCTTTTAATTTCATTGCATTTTCCTTCGATCTCCCTGAAATCTCAAGATGTTCTCGCTCTTTTCTTTCAATGCTTGCCTGCATCAGCACTTCTTCCTTTGCCTTCTCTTCCTGTTTCCACCTACCCTGTCATTTTTTACCATATAGACAGCGACAGGTAAAGGGGAAGAAAGGAAGTAAATGATCCATCCATATTTGCACAATAGATAAAAAAAAAATCACAAATGAACATCATTGTGGAACAGAAAGAAAAAGGGGGTCACTGCAAAATAATATATGCAATGCTTGAAGAGGAAGTGAAAAACATAATCTAATTAGAGGTACAGGCCTGATATTTGACAAACAATGAATTTTAGACAATGGATAATAAGCATTACTATGCCTTCTTAGATTCTTCATGCTACAAGAGGTAGTTATTGCTGACACAATCATCTCTCTTATTTTGTTTTCCCATATGGATGCCGCAAGCATGTTCATATTACCTATTATAAGTTCAGATATTATGCATGTGCCAATCTGCGTATGTTAAAAGAAAAGGAAGTAAATAGCAACATTTATAACAATAGAGGAATTGTATCTTTGACTAGAAAAAGAAACAACTAAAAGGGCGTCCCTGATACATGAGGCTCCCGCTTATGCAGGAGGGTCAGGGGAGGGTCAAGACTCAAGATGTGCCACGAGGCTCCAGCTTACGCAAGGCCCAGAGAGAATCGAGATGTACGCAGCCTTATCCCCACATATATGGAGAGGCTGTTTCCGTGACTCGAACATACAACCTCCAGAACACAAGCAACAAACCTTACCGTCGGACGACACCCTATACTAGCAAAAGAAACATCCATGCACATAATTAGACAACTGTCATGAACTCAAATGGAGTAGAGCCTTTCATAAACATCATCTAATATGTTGACTAGCTCCACGTTTTCAAAGGCACTGGGCACACACATGGAGGCGTGGGCTTTAACAAAGCGAGGCACATAGTTTTAGAAATTTAAAATATTATAGTTTCAAATAAACAAACTCATCATATTTAATCAATTAATAACACCATTAAAATAGTAAAATGTGGAGTACATAAAATCATCAAGATAACAACTAATACTTAACCATCACGAAAACTGAAAAGATTATCACAAGTTCATAATAAGAAATTGAGGAAACTCAAAAAATCATCAGCGTCAATATTATCATCTCCACACCACGAGTGAATTTCCATCCTTCATCATCATTATCCAATACAAAACCTATTAACTACAACAACAAAAATATTAGTTCATTGACTTGATATATTTAGTATTTAATCTTTAGGGTTCCAGTTGGTAATAAATTTACAATCAGGATCTCTCTTTTTTCCCCCTCTCTATCTTTTAATCAGAAAAACAGACCAATTTATTCTCCTCAACACCCCCCCCCCCCTTCCCCTATTCTTGATTGACTTGATAACATCAAAAGTAATTGTATAAATCCTATCTATACTACTATATAATAAGAAATGTTGAGACTTCACTATGAAATTTTTTGTTCCTAAAATACCCTTATCTATGTTTACTACTAAAAATTGTTCATTAAATTTAACATGGGTAATTAGGTAATTACGTGTGAAACAATAAATAAAAATGAATTGTTGTTTGCTCTTCCCAAGATATAAAAAATTAAAGGATTTTGCTCTTCTCAAGTAGTAAAAAATAAAAAAATTATTGTTTGCTCTTCCCAAATAGTACTAATACCATAGTTTGCAGTATCGGCCGATACTGATACAGTTTGGCATGTCCCGATTCAATACCGACTGATACCCGATATTGACCGAAACCGACATTAGAGGTCTCTTTTCCGATCAATTCGACAAAAAAAATTGAATGAAAAAGACCAATTAGTAAGGATGTAAAAGCATAGTAAGGTTGTAAAAGCATATAAAAGAGGAAAACTTATCTATCGCATGTAAATCAATCGACAAGGGTGACTACTATTTCATTCAATTTTAAAAATACTAAGAAACAACATTGGAAATACTTAAAATTATGCATAAATGTATCAAATATATTTTCTAAAATGTTAATAATTTACTAATAGTTATTTGCTTTTCGATACCAAAAAATCCGTTACTCCGATCTGAAATCGCCGATACTACCGATACCGTCAATTCTGATACTCATAGGAATGGTCCGATACTGATTCCGATACTTTGAACCTTGCAAAATACGTGCAAGGCATGTGCATATATACTAGTTAATTATAATAGAAATATTAGTCGAATAATTATATAAACACTCAGATACTGTAACATATCTATTACGGAAGGAAAAAATAAAAAGAATAGAAAAACACTATGCCTCAAAAGTAGAAGTGAGAAGCACAAGACACACCTCAATAGTAGGTGTGAGGAGGTGTACCTAGGTGAATGAGCCTTGCGAAATAAAAAACGAGGCACAAGGGTGAGTCTCGTGCCTCAGACATGCCTAGGCCTGAGCCTCATGGGCTTTTTCAGAACACTCGCTAGCTCCAAATTCAAAGTCATTTATGTGCCCATATCTGATACTCAATTGTTTCTTCGGTAAAGTTAACGTTGCCTGAATATATAATTATTTGCACAATTTACACCTATCCTAATATGCTTTGTTTCCGATTCTACTTTCTAATACTTATGGTTCTTAAAAATGCTAGCTGTACCTCTTCCATGCAACCATCCATAGCAGAACTTAACATGATCCATTTATAGGTGGAAAATGAATTGAAATTACTGCTTAAAGACACGAAGAATGCAAACATTGATGTCATCCACATACGTTCATAATTTATTTGATTATTTAGTTTTTCTTTTCTTTTTGGGTAACTATCTATGGTTAGTTTCTTACAGTTTACATCTTTACTACTTCACCTTCACTCCTATTATGTATCTTTTCCTAACAAACTACCAATCATGAGTACAATATGTGTATGTGTGTTGAGTGTGTGGGTGGATGTGGTTGGGGGGGGGGGGGGGGGTGGGGGGTTGGGGGGGGTGGGGTGGCGGGTTCGATCCAGACAAAGTAGATGGTAAAAGAATGAGGGA
Source organism: Iris macrosiphon (assembly GCA_036927795.1). NCBI lineage: Eukaryota > Viridiplantae > Streptophyta > Magnoliopsida > Asparagales > Iridaceae > Iris > Iris macrosiphon. Next base: position 124,526,305 of record JAYESA010000018.1, read on the forward strand.
GGGAAAAAAACCATTATTTGAGACAGATGTTACCTCAAGTTGATCCAGGTACTCTTTAGCTTGTTGATGTTGCTGCTTCAGCTGGGACAACTTCCGCTTCTCACTTGAAAGCTCCTCATGGAGCAATGCCTTTTGTTTCTCCCAAGACTGGAACTGTTTTTGAGTCTTAGTCTCCCTACTCGAGACCTTCTGACAGCTGGCTTCGGACTCAGCCGCTCTCTGTTTCGCAGCTTCCATTTCCTTTCTCAGTTCAGAGTTCTCCACTTGAAGACTTCTTGCAGTGACATTGGTCGTTTCCACCTGGCTACTAGCGCGGGACAAAGCAATTTCCATCTCCGCAAGCTTCTTCCTGGTGTTCTCCTCTAGGGTCTGCTTCTCCTTCTTGAGTCTGGCCACTTCTTCCTTCTCCTGCCTAAGGCTCAGTAGTTCAGGCTTATCTTTACCCAGCCGACGGGCAGCTTGCATTACCTTCTGCTGACCCCAGTCCGTCCACTCCTGCAACTGGGCTTGCAATTCCCTCACACGAGGGACTAACCTCAGCAGCATCTCGTCCTTCTTATCTTGTGGGATCCAATTTCCACACATCTTGTCATACATGAAGCTTGCTTCCATACCGCTGCTATTAGTACCTGCAGAAGGCGCAGATAGCGATAGAGATAGCTCACTGTTCGCAACAGGTACTGGAGGTAGGATGTTGCTAGCTGCTGCTTTTACGGATGTGGCATTAAACGAAAGATTGATGGTGGGATCCGCTTGCGGAGTATCATTTCCACCTGCTTTATTTAGCTTCATCATCGTATTCTTCATGGCATTCGTTTCTGAGACAGACTTGCACTTCTTGTCCAAGAGCAAACCATCCGGACCATGTTTCCCAGCTCTTATAGCTGCTTTTGACCCGAACATCCGGTAGCTCTTTTCCAAATGAGCTGATTTTTGTCGGAGGATGGATTCCCTCTTAGAATTAGTCAAATGTCCTTTCTTGCCACCCGACGGTTTCATCTCTGTCTGAGAAGATACGGAAATGGATGCAGACAACTCCACCACGCGCTCCGATGAACCTGCTGCGAGTTCTTTGGGAAAATCTACACTTGAACTGGAGTCCTGTACGTTACTCGAGGCTGAGAACCTCCCAGAGGGTAAGTTTGGGAGTCCCGTCATAGTGGGAAACTCGGTTTGTAATGTTTTCTGAGGACCCGGGAACATAGAATTCGGCTTACCATGACCCGAAGCATTTACTTCCGCCATATTTTGAGAAGTAGAACCGCTAGAATAAGACTCTTGCTCCACTTGGGAAGAAGTAGAAGTAGCTAAGGTCATCTCACTTCCCATACCTCTCAAAGCACTGTAGTCCATGGAGCAGTAGTCCATGGCGCATGCATGAGTTACATTCATGTCGGAGATCAACAAGCACCACATTGCATTCCCGACACTGAATGACGGCCGCATCTCGCGCAGCACGTTGACCATCTCGGCAAGCACGCTCCTCTCCAATTTCTTCAACTCCTCCGTGGAACTCTCACTCGACAGAGAATGCAACTCCTGCCCGCTCCTCAGAACCGCCAGCGCATTCTCCACGATGTTCGTCACGGTGCCCTTACACCCGTAAAACACCCCTGACTTCAGCACTGCGCTAGTTGCGGCCTCCTCGGTGTACCCGTAAGACGTAATCATCTTGATCGCGGTCCTAAACACCATATCCAGATTACACAACACCATCTCCTCGAGCTGGATCTCGGTCAAGTCGCTCCAATCGGCCTCGTGAAACTCGTCCACCTCCACCTCCTCCCTCGGCCCGTAGTCGTGGTTCTGGCACACATCGCACACGCTCAGATGGTAATCCTGGTCGAACTTCTCCGAGGGTTTATCTGTCAGAAACAGCTCATAATTCGGCAAATCATCCTCCAGGGACTGCGGGTTCAAGTTCGGATCCGCAATAGGCGGTTCGGCACGGAACTTACGCTTGTTCCTACTCCCCTTTTCGGGGATTGAGCTCGAGGAGACCAATGGGCTACTCCCTCTAGCAACCATTGCTGCCATTGATACTACGATTCTCCAACGATATCTCAATCTATAATTGAAATGCATATAAAAAGACGTCAAATTTAACACAATCGACAATATAACAAACAAGTGATGGGCCAGAGGAAATACCTCGACTTTTTTCGAAGAAATCGAAGAATCTGCAAGAAATGAACAAGCCCAGATCACAAAAAGCATGAAATAAGCAATAACGATGGGAAAAAAAAAAGATGAAAGAATTATGACCGAGATGTGGGAACAGCAATCAATCCACAAAATATATTGATATGATGAAATTAAACAAGAAAACACGACTGTCTATTTGATTCAATCGAGAAAAAAAAAATGAAAAATTGTGAAAATTTATTGATTATAGATCAGAAATGGGAATAAAAATCGTATCTTTGGATGGAAAAAAAAAAACTCGAATTTCCTGTGGGCGTATGGGGAGAGAAGGATCGGGACAAACCCCGATTGATTGATGGAGCTAGGGATCGATTGGGTTGATCAATGATGACGATGATGAGATTGTGGAGGCGGAGAATGGTTTGGTGCTATAGCGTTGGAAGAAGACCACCCCTGCCTTTTCCTTCCTTTTTTTTTATTATTTCTATTTTTCCTTCCTTTCTCTACTTCCCTTGTATGGCCATTTATGTCATGTTGTTACGAGGGAATTTGACCACCCAAAGTAACCATGTTATAAAAAAAATTTATTTACCTTAATATTGATATTTACTTATTTGTTTATTTATTTGAATGAGTATCTAGGAGATAAAATAATAGGATGAATATGGTCAAAATAATAAATCAAACACAACACAATTACTAATAGTCAATTTAAAATTAACTGTGCAGGAATAAAGTAATAAGAATACTGACACCTGATATATCCTGATATCCTCAGTGAGGCACTCCAGTCTTGGATCACTCTCTAACTTTAATCCACTATTATCAAAATAGTTATACTACGAGCTTTAATTCGAAGGCTCGTCGACTTCTTACACAAGAGCTATGATCCGAAGGCTCTCCGACTTCACACAAGCTTTGATCCAAATGCTTGCACACTTCAACCTCTTATAAGATAAGTTTTAATCGTCTTACAACAAGGATGAAGATCTACAATTTACAACTCAAGAACACTTTAACACAATTTATGGATTAACAAATGAAAGATTTGGTAGAGTTGTTTGTGAATAGACCTTTGGTAGATAGAATTTTTTTGGCTCAAAATGATCAACCTTGAATAAGGGGTTCAAGGCTATTTATACAAAGGCACAAAGAAAGCAATAATGCAACTTTTTGTCGACATACAAAATTATGTCGGTATTTTGCGGAATATCGTCAGTATTTCGCATACAAACAATAACAGCTATAAATATAGTCGTTAGAAATATTTATTGTAAATGAATTTGATCGTTGAAATTCAAACAATTATGAAACGGTATTCCGTTCCGTTTTCTCCACACAGAAAGTTGTTGGAAAAACACAAAACTTTCGTCAGTGTTCTGCGAAATTCTGTCGAACTGCCCAAAAGTGGTTTTGGGTTATTTTCTACCCTTGCTTTCGATTATGCCATCCATTTTTTGTATTTACACATATTTCTAAAACATTTTACAAACTCCAGATAGACTATAGTAGGTGCAAGCTTTTTCAGAGTCTTGGACAATGGCTTGGCTTCTTTTTTTGTAAAATGATGGCTTTTTTATTTAACGGTTGTTGTCTAAAGATTAACATATCTAAAAATCTGAATACCTTTCGAGAACTTTGTGATGGAAACGAAAGTGCGAAAACCGTTCCCCAAACCAGAGAGTACCTGCGAGAGAACGAGCAAAACACACAAACCAAAATCGCGAAACACAAATCGCAGACACAGATATTTTTGACGTGGAAAATCCTTACGAAAAAAATCACGGGACGATCGGAGTCCAACCCTGAAAAGCCTCAACTAATGGAATATGAAATACACCGACTCCTTACAAACTTCTCACCGATCCAAACGGATCACCACAACTCTTTTGGAACAGAAAATAGATTATAACCACGAATAAGAAAAATAACGAGAAATACCTGAAACTGATCTCCTTCTTCGAAATGACCTACAATCCTTCTTTCTCCTCTCTAATGTTGCAATGTCACTCTTGTCTCATTTTCTCTCCTTGTTGCTATTTTTTTTTAGAGAGAGATATATTTTAGGGCCAGGAGACACCTATATATAATCTCAAACCTACAATTAGTATTCCTATTATAGATATGAATATTCAGTCCAAATCCAAATCCATTGACATATTCCTATTATATGTAGAAATATCCAATCTAAATCCATTGAGATATTCTTATTATATTTAGGAATATCCAATCCAAATAAATTGAGGTATTTCTATTATATGTAGAAATACTCAATCCTACTTCGAGATATTTTTTACATCTCCAACAATTTGTTCCTGAACACCCCGGGGAGCGCTGCCCTCTCGATCCCAATCCGCTGACCGGACAACAGAAACCCTAAGTGTTAGGCCCTGGAGACATCGTGGATGGTTAAGAGAAATCTTGTGGGATGATGTCATATTTGGTCCATCATAATTTCTTTATTGTATATGTGCATAATTGATTTTGCTTATTATTTTTCTACAAATACATGTTAAACGAACAAATAAATACGCATGATAGCAAATATGATACTTTTAATGCACATAGGACAATACTATGTTTAAGTATAAATACTATACTAATTATCTAATTATTAGTAATATTATAATACTAAATTTAATCGAATAACTATAATAAAAAATATAATTAGATCGTTGGAGTACCAAGATCTTCTGAAAGTGAGGAATAACCCAAAAGCCTCCCAAAAGCTTATAGATCACTAACGTAGGTTGAGGAGACTCCAGTGGACAAAGTTCAAGTTTACGAAAAGACGAGCAATCCATAATATACATGTTGCTCATTATTTACTTTGTTGAATTTCCCTATAAAAAAAACCAAATAGTTAGAGATTATGAAATTGGTTAGGGAGGGGGTACTTAGCCTCCATGCCTCTTAGTTACGTCTTTAATGTAAGAGAGAATAAAGAGCATTCACAATAATGGGAGAGCTTTCAGTATTATATTTTAATTTTAATTAAATTTTATAGTACTTAAAACTGTAGTAGACATTTTTATATATTTAAAAAATACTAAAAAGTAACGAGATATTTCAGATTTATAACATCTTCTAACTTCTCTATATTAATTGTTGGACCAATCAAAAATAACCAAACATGAAAGGAAAAAAAAAAGAAAAGAAAAAAAAAATCTTACCAAATAGGAAAAAAATATAAAGAGAAAAAAGAGGAAGAAAAAAGAAGATATTCATTTGAAATATTTATTTAGAGTGTATTATTGTGTGTGGATATTATAGAGATATTCCAAAAATAATAATTTATACACTTTTTAATAATTTAAAATATATGTTTGGAATGTTCTACTGTGAATGTTCTAAGATAACCAAATTCAGATGTAAAGGTAAAATTGTATGAAAAATAACTTCAAATATTTTAGTTGTTAAGAATTTATGGAGCACTGAATCCCTTATTTGATTTTATTTCATATATATATATATATATATATATATATATATATATATATATCACATGCAATATTTATATTACTCTAAAACAAATTTAGATCATGTGCATTCAATTAAGAAATGATCGATGAGATTGAAAAAAAGAAAAATAAATGATCGATGTTGTCATATTCTACTAGTGCCCCCCCTTGTAAATAGGGGTACATCCCCCACTCTTTAGTACTGGAAAATATGATATTATAGGAAATTCAAATCTTATAATTATTATAGTTTTATTTGCAAGAAATGTTCTAATCTAAGAGTTTTTTTCTTTTCTTCTTCTTCTACTATTATATAATTTTAGTTGACGATGCTATCTTCGTTTGAAATTAAGCTTAATTACCTTTATTGTCTATGAAGTACTTTCCATTTGAATCCTCCTTACCAAAAAAGGATGAACAGTCTAAGTGGGTTTTACTCACCAATGACAAAGGGTAAAAGTATCTATAATGGATTTTACTTCTTTGTATTACATGGCCGGCTCCAGGAAGAGACGGACTAGGCAACCGCCTAGGACCTCCTCTCCTAAAGGGCCTCAATATTTTAAATTTTTAATCATTAAAAATAGAAATTCATGATATATTAAGACTGCAAGTCTATGAAAGGATCATTTCCGTGTTCGTTATTCCCCTTTTTAGACGTCGGAGTTACTTAATTTATTGGATCTTGATGATAATTTACGCGTATTCAAAACTAATTATATTGTCTTTTGGATTTATTGGATTTTTTGAATTTTGAATTATAAAAAAAATTACAGAAAATTTACTGTAGCGAAATAAATTTATATTAAATTTATTTAAACGAAATAAGTTTAAAAAAATTTAAAAAAAAATCACGGTCCGCCAACAGTGTTGGCGGAAAACTAAATTAGTGTACACGTAAGCAAGAAAACAAATAAAAAAAAAAAAACGTGGGCCCCACGGCCAATTTCCGCCAACAGAGTTGGCTGAAATTGGGGGGGGCCAATTTCAGCCAACTCAGTTGGCGGAAATTGGCCCCGTGGGGCCCACGTATTTTTTGTTTTGGTTTTGTTTGGTTTGGTTTGGTTTGGTTTGGTAGTTTGGTTTGGTTTTTTCGTTGGTTTATTTTAATTAAGTTATATTTATTTTTGTTTTATTGATTTAGTTTAGTTTAGTTTTGTAATTAGATTTAAGTAAATTTATTTTAACGAAATAAAATTAAAATAAATTAATTGGAAAGAAATATTTAGAAATATTTTTTTCGGAAATTTGTTTCCAAAGCATCAAAATTTGTATATATTACATCTAAAGCATAAAAGTACGAAAAAAATATCAATATGAATTGGACGTTTATATTTATAAATATTATATTTTTATCGTAAATTTTTTCGTCGTTAACCGACGTTAAAAAATAATAACATTAAAAATCTGTCGTAAGACTATTACGTCTGCCGTCGAGCAGACTTCGAGCGGCCATAACTACTTGTTTTTAAATCGTTTTTCTTTAAATAATAAGTTGATTTGTATGTTTTCGACGAAAGTAACACAAATCATGTAGAAAAAAAATTTATCCGAAACAAGACGCATATGTTACAGGCAAAAATATAAAAAATAAAACTTTAAAGTATCATAACTTTTGACTGGGAGATCGAAACAAGCTCCAGTTTGAGCCAAAATGACCGTATGGAAAAGTACTTCGGGATAAACAGTTTCACCGTTTGACGGACTTTCCAAATTTTTAGAATCGTCAAAAAACGATGTTTCGACCTCTAAATTTGACTTTCAGTAATATTATTTTTGAATATTTAAAATTTACTGTAGTGAAATAAATTTATATTGGATGTGGGGGCCCACGGATTTAAAACGATGTTTCGATCTCCAAAAAATTTTTTAGAAACATTTTAATTAATTATTTTATGTCTATTATGAAAAAAACTAATAAAACAAAATAAATAATCAAACCAAACCAACCAAAACAAACCAAATAAAAAAAACTAAATAAAAAAATATTGCTTTGGAAACAAATTTTGTTTTGGAAACTAAATAAAAAAAATATTGCTTTGTCTAAATAAAAAAAATATTGTTTTGGTACAAATTTTGCTTTGGAAACAAATTTCCGAAAAAAATATTTCTAAATATTTTTTTCCAATTAATTTATTTTAATTTTATTTCGTTAATAAATTTACTTAAATCTAATTACAAAACTAAACTAAACTAAATAAATAAAACAAAAATATAACTAATTAAAATAAACCAACGAAAAAACCAAACCAAACTACCAAACCAAACCAAACCAAACAAAACCAAAAAATACGTGGGCCCCACGGGGCCAATTTCCGCCAACTGAGTTGGCTGAAATTGGCCCCCCCCAATTTCAGCCAACTCTGTTGGCGGAAATTGGCCGTGGGGCCCACGTTTTTTTTTTATTATTTGTTTTCTTGCTTACGTGTACACTAATTTTGTTTTTCGCCAACACTGTTGGCGGACCGTGACTTTTTTTAGAAAATTTTCAAAGTTATTTCGTTTAAATGAATTTAATATAAATTTATTTCGCTACAGTAAATTTTCTGAAAAAATTATATAGAGGGATGGGGATCTCATTTTGAGGACTTATCTAGGACCACCAAAATGCTAGAGTCGGCCCTTGTAGGAGGGTGGTACCAAAGTAACTATGTCATTTATTTATTTACATCATTTTAATTTGTATACATAAATTTAGGAAGATCGCTATGGGTTGGATGAGTGATTTCATTGTAATATATGTCTTTTCTTCTTGAGTGTGGTGAGAGGGTTGAACCTATTAGAGCAAATGGTTCAACGTTGGTTTTGTCAATCTTATAATTTCAGCTGAGTTATATAGATTGAGATTTGTCTAGGTGACGTAGTCACCACCATATACGTTGTCTTTATCTGTACTTGGTGTTCGTTTGACGGGGGTTGGTTATCTCAAGTGGGTTGACCTAAGTTTCTGCTACGGTCAGTTTTAGATACGGTGTCGAAGCGCTTGAAGGGAGTGTCCGATCCTAACGTCTGGTATCAGACTTTTGGCTCTGGGGTCTGATCCCCAAGAACTGGTATTAGAGATCTCAAGTTCGCAAAAAAGTGCAACTAAGTCTATGGAGCAGATGAACACACGTTTGATCACCCTCATAAGGGAAAATGGACGATTTGGAAGCCAAGGATGGAGGATCTACTATGACGCAAGGACTTGCATGGTGTAAACCCCCTGATTTTTTTAAAGTTTTAAAAACTGGATTTTTCAGAATTTTCTGGAATTTTCTGGGAATTTTCTGTAATTTAAAAACAGGATTTTAATTATTCAATGATTTTTAAATGATAATAAACAATATTAAAATATTATGAAAATAATATTTTTGGGTGTAAAATGAAAAATGGACTTAGGACAATTTTTCTGGAATTTATTGGGCCCCGGACCTATTTTTAATCACCTAAAATCAATTATTTATTTATTATTTATTTATCTGTTTATTTATTTATTTATTTATTAATAAACCCTAAACCCCCAGCCCACCGGTCCGGCCCATTCCCTCGGCCCAACCGGCCCAGCCCGAACCCGTTTAGCTGTCGGGTCGGGTCGGGTCCACCCGCACCCGCCGCCCGACCCGCCCGAGAACCCCATCTCCCTCCCCCGCTCTGCACGACCCGCCTTCTCCGCCGGATCCGCCGGCCGCGCCACCCGCCGCTCTGCACGCCGGCCACTCCCCCACGACCCCCCCGCGCCTCCGTCTTCTCCGCCACGTCCCCCGCCTCACCCTGTCGAGCCCCCGCCTATAAAACCCCCGCCCGACCGACCTCTCCGCCACCACCACGAACCCCCCCGACCTCCACCGCCATAGCCACCACTCCGCCGTGCCGCCACCGCCCGCCCTAGCTCCGCCTCACCTCGCCGCCGTGAGCCGCCCAGCCTTCCTTCCCCTTCCTCCCCTCTTCTTCTCCCCCGCAGCAGCCGCAGCCCCTCCGCCCGCTGCTCCGGCCACCTCCGGCCCCCGCGCCGCCTCCGCCCTTCCTCGCCGGCAGCGCCCGTGCCCCCTCCGGCCGACCTCCCCCACCGCAGCGCCGCCGATCTCCGGCAGGAGCCCTGAACCCTAACCCTAACCCTAAAGCCCCAATTCCCCCTCCCGTGTCCGACACAGGACACGTGTCCTGTGTCGAGTCGGACACGATTCGACCCTGGTTTTTGGGTCCCCTTCAGGTGCGTGTAACTTTTTGCTCGTAGCTCCGTTTTTGATTCTGCAAATTGCATTGCGAAGTCTGTATGACCCTCTCGGTGTCCGGACAAACTGTTCGGGGCATCGCGTCCTGTGGTGATCGCACACCGCGATCCAAAAACAGGAAAAACCAGACCCTGTTTCACCCCGGAACTGAGTACGCCCCGCCAAACGGGACGACTTGGTCGCGCGCGGTCTTCACAGATACGTGCGCATCGTCGATACGGACGTGTGGGATTTCGCAGAAGTCGATTCGGGTGTGCGTGCACACCGGAATCAACGCGTATCCGCGGACATCGCCCCATATCTGTACTTTCTGGAACGTGCCCTAACTTTGTGTACACACGTCGGATCGAGACGAAACTTACGCCATCGGACTCGTAGCAATACACTGGTCCTGTGGGTCAAGTTTGGTTCGATTCTGAGAATGTTGACGAAATCGCGTGTCGTGGGCCCCACAAGCCCCGCTCGACGGGCGATTTTGTGATCGGCTCATCGGAATCCAATTCTGAAAGTTCCGTTGGGTTCGTATCATCGTTTCTGACCTGTTGACACTAAGTTTGGTGAATTTGGAGACCTTTGACCCGGACGCATTTTTCGGTGCAAAGCGGGCCCACCGGTGGACCCCGTTTTGGTCCGAAACTGCCGTTTTTGCCCTTGTCTCCAAATTGGACCCAAGGACAGGCATTTTTAGCTGATTGATATTTTCTGGATCTGATGGTGATGTTTGTTACAGCAACCGGAGTACCGCCTGCAATTCCTGCCGAAGTCAGAACTGCAAACCGAGCCGGAACCACAGACAAGTGTACCTTGCCAAAACTTGCAGCTTTGCTACCTATTTCCTGGACTTAGTTATACATCAGTGGGCAAGTAAAGCTTGCCGTTTCTCAGATATTCCTGGTTATAGTATTTTACTTGATTTCTTGTAGATGCATATGTGAACTTGTTTAACTGCTCAACCCAGGACACCGGACACTATTCCTGTGACGGAATTGCCTGAGATATACCTGGTGATTCCGTATAGGATATATTTTCATGTCATCTACAGTTTACATGCTTAGATTCTATCCTGATTCATTGTATTAGTTCAATCTTGCGTGACTTGTACCTGTGATATTCTGGAACTGTGACGTGAGATTTCATGGGGTGGGGAGAGTATTATCATATCAAGGCTGAATATAATATAATATAAATACTTTTATCTGGCGGTGCCTTAGACTCTGGTACAGAGCTTTGGTTCCTTACTGGCTCTTCGAGAAAATACTGCTATGGTTTCTTCGACACTGATCCTGTAGTAGTCTCAGCCTGAGTATGACTAAAACTCTCACTTGCATATCACTAGCTGGTTTACATATTTACCCTGCTGTTTCATTATTGCCGCACTGCATATATTTTGGCTTGTATTTTCTGTACCTTGTTATGTCCCCTGAGGACCTGGAATGGACTATGTCCCCAGGTATAGCCGAGGAGAACTACCCCGAGGTATACGGTACAGGAGCACTCCTTGGAGCAGAACCCGGAACCGAGGACGAGATAGTTGCAGAAGACTTCTCCTGAGCACCGGCTTCATATACACAGTATTTCCATTTCAGTATTTTATTTCCTGTCTTTCTTCTTAAATGTAACAGAATAATTCTCGGATTTGTTTCCCGAGATAACCTTATTTAATATTGCTTATTTATTTCCATTGCAATATTTTTGGCATTAATTTGTATTGTTCTGTGGATGAGATTAGAAATACCTGAGACTTGTAACATATTATTGCTAGACTACAGCTTAAGCATGCCCTGATGGATCTATTAAATTGGGTTGTCCATCGGTGCGTGCTGCTGGCCATTGCTCACGTGCTCAGTCCCTCGTCATTTTGGGACTGGGGCGTGACACATGGTCCGTTGGAGGGCGACAGTGCCAAACCATCAAACAAAGCTGCTAAGGACTGAAAACGATTGGATCGAAAGGCCGTTGGATTCATCCGCCAATGGCTGAACGATTCAGTATTTTACCACATCCATGGAGAGTTCGACAAAAGCATTATGAGAGAAGCTGCATTCATTGTACAAAAGGAAGACGACTGACAACAATGTATTTTTTATTCGCTAACTCGTCAACTCGAAGTACACCGAGGGTGCCTTGGTGGCACAACATATGGACGAGGTTCAGGGTATTATCAATCAGCTGTCTACAATGAAGATGGTGATTGATGATGAACTTCAGACCCTTCTGCTTTTGAGTTCTCTGCCGAAAAGCTGGAAGATGTTGGTGGTGTCGGTGAGGAACTTTTTACCAGATGGAGTTGTCATAATGGAGGCAGTCAAAAGTAGTTTGTTGAATGAGAAGGTCTGGCGTAAGCAAGTTGAATCATCGCAGGATTTCGCTATGGTGGCTTCCTACGGGAAGGAAAGACCCAAGTCACAAGCGAGGATAGGGGGAGTTCTCGGGATCTTGCGATTGTGGACCGCAAGAATTGCTGCTATCACTGTGGAAATGGGGTCATATCAAGAGGAACTACATGAAGCTCAAAGCTGAGAAGGCCAAAGGCAAGAATGATCAGGAAGATCTCGTGGAAATGGGAGATATTATCATTGTAGCGACCGACGCAGATGAACCATATATCATGTGTCATGATGGCGATTGGGTCATGGACATGGGGGCATCGTATTACGCCACTCCACATAGGAGGTTCTTTACGTCATACCGAGTTGGTGGATTTGGACGTGTGAAGATGGGCAACAAGGAGACGACTATAGGCATCTTTGATGTGTACTTGACAACGGAGCTTGGTGAGAACCTTGTTGTCAAGGGTGTGTGACATGTACCGAGTTTGTGCTACAACTTGATTTCGGTAGGGAGGCTAACGCATAATGGCTCTCGCAACGTGTTTGGGGACAAAGACTGGATGCTTACGAAGATTTTCCAACAGTTGGCTCGAGAAGATTTATGTTGTGGTATGTACAGGCTAAAGCCGTTGAGTTGTACATATATACATGCCACAAACATCGGATGGAGGCTCAACGGGTGTTCGACATGAGTTAGTGGATCATCGAAAACTTGCTGAGGAGGGTCTTTGAGATGTTTTAAGGGATATGGAGGTTTTGGTTCGTCGAGACAAAGTGACGAATGATCATGAGCTAAAGATTGAGGGTCAGTCTATCGATCCCATGATAGCTGGTCGAACTCCAAGTGGGGGGGGGGGGTTGTTCCATGGATCCGGTTTTGGTGACGGGTGGTTTTCCAAAGCTTCACAGAGCGATATTGGTTTCAGCAGTTCAAAGCTAGGAAGGAGATCAAGGTGTGCAGCAAACTAAATCAAAGGCAAGTGCATCTCCACTTGCACAATTTTGGGAGAGCTGCGTGTCTTTGACGGCATGCACAGTGCATGATGTTCTACTTGAGGATGCATGTGTACGGGAGAGCTTTAGTGTCAGACAGGAAGGTGGGCATGTTTATGAGTCTGAATCTCGGAAGAACGGTACTGTCCTCTTGGTTGGGCCAGCCAAGTGTGAAGAATCTCGTCGGAATGGCAATACATTTCGGTAAAAGACGGAAGTCGAAGGCAGACATCCAAGACTTATGGTGAAGCTGATCGTTAGGGACTTCAGTCTTGGCTGTGTCATTGATATCGGCAGGATCCTAGTGGTGCAAAAGGTGCTACAGATGACAGCTAGCATCGACGTGACTATTAATAAGCTAGAGACGAAGGAAGATTTAAAACAGCTCGGGGGATCAGAGATCGGTGGCATAGGGAGCAAGAACTCTGTCGTGGGACGACATGCATGGAGTCCAGTTGAGGAGCCACGGGGTTAACACCCTCTCATCAGACTAGAGGGGGAGTATGTTGGGTCCAGTCTGGATTTGGTAACAATAAATTTTAGTGCCCAAATATAGCAATGATTTAATTTAATACGATTTGGAAATATACATTAATTTTATTAGATTTACAAATTTGTATCAAATATCTAATTTGACCATATTTGGACGTCCATAATTGGTGCTTGCTATTTTAGGTAAATTATTTTCTATTTTAGGATTTTTTATTTAGGAATTCCTATCACCTAAACTAGGGTTTCTCAACTATATATATGGGTTGAGGGTAGAGGCACAAAGAAAGAGAACAAGTGAAGATTCATGGTGCTTGTCCACATGAGATCAAAGAAAAAGTCTATACTTTGCTCTTAGGGCTCGCCCTCCAAGACATAAGGAAGAGAGAATCTGACCGAGGAGTCATCTTTATCGTTTAGGGAGATCGCTACGGGTTGAGTGAGTAATTTTATTCTAATTTTTGTCTTTTCTTCTTGAGTGTGGTGAGGGGGTTGAACCTATTATGGCAAAGGGTTCAATATTGGTTTTGTCAAACTTGTAATTTTACCTGAGTTATATAGATTAGGATTTGTCCATGTGACATAGTCATCGCCATATACGTTGTCTTTATCTGTGCTTGGTGTTTGTTAGACATGGTTGGTTATCTCAGGTGGGTTGGCCTAAGTTTTCGCCATGTTCAGTTTCAGACACGATGTCGAAGCGTTTGTAAGGCATGTCCGATTCTAACGTCTGGTATCAGACTTCTGGCTTTGGGGTCTGATCCCAATAGGGCGATCTTGTAGATCTTTGTATGTAAGGATGTGTTCATCAAAGAACGTCTGAAGGAATCTTTATTAAGAATTTTTTTGTCTAAAAGATTATAAATCACTAACATAGGTTGAGGAGATTATAGGGGACAAAGTTCAAGTTCATCGAAAGATATATACAAATCCTTGTTGGGGCTTATTGGGTTTGTCCATTCACGTTCTTGTCTCACCATTCAATTTTGAGGTAAACCTCACATATATGTATTTCAATATTTGATTATCTGTCTATTGACTTGCATACATGTGATGTGTTAGCTCAAGAATTAAGTGTGGTATGCAATTTTACTAGTGGGCAAGGTTTAAATCACACAACCAACATTTGTTTTTATCATAATTTCTTAGAAAAATTCTTTCAAAGTTAGGCGCCTCAAATTCAAGTGTGAGTGACGCTTTAATTGTGCACTTCACTTTAGTGCGGCAACCTCATGATTGGCTACACAAGTTGGTTAATGATCGCGTCGGGCGCAGTAGCCTCGCAGTAGCCTCACATCTAGCCAAGCGGTTGGTGATGCAGGGTTGAAGCACGTGTTTGGACACTCGAGTTGGCTGCACAATTAGCTCAGCGTGCGAGCTTTGCCGCTAGCAAGCCTCGTTGTAGGCATCGTTTCTCTAGTGTTTGAACTCTTATGTCTATTTAGTTTGTAACTAATCAGTTAAAGGAGTTGTTCCTTTTGATTTGCTGCCATTACAGATGAATAATTAGTTGCCTAACTGATCAAGTAATGATTCTCCTATATGAAGAGCATACCATTACTTGGTTTAAAGGGAACTCCTTGAACAAAGAAGAGATAACAAGAGAGAAATATTTCTAGCAGTTAGTGCTTTCATACTTAACGCAACAATGCTCATTTGAGAGCCTTAGCTCCAATACAATAACACTTTGTCTGATAGAGGGGTTTATAATACAAGAGCGTCCCAAAATTTTATTTGCAACTTAGTGCATTCGAGACTTGATGGTTCCTGGGATCGAATCGTCGGGCTATGGTGTAATCTCACTTTGAGTAATGATGGTTCTGACTACCCCATCAGGCTGATTTGCTAACTTTGTTAGTATATCTTTAGCAGTTTTTACTGCTCACTTTTGTTAAAGCAGTTTACACAGCTTGTAATCATCATATTACTTTGTCTTTAATTTATAATCAGTTTCTGGTTTAGTTCTTGGACTTGTACGAGTTTCAACAACAATCTCAAAGCAAGATTCCCGTTATTCGCAAAGTCAGCAATAATCTCATCAAAATCCTAAATGGATGCTCGTACAATTCTTCTAGACGCTAGCTTTCACAAGCTTAAATTTTTTTATGGTGAGCAGTAAAATAACTACTTCATCCTGAATCTTCAACTCGTCAATATGGAAGTAATACTCTCTAAGTTCCTTACTAGCCGGGGTCGCTTCAATACTTATATGTACTATAAGAAGATAAAAGTAAAGCTAGGAGATCTTATGCACTTCATTTGCATTCAAGATGAACCAATAAACAGATCAAAATAGACTATCTATCCAAACAGTTTGCTAAAAAAACATTGTCTAATTTGGAGATCAGAAAGACAAGAAGAAATCCACTTTCAACAAAAGAAAGGATTTCAAGAACTTGAAGGTGAAGTCAACTACATCAATTCATAGACCAAGGAAGAGGCAATATGCTTTAATTTCTACAAGAACGGAAAAGGGACTACAAGTCCAAACTATAGAAGGAACACAAGTAATGTGAGCTTAACCGGATTGCTATGGTCTCATAGGTAGAGACATCAACAATTGATACTGATTGGTGGGTAGATACCGAGCCTCATGTCATATGTGTACCATAAAGGACTTTTGGGTAAAATATAAACCTTCTTCGAGAAGTTAACGATGGAAAACAAGTCTCAAGTTGAAGTGAAGGGTGTCAGGACACTGGTGTTAAAGCTGACTTCAAAGAAGTTACTTAGTTTGCAAAATATGAAGCATGCGCCTGTTGTCGCTAAGAACCTATCATATATGTTTTCTAAAACTTCATTATAATACTAATATTTTTAAGAGAATTTTTTATTATAATTTTAGTATAATTTTTACAAATGTAGAAGCATAGAAAATGCTAAGATCTAAACCCACTATTGAGTGTAAAAGAGTGTCACTCTTAAAAAGAGGCAAATATGCTTCTAATCAATTTTTGCGCAGGGTGTCTCGGCGCTAAAATTTAAGCAATCAACTATGTTGAAGAGTCACTCAGCTATAAAAGCTTCTCCTATTATTGTCCATGCTATAATTTTTATAAACTACAAAGGATGCCCTATACAAAAATCTCTCCACAAAGAATTTCTCGTCGTGGAAGACAATGGTTGCATAGAGAAGTCGTTATAGTGTGAAGGCTATAAATACGTCGATTTTATGCAGCCAAGGCATCAAAAGCATCGATTCTTGAGCACTTGAGCCTCCTTGCTGCTACATTCTACTCTCCACAATATTTGAGAGCCTAGAGCACTTAGCAAGCATCCCATCTTTGCATCGGATAGTCAACGGAGCATAGCGATCATGCACCGATCGAGTTCTCCATCGCTGCAATCTCCATGTCCCTTCTCTAGTACTTAGATTTTTTTTAAATTACAAAGTTTTGTAACAAGAATTATTTGTACTTAAAATTTTTTTGTAAAAGAAATTATACACTTTCTTTTATCAAAGAAACAAATGGCCACTCTGCTAGGGACATCCTTCACCACAATCGAGAAAGATGTGACATAATCCAACATCATAAAGATGTGAATTGTGCAAGAAATACTGGTTGTCGAGTTCAACCAACAAGCTTTCGAAGAGATACTTTCTTAGGGGTATTCAAGCCCCTCATCTATACTGAAGTCACAGAAGAACAATAGGGACTGGTTGTCCAAACCAAGTTTCTTTCTTCTTGGACTACAACTTCTTGTAAAGTAGTAGCCGCCTCAGTGCTTTTAGTGTTCTCCGGTAAATCTGTGAGAATAATGTTCTTGTGCATGGCAAACTTATCCTCATGTAATTCAATATAGTGAGACTCAATGATTTGATTTAATTTGATTCTAAATTAAGGAATCTTTGAGCGTTACTCTTTTCAGCATAATCCATGAATATTGTCTTAATAGTATTCATTCCTCCTTTTGAATCTTGATGTCGAAAAGCTTCATATATGCCAGACATCCACACACTCAAATAACATTCAAGTTGGATTTGACCTTGAACCGGAGTTCATAAGGAGTGATGTCTGACTATGCGAACGACACTGTTGAGAATAAAATTGGTTGTTAGCACAACTTCTCCCCAAAAGCAGTTTGGAAGACCAACTGTCAACAACATAGAGTTCATTATCTCTGCCATGGTACAGTTTATCCTTTCTACTACTCTATTAAATTAGAGGGAATATACAGAGCTATTATTTCATTGACAATTCTATATTCTTTACAGAACAATGTGAATTCAAGAGAACGATACTCTACACTATGATCGCTTCTAAGTCTCTTAATCTGTTGCCCAATATGATGTTCAGCCTCAACCTTAAAGTCTTTGAATTTCTCGAACGTTTCATCTTTTGTTTTTAGAAGATTGATAAATGCGTACTTCGAAAAGTCGATGAAGGTAATGAAATATTTTATTCTTGCCTTTGTGCAGAAGTGTCACGCCCCGATTACGTGGAATCGATAGTCGTCCTCCGGGCGTGATGCCGTTTGTGCCTAAGTTGCGCTACACACAAGGCCATGGTATTTAATAAAATGAGCAGACATTCAGAGTACGCAAATAATTGAACAATATTGAAAGAAAAAAAAGTTTTTTTATTAATAATGAACATTATTTACAAACTCTTGAACAAGTACAAAAGTTTGCCTCACGGACTTACAAAATCGGACAAAAAATGAGATAGTTGTCCCATACATTACATCATTTTGCTATTGTCTTGCCGTGGAGCTGCATAAGATATGTGCACGACCTCTGACACGCTTCAAAAGGGCATGAACATGGCACGCCTGTAGATAGACTGGTTGGGAAGTCGCCTTAGCTCTTCCCAGGATCGCCTTAGTGTGGAGAACGTGTTGCAACGAATGGTTAGTACATCAAAATGCACTGGTGAGGGCGATCTAACCCATCTATCCCAAATTAACACGTTATTCAAGCATGCAAGTTATTATGTGGTCTTTAAATCTTGCCTTAATTCAAGTTACATGCATATTATAGATTTGAAACGACTGAAATAAATGCATCACCGTGCGGTAACTTTTACCTGCCGTCGACTTAATCCACCTGCACAAGATTTACCATGTTCTTTCCTGCCAAGAAGATATTATTAGATTGAATTGTTACATTAAATGGAGGGGTTACTGGCTCGATGCCATAGTGGACAAGTTATAGTCTCTGTATGGAAATAGTATGTAACACAGGTAGCGGGCCCCGCTACAGACCATCTCCCCGAGTAAGACGACTATCAGAATGTTTCGTTCGAATTGGATCGGTCCCAATGCCTCAGTGACCGTCCGTAGAAACCAGAAATCTTGTGCACAAGTTTTCCGTGACCAAGCGTCATATATAATTTAAGTTATCAAACGAAGCAGTTCAAGACAACATAAATAAGGAAACAAGCAACACGACATAATCTAAATAGCATAGACTTCCTATTCAAGTAAATCACATAGTAAGAAGTGTTCTACACATAGCACAGTAACAAAAGAATATATTCTATCTAGAATTGAAATGAGATAAGATCACATTCTAAGCGAACTAGCATGTAATAGTGTAATCATTCACAAATCGGTTGACAAGCATCAAGTATTCTAAGTCTATTCTATTTTTATCTTGATATCTTTTAGTTATTATGGTATCGTTGATCTAAATAATATCAAGAGAACAAGATTATTAGGTATGAAGACTTAGAAGAAGGATCAACTAATCAAAGTATAGCTACTCACAAGTTAATGGAGAGATAAAATGAAGGAGGTTCTTTAAGACTCCGCTCGTGCGACGCCTACACGATCACCTACATTGCCACGAGAAGACGATCAATACCTCTTCTTCACTTTTTCCCAAAGTTCGAAACGAAAGAAAAATTCAACAAACAAAAATAATAAAATCCATCAAAACTGTTCAAGAAAACGCAAGTTCAAAAATCAACTCGAAAGCAACAATGCGGCATCAAAAAAGCAAGAAAACTTGCATCGGAGAGGTCCCTCTTAACTCTGCCACTATGTCCGACCTCGGGACTGTAAAAGCATAAAAATGCGTTTCTTGAAGATGACGCAGTTTTCTACAAAGAAACTAAATATAGGAAGGATGACGCACTTTCTTTCTGTTTCAAAGGATGACGCACTTTCAAGATGCTTTCGTCAACAAAGATAGGCACACAAATCGCGTATCTGCTTTCCCCCCGATCATTAAATACGATAAATCTGACAATAGTTGAGGATGTTTGAAGTCATCATTATAGCTGAGCTACGATACGCAGACCCAGATTATCGTTTGGCGGTCAATACGAATCAACTTCTTCAAAGTGCTCTGTAAGACCAACTTCTTCAAAGTGCGTCGTAAGGCCAACCTCTTCAAAGTGCGCCGTAATGACAACCTCATCAAAGTGCGCCATATGGCCAACCTCTTCAAAGTGCGCCATCATGGCTACTTCCTCAAAAGTACGCCATCATGACTATTTTCTCAAAAGTGTGCCATCATGGCTACTTCTTCAAAAGTGCGCTATCATGATTACTTCTTCAAAAGTGCGCCATCACGGCTACTTCTTCAAAAGTGCGCCATCACGGCTACTTTTTCAAAAGTGCGCCATTATGGCTACTTCTTCAAAGTGCGTCATAAGGCCAGCTTCTTCAAAAGTGCGCCATTATGGCAACTTCCTTAAAAGTGCGCCATCACGACTACTTCTTCAAAAGTGCTCCATCATGGCTAATTCTTCAAAAGTGTGCCATCACAGCTATTTTTACAAAAGTGCGCCATCACGGCTACTTCTTCAAAAGTGCGCTTGTATAGCCAATCTTTCCAAAAGTGCGCCAGTCTCCAGACCACTTCTATAGTGCATCTACGATCCTAACTGACAAAAAGAAGTTACGATTACGTATCCTACATGATATATTCCTCGTGAAACGTATACAAATAGCTGTCCTATGACCTACGCTTTCCTCGTATAGGCAGCCACGTGTCAAGAAGGCAGCGAGTTATGCACCCACTCTCTAGATCGTGGGATGTCATCTCATCAAAAGTGTGCTTACAGTGCGAATTGTCCAAAGTAAGTGCACACTGTCATAACTGCTCTAAAATCCTATAAATATAGGATCATTATGTACATTATAAAGGCGAGAATTTTAAGTCTTTGAAGTTCAAGAATAGAAGGAGAGAAATAGAAGCTTGTCGTGCCGTTATTGCCAAAGCTTTCTTATTGTCCAACTCTTCAAGTTATTCACAACATCTTTGCATTTTTTTATCGTCGTATAGTCCAAGGAGTAAAGTAATCATTTGCAGATCAGATCTCTACAACTATACTTTTCCAGAATCAATTGTACTTAGATTCTTATCTAGGATCATTTGTACTTTTTTTTAATAGTTTGTAATTGTAAACCCCCCCGACCAATTCAGGGTTAATTTGAATTAAATCAATAGACTAGGATTAATTTAGAACTAATGGATTAATGTGCGTCCATTATACGTCTTAATACACCTTGTCATTGCTTCGAGGTTGGAGCCTCCACCAGTAGTATCTTCAACCCAAAGTCACGAACATCTTTTAGACGTGCCAGACTACCCCTCTGACCATTGTGCAACCTCAGATACTCGTTATTGCGTCTCGTCTTAGCCACGCAACATTTCTTAAGAGAACGCCTTGCATTTATTAATTTAATTAAATTTGAGGCCAATTTTACCTCAATCAAACCTAACCAAGTCCATATGCACTTTGTGTCACGCCCCGATCTCCCGCAGGCAAATCGGCCGTTCCCGCTAGGTGAGAATCACCACGACAGCGCTCCCGCGGAACGATCGTTTTGACCCATCCGGGCGTGATGCCGCACGAGCGTGAGCCACGCCCGTGCAAGGCCGTGGTCCATTGGCTGGCGGTAAGAGTTTTAAGCCACAGAGTCGTACAGATTGTCCGAGTGCAGCGGAGTCGTAAACCTATAGCGATTTGGTAACAGGTTCACTGAGTTGACAATATAGCGGAAGCATTGAATAACACAAGTTGAAGTAAAGCATCTCTTTTATTGATATAAACAAGTGTTACAGGTGGCACTTAGCCGAGATTACAAGTCGCTCAAGCCTCTCTCTCTGAAACAGTAAAAGCGTGCCAAGTGGCTACAATTGTAGAATGATTGTACAGGCGATGTTCAGGCGATGTTCACAACATTATGTCTTCTATATGTGCTTCAGTTCCGGACGCGCCGTTGCTTCGGAGTGATCTCCACACCTTAACACGCACGAAGGAGGCATCCACACCGAACGAGGTTCTCTCGCACCCTGCATACAAACTGGTGGATTATCAGTACATTGAATGCACTGGTGGGGAAGCTACTCGCCCGCTCGACAAATCCAAACACGTAATACAGGTTCCGTGCACCAACTATTAAGTTGTCTTTCTAGTTGCCTTGGGATCAGTTTCATGCAATATTTGAATAGCCTAGTTCGTGGGGCAGTACGCCGTGCAACATGAGAGGAAATACGGCGAGACTTACCATCTGGCCTTCCCTATCCAAGGCAAACATTATTAATTCATACACGGGCAAGTATAAACATTCAGGGGCATTCATAAAAAATGAAAACCAAGCAATAGCATATGCAACACAAGAGTCGTTATGTCCAGATCATTCAGGTGTTCAGTTGTTCATTGATGCGATGCAATGACTCACATACGGATAGACGCTAAGCGAGGATGACTTATCTATATGAACATGTGTCGCTGGCATAGCCATAAAGGACCGTTTATAGTCTTTGAACAAGGGTGGTATGCAACAAAGCAAATGAGGCGCTCCATGCCATCCTGTCTGCACGTGAGACTATCGTGCAATTCCATCCGGATCGGAACGGTCCCAATGCCCCGGTAACCGCCCGTGTAACCTAATGACCTTATTTCCAAGTTGTCTGCGACATGCAGGTCAGGGCCATTCCAAATACATAACTTGATATGATAATCCATAATTCATGATCTGAAATGAGCGTTTGCTCCAAGAGCTGAGATTCGTGGATTTGTTACATGACGTGATTCTCGTTCAGATATAAACTTGATGGGATTATCATTCAGTTATACGTGACATAATTCTCGTTCAATATTTATTTACCCTGATGTGTGCCCCTAGTTCGGGGATTGCCTTGGAGACCCAATGGTCCCGGATACTTGCAGGTTCAATTGCATAGAAGGACTATTTGATAGTCTCCTGGCTAACAAGAATGCATGTACAATACAATAACGTTAAACATTCATAAGCAGGCAAGCATGCGTTTCTAAGGAACATAAGTAAACACGTTTGCTCGGACCCGAAGGTAAGCCGAGAGATAAAACCGTTAGGGACTTAGCATGCGAGGGTCTGAACATAAGCAGTATTTCAATTTCCATGTTCTAGCATGAGCAATACAAGTTGGGATTATTCCCTTAGCTAGGTGCATTGTATTCTTATTAGCATGCAGGGGCTGATCCACCTAGCGACTAGCATGAATATTCCAGATTTTATGTGTCCTGGCTAAGCAAAGACAAGTTCACCGTAGCCACCCACCTTAGCGATGATTCACCTCGGTAGAGCGATACATCAAGCGAGCCTCTGAAAGCCTAAGCTGGATTCCGGTAGGGACCAGTTTGGATATCCTTTGCTTCTCGTTTGAGGCAAAGCGGGTCGGGACAGTTGTACTTTTGCCGTTTGAGTCGGCAGTCCGCTAGAACGGAACGGGGTGTTACATCCTACCCAACTCAGAAAAAGTCTCGTCCTCGAGACTTACTGAGGACAAGCAGTAATCTAGGGTTGAGGCAATCCTAGATAAGTCGTTGTACTTATTTTATTTGGATATTCATTTGTACAAGCATCGAGATCGGCATATCGCTTAGTCTGGATCATGCACACTTTCGAAGTGCACTTCTAGCGTGAGCACGTCAACCAGCTTAGTGATAGCGAAGTCTTAGCACTCGAGTTTTACCTTTTCTTAATTCTTGGATGGTGCACTAGTTCAAGGCGTCCCTCTAATAGATGCATTCAACCAAACTTAGAGTCAGTGAAATCGGACAAGCTACTAGCGATACTCTCAAGGGTTCGCATAGGTTGGCACAAAGGCCACTCGCAGCACAATAACATACAAGCAATCTTATCATTTAAAATGCATTTTGAAAGTATTTAGACTTATTGTTGGAATATTCCATCGAGGCATTGAGGGAGAGCGTGAACATAACCTACGAACGAGCTTTCAAAACTGAGATAATCGAAATGAATTCCAAAGGCGTAGAAGCCAGGCTCTGATACCAACATGTCACGCCTCGATCTCGCGCAGGCAAATTGGCCGTTCCCGCTAGGCGAGAATCACCGCGCCAGCGCTCCCATGAAACGATCTCTTTAACCCATCTGGGCGTGATGCCGCACGAGCGTGAGCCACGCCCGTGCAAGGCCGTGGTCCATTAGCTGGCGGTAATAGTTCTAAGCCACAGAGTCGCACAGATTATTCGAGTGCAGCGGAGTCATAAACGCGTAGCGATTTGGTAACAGGTTCACTGAGTTGACAATATAGCGAAAGCATTGAATAACACAAGTTGAAGTAAAGCAACTCTTTTATTGATATAAACAAGTGTTACAGGCGGCACTTAGCCGAGATTACAAGTCGCTCAAGTCTCTCTCTCTGAAACAGTAAAAGCGTGCCAAGTGGCTACAATTGTAGAATGATTGTACAGGAGATGTTCACAATATTATGTCTTCTATATGTGCTTCAGTTCCGGATGCGCCATTGCTTCGGAGTGATCTCCACACCTTAGCACGCACGAAGGTGGCATCCGCACCGAACGAGGTTCTTCCGCACCCTGCATACAAACTGGTGGATTATCGGTATATTGAATGTACTGGTGGGGAAGCTACTCGCCCGCTCGACAAATCCAAACACGTAATACAGGTTCCATGCACCAACTATTAAGTTGTCTTTCTAGTTGCCTTGGGATCAGTTTCATGCAATATTTGAATAGCCTAGTTCGAGGGACAGTGCGCCGTGCAACATGAGAGGAAACACGACAAGACTTACCATCTGGCCTTCCTTGTCCAAGGCAAACATTATTAATTCATACACGGGCAAGTATAAACATTCAGGGGCATTCATAAAAAATGAAAACGAAGCAATAACATATGCAACACAAGAGTCGTTATGTCCAGATCATTCAGGTGTTCAGTTGTTCATTGATGCGATGCAATGACTCGCATGCGGATAGCCACAAAGCGAGGATGACTTATCTATATGAACATGTGTCACTGGCATAGCCATAAAGGACCGTTTATAGTCTTTGAACAAGGGTGGTATACAACGAAGCATGTGAGGCGCTGCACGCCATCCTGTCCGCACGTGAGACTATCGTGCAATTCCATCCGGATCGGAACGGTCCCAGTGCCCCGGTGACCGCCCGTGGAACCGAATGACCTTGTTTTCAAGTTGTCCGCGACATGCAGGTCAGGGCCATTCCAAATCCATAACTTGATATGATAATCCATAATTCGTGATCTGAAATGAGCGTTTGCTCCAAGAGCTGAGATTCGTGGATTCGTTACATGATGTGATTCTCATTCAGATATAAACTTGATGGGATTATCATTTAGTTGCACGTGACATAATTCTCGTTCAATATTCATTTGCCCTGATGCGTGCCCCTGGTTCGGGGATTGCCTTGGCGACCCAATGGTCCCGGATACTTGCAGGTTCAATTGCACATAAGGACTATTTGATAGTCTCCTGGCTAATAAGAATGCATGCATAATACAATAACGTTAAACATTCATAAGCAAGCAAGCGTGCGTTTCTAAGGAACATAAGTAAACACGTTTGCTCAGACCCGAAGGTAAGCCGAGAGATGAAACCGTTAGGGACTTAGCATGCGAGGGTCTGAACATAAGCAATATTTCAATTTCCATGTTCTAGCATAAGCAATACAAGTTGGGATTATTCCCTTATCTAGGTGCGTTGTATTCTTATTAGCATGCAGGGGGTGATCCACCTAGCGACTAGCATGAATATTCCAGATTTTATGTGTGCTGGCTAAGCAAAGACAAGTTCACCGTAGCCACCCACCTTAGTGATGATTCGCCTCGGTAGAGCGATACGTCAAGCGAGCCTCTGAAAGCCTAAGCCAGATTTCGGTAGGGACCAGTCTGTATATCCTTTGCTTCTCGTTTGAGGCAAAGCGGGTCGGGACAGTTGCACTTTTGCCGTTTGAGTCGGCAGTCCGCTAGAACGGAACGGGGTGTTACACTTTGCTACATGGACCAGCCCCACCCCAACAAGGCCGGACAGGCCCAAGTCCCAAGAGCAACCCACAAATCCCTATATATATAAACACACTTTCTCTCCCTTTGAAACCCTAGATCACACCATCATCCCCAACTTCACAAACCTAGCAAACCCTAGCCGAGCCACCCCTTCACCCGAGCAACCATTCCCCCACCCCGGCCGGACGACTTCCCCGCCACCTCAGTCCGCCACCTCCACATCATCTCAGTCCACGGCTCCTCAACGCCGGACCACCCCCCAGCCGCCTACAACCGCCCTCACCCTCACCATCACCATTCCCATCATCAACATCCCCCCGCCTAACCCAAACCCGACTGCCCCGACTGCTCCCGACCGCCCACAGCACCTTCAACCACCATTGGCCTCCCCACCCCGACGTCCCCCATAACCCGGCCACCCCCAGGCATCCTTCCAATCGCCTGCCGCTGCCGCCAGACTTGTGCAGCCACCGCTGTGACGACTGCAGCTGTTGTTACTGCTGCTGCCGCTGTTTCCCACCGCCGCCGACGCCGGAGCTCCCCCGCCGGAGGACGGCCAACCAGCAAATAGGCCCCCTTCGTTCTGTCGACCAGGTACTCAACCACCAGCCTCCCTTTCTTGTATTATGTCATCATACTATCGTGTCGTCGTGTCGTACGTGGACACAAATCAATTATGTGGAACCCTAGAGATGAGTTTGTATGCTAATTTGATTTAAAATAGTAATTAATAGATAACAATTAGCCTAATAGTCGAACTTGTTATAAGCACTTATAATTCACCAAAAACGTGGGCATTTGCCTAGTGCAATTAACATGGAAATAAATGGCGGGTAATTCAACAAGGCTTAATGTAGTTTCGTAAACCGATAACGTAGAATTATTGTCTCAAGATGCACGTTAACCGAGGACAGAATGCGTGTACACCCTAGCTACGTGCACACGTGACGCTGTATTCGATCAGCCGTGATATTGCGACAGTACCTAAGAGCAGCGTGGTAAATTTGTATGTTTTTGCGTTAGTGTCTGATGTAGAATTTCTATATTATATTGTATTGTATATTAGAGTCATTGGATCAGCCAGGAGACACTGCAGGAGCAGGCTATTGGCATTCACATCTTGAGGACTCAGACAAGATATCTTGCCATATTTACTGTCTAATTTAAATTATGCATAAGTTGTATTGTATTCTTGTTGCTTTCCTTTTATACAACTGTGCGCGTCCAAGATTTACTCGGGTGCTGTTGACGGATACATCGATGATTAGTATACTTGACCTAGTTCGTAGTTGACTCACCCCATTGGAGGATACTCTGATATCTTCCGAGACCTGACACTTTTACACGTTCGTGGTAACAATTTTATATTGGGATGCGGGTTCGCGTGCTCGACTAGTTATCAGCGCGTGTGACGTGCATCACGGTTAGTAAGTAATTCAGGATTATTTCAGTATAGAGACTTGGCATTTAGATACGGAGTATGCACGTCGAGTATTCGACTTGGATATATACATTGGGCAGGGAGGACGACTAATAGGCATATGGGATACCCCACTCCTTTATACAAACACCGCACTCGACGGAGTGATATGAAAGGACGTATATATATATATATATATATATATATATATTACTGATACCACGTTCTGTAGAGTGTTGGACGTTACTTGGTGATATTACAGATACCACACTCTATAGGACGTTGGACGTTATTGTATTCCTGCGCCCGTGTTATAGGGGGCATGTGTGGCATATACTAGCCGGTTGTCACGACTGGTGAATTACGCCAACATATGTCTAGCCTACACCTTCCCATATACTCACAGTTTTTCTTACATTACATTCACTTAGATAGTAGCACACCCCTTTATTGTATTTATTTTATTTAGTATTTATATATGACATGCTTCTATGTATCTTGTTGTGTCCCTCTGAGGACCTGGTACCTTTCCAGATTTGGACGAGGCATATTACCCCACAGTGTACGGCCCAGGACAGGAGACGAGGTTCACTACAACTGAGGAGTTAGAGGTGCTACCGTCAGAGTTTCCATAATCAGTTGCTAGGCCTTCTGCTTAGGATTGGGAGCATCATCATCTAGTCAGCCGATGCCCTAGTTATTACTCCTTTATCTATTATTTCAGTACTTTTATTTTGTCATAGTAGTGGGTTTATTCCCATCAGACATTATTGGTTATACTATGATATCTTGAGACTGGTGTTTATCTTCCAACAGTTTATTTAGTACTTCTTGCTATTTTATATTGTGGATGAGATTAGATTACTTGTGGATGATACTTATATATGGGACATGTTAGTAAATAGGACAGCCTAGCACTCTTTGTTAGGATCCATTAAATTGGGACATCCTCGGAGATGTGACAGCTGGCTATTGTCACGTGTCCTAGTTTCGTGTATTTTGGGACTGGGGCATGACATAGTTTTAGTGGTAGCCCATGCAGGTCTACTTTATCGCTTGTGGTATGATAGCATGTCCAACGAGCCTGCAATAGGATATAAATTACTAGGTCTCATCCACTCTGATTACATTTTTGAACTTCGTCCATGTTACTTCTAAATGTCTGTATCCTGTTTGTTTGACTCCGTCCTCTTTTTTAAGCAAATCCTGTCTCTTACAGCAAGATAAACTTGTGCAGTGGACGAGGAGCACCCAGTGCCGCGGTGCCAAGCAACACCACTCAAAGAGAGGAGGAACCCCAAGGGCAACCACCGCTACAGACCCCGCTAATACATTAGCACGAGACTTCTCAGGGCGATCCTACACAGCAGCCCGAGGGACAGACTTCCCAGATGATCCCCATACAGCATTTTGAGGGACAGACTTTAGGGGCTACGCCGATGCCACAGAACGAGAGGCCGACATCTGAGGAGACCCCTACCGCACAACCAGAGGTTCCATTACCACCACCTCCACCTTATCCACCCCAAATACCACAACTAGATGGACAGCCACAGATGCTACAGTTCTTTCAGACTATGATACATACACAGCGGCACCAGACAGAGACATTGAGACAGAGTTTGATGGCAGTACTAGAGAGGACACCTGTCCCAGCACCCGTACCAGCACCTCCACCAGCCCAGATATGTGGCACTGTTAGATGGTTCTGACAGATGGGACCAGATACTTTCTCAGACAATGAGACTGCAGAACAGATCTTCGATTGGGTCGCCAACACGGAGATGCTACTAAAGGCTTCGCAACTGCATCCAGACCTTTGGATGACCGCAGTAAGGGCCCAACTAAAAGGCAACGCCCATCACTGGTGGAATTCCATTGAGCGCAGTGTAGGCAAGAACCAGACTTGGGAACAGTTCTTAGAGTACTTCAATGCAAAGTATTTCCCAGCTACAGTCAAAAATGCCCTGTACTCCCAGTTCCTACGTCTAGAACAAGGGAATATGACTGTAGACGCATACGATACGGAGTTCAGCCGTCTTAGCAGATTTGGTGCCGTCCTGATACCCAATGATCTCGAGAAAGCCCAGAGATTCCATCACGGCCTCAATTTTGAGCTACAGAGGTACACCACCACACAGGCGAGGATTTCTTATTAGGAGGTTCTTACAGAGGCGAGGATCTAGGAGGCCATCGTCAGAGGAGCTAGATGTTCCAGCACGACTACTCCAGCCAGAGCCTAGCCCAGAACAGAAGGACCGATCCGACATCCCGGAGCACAGACACAGCAGAGGGCAGCACCATACCAGCAGAATGAGCTCCCGACTTGTCACCATTGTGGCAAGAAGGGACACGTCATTAAAGATTGTCAGAAAAAACTGGGATTGTGCATGATATATGGAGCAAGTCAGCATCTTGTCAGAGATTGCCCACAGCGCAAAGAGGTAGCACCGCAGACAAGGCAGAGGCCAGCAGCACCAGTCCCGAGGATACTACCCCCACCAGGAGGCCAGCGTCCACCCGCACCCGAAGGATTCCAGAGGGGACCACCCTTGGCCCCATAGGAGGTACAGTTCGACCGGACCCGACAACAGACAGGAGGACAGAGGCACGGACAGGCCTTTGCATTAGCAGCTACTGAGGAGGAAACAGAAGAAAAAGCTATCACAGGTACCATTTAGTTGCATCATTACCTGCAACTGCATTGTTTGATTCTGGTGCTATGCTATAATTTATATCTAGTAGATTCGTAGCAATGCATAGAGTAGCGACTTCCCCCTTACCTAAGAGTTGGAAGATTCTTACCGGAGAAGGTATCGTGCCGGTTACCAGCACTATCAGAACGTGCTCAGTAGTCGTATGTGGTAGAGAGATGAGAGCATGATTCTTGGTATTGCCTATGCCATACTTTGATGTTGTGCTAGGCATGGACTGGTTAAGCCAGTATAACGTCGTACTGAATTACCGGAAGGGTAGTGTCACATTCAGACCGCCAGATCAGCCGAATTTCGAGTACATATGAGGGACCGTCGAGCAAGGAGTAGGACAGATAGCTGGAACTTGCATGACTATGAAAATGGTACCCCTACCCATAGTTGCTGAATTCGAGAATATTTTTCTGGAAGAATTGCCAGGCTTACTGCCAGATAGAGACGTGGAGTTCACTATTGAGCTAGTACCCGGAGTAGCACCGGTATCATCTAATGTATACCGATTGGCGAAGAAGGAGCTAGATAAACTGAAGCTATAATTAGAGGAGTTGCAAAGTAAGGGGTTTATCCGTCCTAGTGTATCACCCTGGGAAGCACGGAGCACCAGTGTTGTTTGTACCTAAGAAGGATGGAACAGTACATATGTGCATTGATTACAGAGCCCTTAATACTCTGACTATCAAGAACAAGTACCCCCTGCTGCGGATTGATGATTTATTCGACCAGTTGACAGGAGCAGTGGTGTTCACAAAGATTGACTTAAGATCGGGTTATCATCAAGTAAAGGTGCGAAGAGAAGATATTCAAAAGACAGCATTCAGGACTCGTTATGGTCACTATAAGTTCTTAGTGATGCCTTTTGGACTGACGAATGTGCCAGCTATATTTATGAACTTGATGAACAGAGTATTCCACAAATACTTAGACCGGTTCATGGTAGTCTTCATCGACGACATCTTAGTGTATTCGAAGAGCCACGAGGAGCACGAGGAGCACTTGAGACTAGTGTTAGAGACACTGAGGAGAGAGAGGCTTTATGCCAAGCTAAGCAAGTATGAGTTTCTTCTAGATCGTGTCACTTTTCTGGGACACGTCATCTCAGGAGACGGTATTTCAGTAGATCCAACGAAGATTTCAATAATAGAGACATGGCCAACCCCTACCAATGTTTCAGAAGTGAGAAGTTTCCTAGGACTTGTCGGATATTACTGGAGGTTCATGGAGAACTTTGCAAAGATTGCAGAGCCGATGACCCGCTTGACCCGTAAGGAGCAGGAGTTCACCTGGACAGAGGAGTGTCAGAAGGCATTCGATGAGCTGAAGAAGCGTTTGACTATAGCACCTATCTTGACCATACCTTCTGGACCTGGAGGATTCGTAATCTATAACGATGCATCCGGGAAAGGACTAGGGTGCGTCTTGATGCAGCATGGGAAGGTTGTAGCCTATGCCTCTAGACAGTTGAGGACCCATGAGAAGAACTATCCCACTCACGACTTGGAGCTTGCAGCATTAATCTTTGCTTTGAAGCTTTGGAGACACTACTTATATGGAGAGAGAGTGGAAATATTCACTGATCATAAGAGCCTGAAGTACGTCTACACCCAGAAGGACCTTAATCAGAGGCAGAGACATTGGCTCGAGGTGATGACAGACTTCGAGATTGAGCTACAGTACCACCCGGGAAAGGCCAACATAGTAGCTGACGCGTTGAGCAGAAGACCCATGGCATTCTTCTTGACTACCCAACAACATCTACTGAGAGATCTAGTACAGATGGGTATAAAGGTTGTTATGCCCGAAATAGACGGACAGTTGTCGAGTTTTCAGTTGCAGTCGATATTAGTGGAGAGGATCAAGGCTGCTTTGCCAACAGATGCCAGATTTTAGTGGCTTAGACAGAGGACAGAGGCTGGAATATAGACAGGACTGCGTATACATGAAGATGGAACTTTGAGATGTTGAGATCGTCTTTATGTTCCAAATGGAGAACTTCGTTAGGAGTTAATGACAGAAGCACACAGTTCAACCTACTCCATTCATCCAGGAGGCACAAAAATGTACAGAGACTTGAGATAGTACTACTGGTGGCATAGAATGAAGAGAAAGATAGCACGCTTTGTGGCTAAGTGCCTGGTGTGTCAGCAAGTCAAGGCTGAGCATCAGAGATCTGCAGGATTGCTTCAGCCGCTCCCTATACCGGAGTAGAAATGGGAGCATATCACTATGGACTTTGTTACGGGCTTTCTGAGGAGTCCTAGTGGTAGAAATGCAGTATCGGTAATCGTAGATAGACTCACCAAGTTCGCACACTTTTTACCATTCAGAGTTGGACAATCGACGAAGTTCTTAGCAGACATGTACATGAGAGAGATTGTGCGTCTACATGGAGTGCCAGGTAGCATCATGACTGACAGGGATACAAGGTTTACGTCTTACTTTTGGTGGAGTATGCAAGAGAGTCTCGGTACCCGCTTGAAGTTTAGCACAGCGTATCACCCACAAACAGATGGCCAGTCGGAGCGCACCATTCAGACATTGGAAGACATGTTAAGAGCGTGCATGCTTGACTTTGGAGGATCATGAGAGGACCATTTGCATTTGGTCGAGTTTTCCTACAACAACAGCTATCAAGCAAGCATCCAGATGGCTCCCTATGAAGCGTTGTATGGCAGGAAGTGTCGTTCCCCCGTATGTTGGTGCGATATAGGCGAGAGACAGATTCTTGGCCCCGAGTTGGTTGTTCGTACAGTAGAGAAGGTAAAAAAGATCCAAGGACACCTACGAGCAGCACAGGACCGACAGAAGCATTGGGCTAATGCGCATCGATGACCCTTAGAATTCCAGGTTGGAGATCACGTATTTCTAAAGATCTCGCCTACTCGAGGGACTATCAGATTCGGAGGCAGAGGAAAGCTGAGTCTGAGGTACATCGGACCTTTCGATGTGTTAGAATGCGTCGGAGAGGTTGCTTACAGGTTAGCCTTATCGCAGACTTTGGAAGGAGTCCATGACATCTTCCATGTATCTCAGCTAAGAAGATACATACCAGACCCGAGTCATGTACTTGACCATTCAGAGATCACCGTCGGCCCGAGTTTATCATACCAAGAGGAGCCTGTTGAGATCCTGGACAGGAGCGAGAAGGTACTGCAAGGTCAGACTATCCCCCTAGTCCGTGTCGTATGGAGACATCATACACCAAGAGAGTCGACTTAGAAACGCGAGGAGGATATTAGACAGCGCTATCCCCACATCTTCGAAGGACTAGGTACGTATTAGCATTTTAAATTCAGTCAGTATTTTTTACCATGCGTATATTTTAATTTCGAGGACAAAAGGCTCTAAGGAAGGTAGATTGTAAACCCCCTCGACCAATTCAGGGTTAATTTAAATTAAATCAATAGACTAGGATTAATTTGAAATTAATTAGGATTAATGTGTGTCCATTATACATCTTAATACACCTTGTCGTTGCTTCGAGGTTGGAGCCCCCACCATTAGTATCTTCCACCCGAAGTTACGAACATCTTTTAGACGTGCCAGACTACCCCTCTCACCATTGTGCAACCTCAGATACTCGTTATTGCGTCTCGTCTTAGCCACGCAACATTTCTTAAGAGAACGCCTTGCATTTATTAATTTAATTAAATTCGAGGCCAATTTCACCTTAATCAAACCTAACCAAGCACACATACACTTTGCTACATGGACCAGCCCCACCCCAACATGGCCGGACAGGCCCAAGTCCCAAGAGCAACCCACAAATCCCCATATATATAAACACACTTTCTCTCCCTTTGAAACCCTAGATCACACCATCATCCCCAACTTCACAAACCTAGAAAACCCTAGCCGAGCTACCCCTTCACCCGAGCAACCATTCCCCCACCCCGTCCGGACGACTTCCCCGCCACCTCAGTCCTCCACCTCCACAGCATCTCAGTCCACCACTCCTCAACGCCGGACCACCCCCAGCCGCCTGCAACCGCCCTCACCCTCACCATCACCACTCCCATCATCAATATCCCCCCGCCTAACCCAAACCCGACTGCCCCGACTGCTCCCGACCGCCCACAGCACCTTCAACCATCATTGGCCGCCCGACCCCAATGTCCCCCACAACCCGGTACCCCCAGGCATCCTCCCAACCGCATGCCGCCGCCGCCAGACCTGCGCAGCCGCCGCTGCGACGACTGCAGCTGCTGTTACTGCCGCTGTTGCCCACCGCCGCCGACGCCGGAGCTCCCCCGCCGAAGGACGGCCAACCAGCAGATAGACCCCCTTCATTCTGTCGACCAGGTACTCGACCACCAGCCTCCCTTCCTTCTATCATGTCATCATACTATCGTGTCGTCGTATCGTCAAGTTGTGTCGCGTGTCGTACGTGGACACAAATCAATTATGTGAAACCCTAGAGATGAGTTTGTATGCTAATTTGATTTAAAATAGTAATTAATAGATAATAATTACCCTAATAGTCGGACTTGTTATAAGCACTTATAATTCACCAGAAATATGGACATTTGCCTAGTACAACTAACATGGAAATAAATGGCGGGTAATTCAATAAGGCATAATATAGTTTTGTAAACCGATAACGTAGAATTATTGTCTCAAGATGCACGTTAACCGAGGACAGAACGCGTGTACACCCTAGCTACGTGCACACGTGACGCTGTATTCGATCAGCAGTGATATTGCGACAGTACCTAAGAGTAGCATCGTAAATTATGTATGTTTTTGCGTTAGTGTCTGATGTAGAATTTCTATATTATATTGTATGTTAGGGTCATTGGATCAGCCAGAAGACACTGCAGGAGCAGGCTATTGGCATTCACATCTTGAGACTCAGACAAGATATCTTGCCATATTTACTGTCTAATTTAAATTATGCATAAGTTGTATTGTATTCTTGTTGCTTTCCTTTTATACAACTGTGCGCGTTTGATATTTACTCGGGTGCTGTCAAATGATACGTCGATGATTAGTATACTTGACCTAGTTCGTAGTTGACTCACCCTATTGGAGGATACTCTGATATCTTCCGAGACCTGACACTTCTACACGTTCGTGGTGACAATTTTATGTTGGGATACGGGTTCGCGTGCTCGACTAGCTATCGGCGCGTGTGACGTGCATCACGGTTAGTAAGTAATTCAGGACTATTTTAGTATAGAGACTTGGCATTTAGATACGGAGTATGCACGTCGAGTATTCGACTTGGATATATACATTGGGCGAGGAGGACGACTAGTAGGCATATGGGATACCCCACTCCTTTATACAGACACCGCACTCGACGGAGTGATACGGACGTATTTATATATATTACTGATACCACGTTCTGTAGAGTGTTGGACGTTACTTGGTGATATTACATATACCCTACTCTATAGGACGTTGGACGTTATTGTATTCCTGCGCCCGTGTTATAGGGGGCATGTGTGGCATATACTAGCCGGTTGTCACGACTGGTGAATTACGTCAACATATGTCTAACCTACACCTTCCCATATACTCACAGTTGTCCTCACATTACATTCACTTAGATGGTAGCACACCCCTTTATTGTATTTATTTTATTCAGTATTTATATATGGCATGCTTCTATGTATCTTGTTGCGTCCCTCTGAGGACCTGGTACCTTTCCAGATTTGGATGAGGCATATTTTCCCACAGTATACGGGCCAGGACAGGAGACGAGGTTCGCTACAACTGAGGAGTTAGAGGTGCTACCGTCAGAGTTCCCGTGATCAGTTGGTAGGCCTTCTGCCTAGGATTTGGAGCATCATCATCTAGTCAGCCGATGCCCTAGTCATTACTCCTTTATCTATCATTTTAGTACTTTTATTTTGTCATAGTAGTGGGTTTGTTCCCATCAGACATTATTGGTTGTACTATGATATCTTGAGACTGGTATTTATCTTCCAGCAGTTTATTTTTTACTTATTATTGTTTTATATTGTGGATGAGATTAGATTACTTGTGGATGATACTTATATATGGTACATGTTAGTAATAAGGATAGCATAGCACTCTTCGTTAGGATCCATTAAATTGGGACATCCTCGGAGATGTGACAGCTGGCTATTGTCACGTGGCCTAGTTTCGTGTATTTTGGGACTGGGGCGTGACAGTAATACAAATTTTATACAACCTTTGTTCATCTCAAACAAAGATGATGACTTTGTTGGAGAAGAATTTCTCCTCTGACGAGAAAGTGATAGCTCAACGCGATGCTGCGTCGGTCGGCTAAATGCAGAAGACCTTGGTTGTGAAGTTCTACCAACAAGCATACGAAGAAATGCTCCATTATGGGGGCAGTTCTTGCCCCTTATCCACACTCAAGTGAAGGAAGACCCGCAAAGTGTGGGTGCCCAAGCCTTGTCATACATATCCTGAAGTTGTTGTCAACAAGAGAAAAAGAATTCTGATTGACGAGAACTCCCTTGTGAATTCTGTTAACCAAGTTCAGATCAGTTACTTGGTGGACAACTCCCTTGCATTAAATAAGGGATACAAATCGCGCAACTCGCGCAATATCAAGCAAAGGGTGATCCACACCCAAGCTTCTGAGCCTCTTGAGTTAAACAAGGGATATAAATTACGCAACTCGCGCAATATCAAGCAAAGGATGATCCACACCCAAGCTTCTAAGCCCATACATATTCATTGTAATGTGCGGGGCAAGTAAGCTATGGATATCGCTGTCCAAGCCAATCTTTCTATAGGCTTGCTCTTCAAAGAGAAACAAAAGTTTCTCCAGAATCTACGCCAGCAGAAGAAAGACTACAAGCGTATTAATGAAACGTTAGTTTGGGAAAATCATTCCCCTAACATTATGATCACGCACATAGTGGAGGGAAAGTTATGTGCTACTCATCATAAGCCTACTATTAGTGAGCCAGGACAAGGCCTTCGTGCAAAATTAAATGCACGTAGGCAAACTGTGCCAACCCTGTTTGCATCACAGAAAGTACGCCAAGCAGCGTACCTGTCACGCCACAGTCCCAAAATACGTAGGACTAGAAATACGTAACACGCCATCCGAATGTATACGAACTCCAATATATGGAAACCATACACACACGTACGCTGTACATGAATATCAAATCCACAAGTGGTAATATACTGTCAACAAGTCACACGCAATCTATATCTCATCCACAACATAAATAAAGAAATAAATGGAAAATAAATAACTGAATCTCAAAGATGAAGCATCTAGTATGATAGTCGGATGGAAACAAATCCACTGCAAATCAATTATACTAAAAACTACTAAAAGAGAGAAGAGATCAACTCTAATATAAGATAAATGTTTATAAAAGAAAATAACAACTAGAATATCCATCAACTGCGATGAATCAAAGGTACTCCGAAGGTAAGACCTCCTCAGTCTGGAATGAAGCATCAGGTCCAGGTCCGTACTCCTGTGGATAATCCTGTTTGTCTATATCTGGAAAGGGACCAGGTCCTCAGAGGGACATAACAAGATACATATAGACATGCCAATAAAGTACTGAAAATAAACATCCATCGGGTCGCCTAACCATCTAAGTGAATGTAGTTTGAGAACAACTTTCCAACAAGTGGGCTATCTGGCCATAAATGGGATTGGCGTGACTCTCTCGGAGAATCAGGGGCCTACAAAGCATGTCGTCTTTTGAACGGAAGAGGCCGCCAGTAATATATAGGGGTCATCACCGCCACGTATCTCCGGCGAAGCCTACGGGTTACAGAAAAGAAAGTGCAAAGGAGCCCAAATGCCTTACTTGTTGTTCTCCCCACCCCATGCTCTAAGCATGTCATATCCATGATATGATGATACATCTAAATAAATGCCAGGTCTACTAGCATACAAAGTTTCTATCGGCAGTTATCCCTATCCGTCGCACGACCTATACGTACCAGTGGCTAGCCGAGTACGCAAGTCCGCGTCCTATATATGACTCACACTCGTGTAATAATTATGTCATGGCCAATGAAATATAAGAATGCCTCATGATAATGGGGTGGTCTCATAGAGTAGGTCCATATGCATATACATAATAAAAAAAACAGAATATGACATCACCGTCGTTGCACCCAAGTTTCCTTGGACGCATAGTTTATATAACAGTTTAAAATATATAAACTAAATAAACAAAAGTAAGATGCATGCAACATATGGAATATAAATCACAGTACAATGGCAAGGTATACTTGCCTGACAAGCAATCTGTAAAGTGTAAGCGTCCATATGTTAGGTACACAGGATTAGAAACTAAGGCCTCCGAATAAACGTCTTCGAATGCTGAAATAGACAACACCAACGTTTCCAGAATCAGCGAGATAGCTAGAAAACACTACCCTTTCGTCCAATTTGAACACAGGGGCAAAACAGTAATTTAGGGTCAAAGTAGGGTCCACTTGTGGCCCACTTTGTACCGAAAAGCGTGCCATGGGTAAAGGTCTCTAAATGGGACAAATTATAGGCCAACTAATTCTAAATGTCATTACGAACTCAACGTTATGTCCAAATTTGGATTCCGGTGAGCCGAACACAATTTTGCCTAAAAAGTCAACCATGGGGCCCGCAAATAGGCGGCTTGGTCAACTGTCTCAGAATTGTGTGAAAATTGGGTCACAGGACCAGCGTGATACCACGAGTCTAGTGGCGCAAGTTTTGCCGCATTCTGACGAGCGTACACTAAATGGTGCGATATTTTGCAAAAGTTGCGATATAGAGACTTTTTACGGACACGGGTTAATTCCGACGCGCACACGCGTCTAAATCAGTTTTCGTAAAAGCCAACACGTTTGGACATACCATACGCACCTTTAGGTGCAATTGGTATGCGACAGGGCAGTCCCTTTTGGAGGGGCGCGCTCCGTATCATAAATTTTGAAGGTTCAAAAATAGTTTTTTTGTGATTTTTAACTCTGTTTAATTCTGCATACAGCATCAAATAAAATAATATAATTAACAGAAAATAATCTAGGTTAGGTGGTCTTCATATAGCAAGAAGAAAATCTACGTTTGGATCTCTGTGGTGGGAGATACGAGTCCGTAAACATTGGTGGTTACAGCAGTTTTTTTGAGATTAAAAATTATCGTTTTCTCCAACTTGGTCTTAGTTTTCGCCTAGGGTTACCCGCTGATTGGAGGAAACTAATATACAGTATTAGAAGAGGGATAGGTAGCGAACATAACAGTGAAGACGGTGTCAAATTTGGTCGAGCAATGCAACGGGAATCCATACGTGAACAAGGGTAAGTTGCTGTCACTTTCCTGTGCGGTACTCGCGGTCGCGGACGCGCGGTGGGTTGCGCGGTTGTTCCAGCGACTGTGCGGGGCAACTCCGGTGGTTGGAGGTCTAGGAAGGTGGTCGGCAAAAATCAGGGTAAGGGTTTAGGGTTTTGGGTTTATATATATATATATATATATATATATATATATATATATATATATATAAGAAGAGGGCTGATGAGAACATGGGGGGGGGGGGAACTCGCACGGGAGGGGGGTGTCTGGACTTGATGTTGCTGTCGCTGTGGGCTTCAGCGGGTCTTAGGAGGGTAGGGGTTTAGCTAATTAGGATTAGGGTAGGGTTTTGGTAATTAAGGCTTTTTCTTTTCTATTTTTTTTATTCTTTGTTTTCTTTTTATTTATTAATAAATCGATATATATATATATATATATATATATATATATATATATATATATATATATATATATATATATATATATATATATATATATATATATATATATGTATATATAATTCTAGAAAATTATATTAGTATATACAAATAATCTTTCAACCGTCCACAAAATCTCCTATATAAAATAAAATAAGGTAAAATAATAGTTTGCTCCATAAATCTCTAAATGCATAATTACCTAGAAATAAAAATTCAATAAATTCTATATCTTCTAATTAACTAATAAATACTATAAATAAATTAAATAATTAATACGGTTTTTAAAATTAGGGGTTTTACATTCTACCCAACTTATAAAAATTTCGTCCTCGAAATTAAAACTAAGCCACGATAGAAAGTCAAAGATGGTATAAGGTAGAAATTCACAAAATAAATTCATACCTTGGTCTACGAATAGATACGAGAAATGCTTGCGCATGTTATCCTCGCACTCCCAAGTTGATTCTCCTAGCACGCCATGCTTCCATGCCACACGGACCAAGGGAATAGACTTGTTCCTCAACACTTTCTCTCGACGATCAAGGATTTCCACAGGTTGCTCTTGGTATGACAAGCTCGGCCCAATGGTGATCTCGGAATGGTCGAGAACATGACTGCTATCTGCCACATATCGCCTAAGCTGCGACACATAGAATACATCATGTACTCCCTCGAGTGAAGGTGGTAGCGCAAGTCGATATGCCACTTCTTCCACTCTCTCTAGCACGTCAAATGGTCCAATATACCCTGGGCTCAACTTGCTACGCCCTCTGAATCGAATAGTGCCTCTAGTAGGTGATATCCTTAAGAAAACAGATCGCCCTCTTTAAACTCCAAGGGACGACGATGAAGATCTGTCCACTGCTTCTGCTTGTCTTGCGCTGCTCGTAAGTGCCCTTGTATCTTCTTCACTGTCTCAACGGTGTTGACTACCAACTTTGGTCCCAGAATCTGACGTTTTCCCCATGTCACTCCAACATACGGAGCCATCTGGATGCTCGTTTGATATCTATTGTTATAAGAAAACTCCACAAGATGTAGGTGGTCCTCCCATGATCCTCCAAAGTCTAACATACAAGCCCTCAACATATCCTCCAGTGTCTGAATAGTATGTCCGGACTGCCCATCTGTCTGCGGGTGATAAGATGTACTAAACTTCAGACGACTCCCAAGACTCTCTTGTATGCTTCTCCAAAAGTGTGATGTAAAACGCGAATCCATGTCTGATAAAATACTGACTGGTATATATCTCATGATTTTTCTCATGTATAAGTCAGCTAAAGCTTCTGTAGACTGGCCAACTCTAAAAGGCAAGAAATGGGCTGACTTGGTGAGTCGATCCACTATTACCCATACTGCATCTCTTCCACTTGGACTCTTGGGAAAACCCGTGACGAAGTCCATAGTGATGTGCTCCCACTTCCACTCTGGAATCAAAAGTGGTTGCAATAATCCTGCTATTCTCTGATGCTCCGCCTTTACCTGCTGACATACTAGACATTTAGCTACAAGGCGAGCTATCTCTCTTTTCATCCCATGCCACCAAAAGTGCTGTCATAAGTCACGGTACATCTTGGTGCCTCCAGGATGGATAGAATATATCAAACTATGAGCTTCTGCCATCAGCTCCTGTCGAATCTCTCCATTTGGAACATATAGACGATTATCATATCGTAATGTCTTATCATCATGAATGCGCAATCCCGTCTGCTCTCTGGCCTCTGTTCTTTCTTTCAATCTCCTGAATCTGGCATCCGTAGGCAATGTCACGCCCCGATCCCGAAAGGGTCGGTCGTCCTCGC
Source organism: Iris macrosiphon (assembly GCA_036927795.1). NCBI lineage: Eukaryota > Viridiplantae > Streptophyta > Magnoliopsida > Asparagales > Iridaceae > Iris > Iris macrosiphon. Next base: position 124,567,788 of record JAYESA010000018.1, read on the forward strand.
TTGATCCTTTACGGAACCGATTCGTCCTCGCTTGGGGTGTGATGCCGTACGAGCCTGGAGTTGCGCTCGTACAAGGCAAGAACTTGCAGTTATAGGAACCCATTTTTTGAAACACAATTTATAAAATACATTCACAGAGATTTGAACACAGTGCAGGAAGAAACATGCTTTTTCATTGATAATTCAGAGTAATTTACGTAGAGTTTACATTGATGCGCCTCTCGGCTACTTGATTTGCATTACAAAAGATAAACTCAAAAGGCAGGGCGCGCTCCATCAGATAGTCCACGTCGTTCATACATTACGCCCTTGTATAGGTTGAAAGTCCAAGCCTCCAAAATGATCTGACTCCAACTATACTTTAAAATAGAGGTGCTCCTAACGCCTCCTCGTCTATCCACTAGCGTTGCACCGTCTGAGTGCCTGAAATAGTTGCCCACAACGTGGGTCAGTACTCAACTTGTACTGGTGAGCGGGATGAACCCACTCGACTAAATCGACACTAGCTTATTAGGGGCGAGCATGCATTAAGATGACTTCTATAAAGAGGCAAGTGAATTCAATTCATATCAGTTGCATGTTTTGATAGGAATGAAAATAATATCGAATCCAACCAGTCCATCGATTGCTTACTCAACCGATGCACGCCTTCCCTACAACGAAACACAAGTATACTTACCATCTGCACAAGACAATAAATTAGCATGTGTTCTAGTCTATGCGGTCATTGGTGTGATCGACACCTTAGGGACATATTCAAGCATTAGCGGCGCGCCCTATCAGCCCGGGTAGCAAGCCCTGCTGGAGGTCCCGCAATGCATCGTGACGAGCACGAATCAAATATTTCCCTCCGGATCGATACGGTTCCAGTGCCCCGGAAAGCCGTTTCGAGGAAATGCCAAACCTTGTGCACAAGTTGTCCCAGACCATGCAAATGCATGAACAATTCATATATCATACAATGCATCGATTGAAACAAAAAGAAGTTAAGCAGCAATATATATCTCATGCAACAGTTCATATTTTCTCAACGCGGTGTTCCGATTTTGATATCCCATAGGTCCAAACTCCGTCCGAGGCACTAGGCCGCCACCAACAAACAATTCCCTTTATAAACAAACTCAGTTATAAGGTGTGCAAGCATATAGAAATATTAGTCTACAAAATCCCCTGTTCCTTTCTTAGTGGCTGGCATGCATTGTGGCAAGGATTTCCTAGGCGTCCAACCGGGCATCATCGAGTGAACGTTTGAAACATTAAAGATGTTGGCGTGAAGAAGTAGGAAAGAAGGGTCCAAACCACTCACTGGTTAAGGAAAAGGTAGCTGAAACAAAGATTCCCGCCTAGCGACGATCAAACGTCAGTTACGCGGACCTGCACAGCACGAGCACCAATTAGAATCCTGCCTATCCTTCCTTGCCGAACTCCCCAAGAATCAAAGCTCTAAACGATAAAACCAGCAGCGAAAACCAAGCAAATCGAAAGCAACACCAAATCAAATCCCAAAGCGGCAATCAAGAAAACCAAGCAACCAAACACGAAAACTATTGGACTCGTTTCAATAGAGGCCTTTCCATGAGTTGGAAAGGATCATCGCATTTTGTCCGTGGCAAGAAGATGCCGAAGTTCTAAGCTACGACTCAGACAGACTAGCCACAAGCCCAATTACGTAGTGCACATCCCGGTCGGATCGGGATTTGAGGCATTACATAATATACCACTAAGAAAAAGTTTTGACCCGAAACTTAAGAACAAGGCCGACCCGAAACGTAAGAACAAGGCCCTACCTCCGACTGAATGAACAATGAAGGGTACTTCTCCTTCATCTCCGATTCCATTTCCCAGGTTGATTCCCCAGCTGAATGGTTCTGCCACTGCACGCGAACCAAGGACATCGTACGGTTGCGAAGTACTTTTTCCTTACGATCCAGGATCTGCACCGGTTCTTCTGAGTATGACAAGTCCGCGCGCAGTTCCAACTGTACAAAACTAACCACATGACTTGGGTCATGCACATACTTCCGTAGTTGGGAAACATGGAATACGTCATGCACTTCTGCCAAGGCGGGAGGTAGTGCTATCCTGTACGCCACAGCTGCAACTCGTTCCAGTATCTCAAAGGGGCCGACAAACCGGGGACTCAGTTTGCCCTTCACGCCGAAATGCATCACACCTCGCATCGGCGTCACTTTCAAGAAGACATGATCCCCGACCAAGAATTCCAAGGGTCTTCTATGTGCATCAGCATAACTTTTCTGTCGGCTCTGTGCTGTGCGGAGTCTTTCCCGAATCAAGCGAACTTTTTCAACTGCCTGCTCTACCAGCTCTGGCCCGAGTACCTGCCGCTCGCCGACTTCGTCCCAACAGATTGGAGATCGACACTTACGCCCATATAGTGCTTCGTACGGTGCCATCTGGATGCTCGATTGGTAACTGTTGTTGTAAGCAAACTCCGCTAAAGGAAGATGCGTGTCCCAACTAGTCTTTAAATCGATCGCACACAGCCGTAACATATCTTCAAGTATCTGATTTGTCCTCTCTGTCTGTCCATCAGTCTGCGGGTGGTATGCGGTACTGAACTGTAGCTTGGTTCCCAAAGCAGCTTGTAGACTAGTCCAGAAACGAGATAAGAAGCGTCCGTCACGGTCAGAGACGATTGAGGCAGGTACTCCGTGTAATCGGACGATCTTATCTATGTAAATTTGTGCTAACCGATCGACGCTCCAAGTAACTTTTATGGGAAGAAAGTGGGCTAATTTGTCAAACGATCAACTATGACCCAAATCGCATCGTGCCCCCGTGGCGTCTTCGGAAATCCCACAATAAAATCCATAGTGATGTTGTCCCATTTCCACTCGGGAATATCGAGGTTCTGCAGTTCCCCGCCGGGCCTCTGATGCTCAGCTTTCACCTGTTGACAGGCCATGCACTGTGACACAAAGGTCGCCACATCCCGCTTCATACCATGCCACCAGAAGGTCCCGCGCAAGTCCTTGTACATCTTAGTGCTCCCCGGATGTAAAGAATACTTCGCGTAGTGTGCTTCCGCCATAATTTCCCTTTGGAGTTCTGGGTCGTTAGGAACACATAGCCTCCCTTTCATCTGTAAGGCCCCATCTTCGCCTGCCACAAAGTCAGACGTCTTCCCCGCCGAGATCAATCCGCGCACCTTCGCTAAGAACTGATCGCCCTCCTGAGCTGATTTGATTCTACCACGTAAACCCAGTTCAAGATGGAGTGGTGCCAGCTGCACTCCTTGATGCCGAACTCGAAACTCGATGCCTATCGCCTCAAGATCTCGAAGTAAACGGTTGTCTATAGATAACGAGCCCACGTGCTTCCGACTCAGAGCATCAGCAACGACGTTTCCCTTGCCCGGAGTATACGCGATCGTTAGGTCATAGTCCTTAATAAGTTCTAGCCAACGCCGCTGCCGGAGGTTCAATTCCAGCTGGGTGAATAGATACTTGAGGCTCTTGTGATCTGTGAAGATTTTGCAAGCAACACCATAAAGATAATGCCTCCACAACTTCAGAGCAAACACGATTGCCGCCAATTCCAGATCATGCGTCGGGTAGTTCTTCTCGTGCGGCTTCAGTTGCCTGGAGGCGTACGATATTACCTTGTCCCTCTGCATGAGCACACACCCTAAGCCGAGTCCTGAAGCGTCGCTGTATATCTGAAACTCTTCTACCCCATCTGGAAGTGCAAGGATCGGAGCTGAAACAAGACGCCGCTTAAGTTCCCGAAAGCTGGCTTCGCAGTCATCACCCCATTCGTATGCAATCCCTTTCTGAGTAAGGCGAGTCATAGGCGAGGCCAGTTTAGAGAAATCCTTCACGAACCTACGGTAGTATCCCACAAGGCCCAGAAAGCTTCAAACTTCGCTGGCTGACGTAGGTTGCTTCCAGTCCACCACCGCTTCTATTTTCTTCGGGTCTACGACGACGCCTTCGGCCGAGATAACATGACCAAGGAATGCCACGCTGTTCAACCAGAACTCACACTTGCTGAGCTTAGCGAACAACTTATGGTCTCGTAATGTCTGCAGCACGATCTTCAGGTGTTCCTTGTGCTCCGCCTCGTTCTTGGAATAGATTAGTATGTCGTCTATGAACACGACTACAAACTTATCCACAAACGGTTGAAATACGCGGTTCATCAGATCCATGAAAGCTGCAGGGGCGTTCGTCAAACCGAACGACATCACGAGGAACTCATAGTGTCCGTAACGGGTTCTGAAAGTAGATTTTTGAATATCCTCTGACTTGATTTTCAACTGGTGATACCCTGATCTGAGATCAACTTTAGAGAAAACTCTTGCACCTTGCAACTGATCAAACAAGTCATCTATTCTTGGCAATGGGTACTGATTCCGCACGGTCGCTTTATTCAGTTCTCGGTAGTCAATACACAGCCGCATGGATCCATCTTTCTTTTTCACGAACAGCACCGGAGCGCCCCAAGGAGAAACGCTTGGACGAATGTATCCTCGGTCCAACAGGTCTTGCAACTGAACTTTAAGTTCCTTAAGCTCTGCTGGGGCCATGCGATAAGGTGCCTTTGATATCGGTCACGAATCCGGAAAAGTGTCAATGCTGAATTCGATCTCACGATCAGGAGGCATTCCAGGCAGCTCGTCTGGGAACACGTCGAGGAAATCTGCAATGACTTCAGCCTGAGCTGCATCTACACATTCCCGCCGGGTGTCTCGAACAGAAGCTAAGTACCCTTCACAGCCCGAATGCAACATACGCCTAGCCGAAATTGCTGATATCACCATTGCAGTCTTCGGTGCAGCGCTGCACGAATAGTAGAAGTCTGCCTCGCCGGGTAGACGGAATACGACTCGCTTCTCCGCGCACTCGATTGTTGCATGGCAAGCACCCAACCAGTCCATACCGAGAATAATATCATAATCCTTGATGTCTAGTACAATGACATCTAAGGAAAGCTTCCTACCTCCGATGCAAATGTAACCATCCCTACAGATCGCTTGGGCGGGCATATCGACTCCCGAAGGGGTACTTACGCAAAGGTTCATATTTAAAGCAGTAGAAGCTAATTTATGCTCAACAGTAAAATCAGCAGATATGAAACTATGCGTAGCACCTGAATCGAATAAGACTCTAGCGGGTAATTCTCGGTATAGTAGAGTACCTGTTACAACAGTGTCGGATACAGATGCCTCATCCCGAGTCAATGCATAGACTCGGCCCTGAGCACCCTGGCGTTGTGGATTTACTGGCACAGCATTGGCATCACTTGCTGGAGGCCCTTTGTTTTGATTTCTATTATTCTGATTCGGCTTGCCCTCTCTGCAGTTAAACTGTTTGTGACCCAGGCGACCACATTTGAAACATCCTTGAACCCGACATTCATTCACTTTATGCCCTGATTTGCCGCACCGGCTGCAGTTCAGTGATTGGGATTGGCCCCTATTATCAGACGTATGCGAACGCTTGTGTGCTCCAGACCCTCCCGTTTCATGAGGACGTTTATTGTTATTGGTACGGGGGGTTTGCACCTCGGTCTTTGGGAGAGGGCGCCCAAAGATCCGTTCGTTGTTCAGAGCCGCTTCATAACATTCCCTATATGTTTGGCATCTTTGGTTGATGACGTCCCTACGCAAATCGTCATTCAAACCTTTCTGAAATCGATAGCACCACGCCTGCTGATTAGGCAAGAATTGCCCAGCAAACTTTGCTAGCTTAGCGAATACTGAGTCGTAATCGTCAACAGACAAACTTCCTTGCACCAGATTACTGAAGTCGTCTTCTTTTTGTTGACGCACGGCTCGGGGAATATATTGTTCAATGAAGGCAGATTTGAACATTTTCCAAGTAATTTTGCAGTTGGGATTGGCATCGTAAATTCCTTGCTTCGTTGCCTCCCACCAATCATGCGCACGCAGTTCCAGCTGAACCGATGCACAGGCAACTCGCTTGGATCCCCGGATGCCAACCAGGTTAAAAAGTCCCTCCAGCTTAGCAATCCACCCCAATACCACGTCCGGCTCCGCTCGTCCGTTGAACGTAGGGGGATGCATTTTTGTGAACTCTGCTGCACGGCAGGAGTTCCTTGCTGTAGGCTGAGTCTCTTCTGACTCATCTTCTACCGCCACGGCTGGCGGCGTGACAGGCGTCGCTGCGGATGTCCCGTTGCTCGGTACCAGGGATGCAATCAGTTGCATCATTGTATCCATTTGCTTCTGTTGAGAAGCAAACTGCGCTTGTATGTTAGCTTGTTGGGTAACAGCTTGTTGTTGCTGCGCCTCCATGAGGTGCATAAGCCGTTCCGCCATTCCGGTTGAACCCGCTCCTCCGGATTCTCCAGAGCTTGCTGGATCGCTCTGAATGGGTTGAGCACTGCTGGCAGTTGCAGTGTTCTTCTTAGCCATGGCTACAAAAGAGAGTAGCTTGTTAACACTCCAAAAACGATAGATTTTATATCTATGGGCTCATTGTATAAGCGACTCTTCCCATGCAGCGGACGCCGAACGCAACTCAATTGAGAGGCGCATCAAACTCCTTTATAATCTTTTGAAATCCCGTGGAAGTAAAGCCTAGGCTCTGATACCAATATGTCACGCCCCGATCCCGAAAGGGTCGATCGTCCTCGCTTGATCCTTTACGGAACCGATTCGTCCTCGCTTGGGGCGTGATGCCGTACGAGCCTGGAGTTGCGCTCGTACAAGGCAAGAACTTGCAGTTATAGGAACCCATTTTTTGAAACACAATTTATAAAACACATTCACAGAGATTTGAACACAGTGCAGGAAGAAACATGCTTTTTCATTGATAATTCAGAGTAATTTACATAGAGTTTACATTGATGCGCCTCTCGGCTACTTGATTTGCATTACAAAAGATAAACTCAAAAGGCAGGGCGCGCTCCATCAGATAGTCCACGTCGTTCATACATTACGCCCTTGTATAGGTTGAAAGTCCAAGCCTCCAAAATGATCTGACTCCAACTATACTTCAAAATAGAGGTGCTCCTAACGCCTCATCGTCTATCCACTAGCGTTGCACCGTCTGAGTGCCTGAAATAGTTGCCCACAACGTGGGTCAGTACTCAACTTGTACTGGTGAGCGGGATGAACCCACTCGACTAAATCGACACTAGCTTATTAGGGGCGAGCATGCATTAAGATGACTTCTATAAAGAGGCAAGTGAATTCAATTCATATCAGTTGCATGTTTTGATAGGAATGAAAATAATATCGAATCCAACCAGTCCATCGATTGCTTACTCAACCGATGCACGCCTTCCCTGCAACGAAACACAAGTATACTTACCATCTGCACAAGACAATAAATTAGCATGTGTTCTAGTCTATGCGGTCATTGGTGTGATCGACACCTTAGGGACATATTCAAGCATTAGCGGCGTGCCCTATCAGCCCGGGTAGCAAGCCCTGCTGGAGGTCCCGCAATGCATCGTGACGAGCACGAATCAAATATTTTCCTCCGGATCGATACGGTTCCAGTGCCCCGGAAAGCCGTTTCGAGGAAATGCCAAACCTTGTGCACAAGTTGTCCCAGACCATACAAATGCATGAACAATTCATATATCATATAATGCATCGATTGAAACAAAAAGAAGTTAAGCAGCAATATATATCTCATGCAACAGTTCATATTTTCTCAACGCGGTGTTCCGATTTTGATATCCCATAGGTCCAAACTCCGTCCGAGGCACTAGGCCGCCACCAACAAACAATTCCCTTTATAAACAAACTCAGTTATAAGGTGTGCAAGCATATAGAAATATTAGTCTACAAAATCCCCTGTTCCTTTCTTAGTGGCTGGCATGCATTGTGGCAAGGATTTCCTAGGCGTCCAACCGGGCATCATCGAGTGAACGTTTGAAACATTAAAGATGTTGGCGTGAAGAAGTAGGAAAGAAGGGTCCAAACCACTCACTGGTTAAGGAAAAGGTAGCTGAAACAAAGATTCCCGCCTAGCGACGATCAAACGTCAGTTATGCGGACCTGCACAGCACGAGCACCAATTAGAATCCTGCCTATCCTTCCTTGCCGAACTCCCCAAGAATCAAAGCTCTAAACGATAAAACCAGCAGCGAAAACTAAGCAAATCGAAAGCAACACCAAATCAAATCCCAAAGCGGCAATCAAGAAAACCAAGCAACCAAACACGAAAACTATTGGACTCGTTTCAATAGAGGCCTTTCCATGAGTTGGAAAGGATCATCGCATTTTGTCCGTGGCAAGAAGATGCCGAAGTTCTAAGCTACGACTCAGACAGACTAGCCACAAGCCCAATTACGTAGTGCACATCCCGGTCGGATCGGGATTTGAGGCACTACAGGCAAAACTGCCTTGATCCTCTCTACTAGTGATGACTGTACTTGCAAGTTGGCTATTGCCCCATCTGCTCCGGGTAATATCACTTATATGCCAAGCTCTTGTAAGTCCTCAAATAATTTCCTCTGTGTCGTCAAGAAGTAAGCTGCTGATTTCTGGCTTAACGCGTCTACTACTACGTTAGCCTTGTCTGGGTGATAATATAGCTCTATCTCAAAATTCTTCATCAACTCAAGCCATCGACGTTGTCTCATATTTAGCTCCTTCTGCGTGAAGACATAATTGAGGCTTTTGTCGTCTATATAGATCTCCACTCATTCCCCATATAAGTAATGTCTTCATAGCTTTAGAGCAAAAACAACGGCTGCAAGCTCCAAGTCATGAGTTGGATAATTCTTCTTATGCACTCGTAACTGTCTAGATGCATATGTAATCACCTTGCCATGCTGCATCAACACGTATCCCAAGCCTTTTACTGATGCGTCACTGTAAATCACATAACCTCCTGATCCTGATGGAATAGTCAATACTGGTGCTGTGGTCAGTCGCTTCTTCAACTCCTCGAAAGAGGCTTGACACTCATCGTTCCATACAAACTCTTGATCCTTGCAAGTCAACCGAGTCATAGGTGCTGCTATCATTGAGAAGTTCTCCACGAACCATCGGTAATATCCCGTAAGTCCAAGGAAACTTCTCATCTCTGATGCTGATTTAGGAACGAGCCATGTCTCGACTGCCAAAATTTTCTCTGGATCAACAGAAATACCATCTCCCATAACGACATGCCCAAGGAACGAAACTCTGTCCAAGAAAAACTCATATATACTGAGCTTCACATATAACTGCTCTCTTCTCAAGGTCTCTAGAATAAATCGCAGGTACTTCTCGTGCTCCTCGAGGCTCTTCGAATAGACAAGTATGTCATCTATGAAGAAGATCATAAACTGGTCCAAATACTGATGGAATACTCGATTCATTAAGTCCATAAAGATAGCTGGAGCATTAGTCAATCCAAATGGCATGACCAAAAACTCGTAGTGTCCATATCTTGTCCTGAATGCGGTCTTCGAGATGTCCTGCTTTCGTACCTTCACCTAGTGATATCCCGATCTCAAGTCTATCTTCGAGAACACCTTGGCTCCACTAAGCTGATCAAATAAGTCATCAATGCGTGGCAATGGATATTTATTCTTTACGGTCACTACATTTAAGGCTCTATAGTCAATGCACATACGCACTGACCCATCCTTTTTTGGTACAAACAACACTGGTTATAAACCCCCAGAATTTTTCAGAATTTAAAAATGAATTTTCAAAATTTTTCTTGAATTTTCTGTGATTTTTCAGGAATTAAAATAAATGTTCTTCTGAATCAAATATTTTTTAGTATTAAAATAAGTATTAAAATATTATAAAAATAATAGTTTTGGGTGTAAAATAAAATATTAGACATAGGATAATTTTTCTGAAATTTATTGGACCCCAGAACTATTTTTAAAGACCTAAAAATTAATATTTTTATTAAACCAAAATAAACCCAGTTTATTATTAAACCGAACCGAACCAAAGCTGAACCGAACCAACCCAAACCGGACCAACTCTATTAGATCGGGTCGGATTCGGATTCGAACCCGACCCGCTAACCCGAACCTGACCCGTATATACAGTGAATCCCTAAACCCGATTACCCCGACGGTTCCCCTCCGCCGTTCCTACGCGGCCGACAGCCGCGATCCCCGCCGGCGACCCCTCGGTTCGACTTTCCCAACGCCTCCGCGGACGCTCCGCTTCCCGCCCGCACGCCTCCTCGTAACGGCCGGTGGCCCATCTCCTCCCCGGCCTATTTATACCCCCAGCCACCGCCGCCATTCCCATCCCACTCCGCTGCCATCGCCACAGCTCCGGCCGCCTCCACCCGGAGCCCTCCGCTAGCCAGCTCCGGCCAACGACCTCTCCTCCGACGAACTCCCCTCCACTCACCCAGCCCCGCAGCCCACAGCACCACTACACCGCCACCGCCACCGCAGAGTTCCCTCCGACAAGCTCCTCCGGCCGCCACCAGCACCAGACGACTCCAGTGCCGCCTTCACCGAGCCTCCCCGGTGACCCCAGCAGCCACCGCAGAAACCCTAGCAGCCGCCGGTAGTGCCGCGTCGTGCCACCCCGCGAGAACGTAAATTTCAGACATTTTCTACCCCTGTTCAGGTGAGCATTTTACTCTCCTCGCTGCCTCGTTTTTCATTCTATCAAATCCTGTTCGAACCCTGCGTGACCCTCTCGAACCCCGTGCCATTAGCTAGGGCTATCGCGTCCTGTGGTGATCATAAACAGCGGCGCAAAATCAGGAAAATAAATCCCTAATTTTTCCAAAACTGGGTGCGGCCTACTAAACGGGATGACTTGGTCATGTGCGAACTTCATCGAAAGGTGCGCGCCGTCGATACGGACGTATGGGATTTCGCGGAAGTAGATTTGGATGTGCGTGCACACCGGAATCAACGCGTATCCGTCGACAACACCCTATATCGGCCCTGTTCTGGAACTCATTGTAACTTCGTCAACGCTCGTCGTTTCAAAATAAAACTTGTGCCATCGGACTTGTAGCAATACGCTGGTCCTGTAACCCAAGTTTGGTTCGATTCTGAGAACATTGACAAAATCTCATATCGTGGGCCCCAAGGCTCTACTTGACGGACGATATTGTGATCGGCTCATCGGAATCCAGTTCTGGATGTTCCGTTGGGTTCGTATTATTGTTCTGGACTTGTAGACACTAAGTTTGACGAATTTGGAGAACATTGCCTCTGACATATTTTTCGGTGCGAAGCGGGCCATATGTGGACCCCGCTTTGACCAAAAAGTGTCACTTTTGCCCCTGTGTCCAAATTGGACTTATGGAAAGGCAATTCAAGCTATTTGATATCTTTTGAACATGATGGTAACGTTTATTTCAGCAACCGGGGGAGTACCTGCAGATCTCGCTGATACCAGAGCAGTAGTTGGAGCCAGAACCCCAAGCAAGTGTACCTTGCCATACTTGCAGCACTTGTTTATACTATTCTCTTGATTTATTACTGTAGTATCTCTATTCAACCTAGGACCGTGTAACATTGCTTAGCGTTCGAATAACATTCGGGTGTCGATGCTGTCACGTCCCAGTCCCAAAATACGTAGAACTAGGAATACGTAACACGCCAGCCGTATGTATACGAACTCCAATATATGGAAACCATATACACACGTACGCTGTACATGAATATCCAATCCACAGTGGTAATATATGTTATAACAAGTCACACGCAGTTCTATATCTCATCCACAGCACAAATAAAAGAATAATGGAAATCAATAACTGAATATCAAAGAAGCAGTCTCAAATAGTAATCTCAAAGTGTGATAGTCGGATGGAAACAAATCTACTGCAAATCGACTATAATAAACTACTAAAGAGAGAAGAGAATAAACTCTAATATAAGAATAAGTCTCAAAAAAGAATAGCAACTAGAATCTCTAAACAGCTGCAATGAATCACATATAATCAGAAGGTAAGATCGTCTCAGACTGATAGGTAGCGTCAGGTCCAGGTCCATACTCCTGCGGGTACTCCTGCTCATCTATATCTGGAAAGGGACCAGGTCCTCAGAGGGATGTAACAAGATACAAAAAACACATGCCAATAAAGTACTAAAATATAAACATCCATTGGGGTCACCTAACCATCTATGTGAATGCAGTTAAGAATACCTTTTCCCACAAGTGAGCTATCTGGCTGAAAAACTGGGGTTTGGCATGGTTCTCTATTGGAGATCCAGGGGCCTACAAAGGCACAACGACTTTCGAACGCCGGAGGCCCGCCTGATAATAATATAATATATAGTGGTCATCACCGCCCGTATCTTCAGCGGAGAATCCGGCCGCACAATAGAAAAAAGTGCAAAGGAGCTCAAATGCGGTACTTGTTGTTCTCTCTACCCAATGCTCTAAGCATGTCATATCCATGACACGATAAACCTCTAATAACCGCTAGGTCTACTAGCATGCAAAGTTTATATTGGCAGTTATCCCTATCCGTCGCACGACCTATACGTACCAGTGGCCAGCCGAGTACGCAAGTCTGTGTCCTACATGTGACTCACACTCGTGTAAGAATAGTGTCATGGCCAATGAAACATAAATGCCTCATGAAAATGGGGTAGTCTCATAAAGTAGGTCCAATGCATATACATAAACAAAAATATAGTACGACGACACCGTCGTTGCACCCAAGTTTCCTTGGACGCGCAGTTTATATAGCAGTTAAAATAAATGAACTAAATAAACAGAAAATAAACATGCATGCCTCATATGAAATATAAATACAGTACAATGGCAAGGTATACTTGCCTGACAAGAAATCTGTAAAGTGTACGCGCCCAAATATCAAGGACATGGAACCTGGAACTAAGGACTCCGAACAAACAACTCCGGATGCTGAAATAAACATCACCAACGTTTTCGAAATAAGCAAAATAGCTAAAAAGCACATCCCTTTCGTCCAATTTGGACACAGGGGCAAAACGGTAATTTTGGATAAAAGTTGGGTCTACGTGTAGCCCACTTTGCACCGAAAAGCGTGCCGAGAGTAACAGTCTCTAAATGGGACAAACTATAGGTCAAACAACTCTAAATGTCAATACGAACCAAACGGTATATCGAAATATGGATTCCGATGAGCCGAACACAATTTTGTCCAAAAGTCAACTATGGGGTCCGCCAATTGACGATTTGGTCAACCGTCTCAGAATTGCGTGAAAATTGGGTCACAGGACCGGCGCGTTACCACGAGTCCAGTAGAACAAGTTTCGTCGCAATCTGACAAGCGTGCACAAAATACACGCGAGTTCCACAAAAGTTGCGACACGGGGTGTCTCCGCAGATACGGCCTGATTTCGGCACACACACACGTCCGAATCAGTTTCCACAAATTTTTACCTGTCCGGTTACGCTGTGTGCACCGTTCGGTACACTTGATACACGGCGGGGCGGTCCCGTTTGGCGGGGCGCGCTCCGTTTCATAACTTTTAGAATTTTGGAAAAAGTGGGTTCGCGGAGTTTTGTGACAAATTTAATTCTGTCCACAACAGCTAATAATCTAGAGTTATTTAACAGAAAATAAACTAGGTCAAGTGTTCTACACATATAAAAAAGAATCACTGAATTCGGATATCTGTGGTGGGAGATACGAACTCGGCAATATGGGTGGTCACCGCAGTTTTCTGCGATCCCAGAATTCGGTCTGGTCGTGCCAACTTGGACGCTGTTTTCGCCTATGGTTACACGTTGTTCGAGGTCTACTATTATACAAATATGGAAGAGGGTTAAGGGGTGAGCATACCGGTGAAGACGGAACGGCGTTTGGTTGAGCGAGTCGACGTAAAACAACTCCGGAGCGAAGGTGCCTCGTGTGGGAATCTGCAGTGCGCGAGGTCGGAGTCGTCGGGATAGTTTGGACTGCCTGGCGGGGTTCTCTGGCTACGGTGGCAGCTCTAGATGAGAAGAGGGGGTCTGGAGATTTTAGGTTAGGGTTTTATGAAATAATATATATATATATATATATATATATATATATATATATATATATATATATATATATAGGATAGGAAGAGAGAGAATAGGAGTAGTTCGCGGATCCGTGGGAAAAAAAAGAAAAAGGGAAGAGGCGTTGTGCTTCTCGCGGGGGGGGGGGGGGGGGGGAGGGGGAAAGGGAATTGAGTTTTGCTTGATTGCTATAAGTGGCTGTGCCTTTTAGTAGTAGTTAGTTGTTGCTTTAAGAAGTAGTTGATAGTAGTATATTAGTATTACTTTATTAATTATTATTATATTATTAATTTCTTTTCTTTTTCTTTTTCTTTTTCTTTCTTTTTAAATATATATATACATATATATATTTGTGTATATATATATATATATATATATATATATATATATATATATATATATATATATATATATACACATAAGAAAATTTATAGATTAGGATAATACACACCATTAGGCTCGCAACTGCTCAAGGGGTCTCCTACATGAAATAAATTTCAAAAAATTCCTGATGGTCCCATAAATCCTCTAAGTGCCCGAACACCTAAAATAAAAATTATTAAAAATCTATTTCTCCTATTTAGCCCTAATTACTACAATTAAATTAATAATTAATAAATAAAAAGGTATATACGATTTTTAGGGAGGGGGTTTTACATTCTACCCAACTTGTAAAAATTTTGTCCTCGAAATTAAAATTAAGCCACGATAGAATGCAATGCTGGTTTAAGATATAAATTAACAATATAAATTCATACCTTGGTCTGCGAATAGGTTCGGAAAACGCTTGCGCATGTCGTCTTCGCGCTCCCAAGTTGATTCTCCTGGCGCGCATGCCTCCATGCTACGCGAACCAAGGGAATAGACTGGTTCCTCAACACTTACTCTCGACGATCAAGGATTCCCACGGTTGCTCTTGGTATGACAAGCTCGGCCCAATGGTGATCTCTGAATGGTCATGAACATGACTGCTGTCTGCCACATATCGCCTGAGCTGCGACACATGGAATATGTCATGTACTCCCTCCAGTGAAGGTGGTAGCGCAAGTCGATATGCCACCTCTCCAACTCTCTCGAGCACGTCAAATTGTCCAATATACCTTGGACTCAACTTGCTGCGCCCTCCGAATCGGATGGTGCCTCTGGTCGGTGATATCCTCAAGAAGACGTGATCGCCCTCTTTGAACTCCAAGAGACGACGATGAAGGTCTGCCCACTGCTTCTGCCTGTCTTGCGCTGCTCGCAAGTGTCCCTGAACCTTCTTGACTGTCTCTACGGTGTTGACCACCAACTCGGGTCCCAGAATTTGACGTTCTTCCACGTCACTCCAACACACAGGAGACCTACATTTTCTTCCATACAATGCTTCAAATGGAGCCATCTGAATACTCGCTTGATAGCTATTGTTGTAAGAAAACTCTACAAGATGTAGGTGGTCCTCCCATGATCCTCCGAAGTCTAACATGCAAGCCCTCAACATATCCTCCAAGGTCTGAATAGTACGCTCTGACTGCCCATCTGTCTGCGGATGGTAAGATGTACTGAACTTCAGACGAGTACCAAGACTCTCTTGCATGCTCCTCCAAAAGTGCGATGTGAAGTGCGAATCTCTGTCCGATACAATACTGACTGGTATGCCGTGCAATCTCACAATCTGCCTTATATATAAGTCAGCTAAAGCTTCTGTAGACTGACCCACTCTAAAAGGTATAAAATGGGCTGACTTGGTGGGTCGGTCCACTATTACCCACACTGCATCTCTCCCACTTGGACTCTTGGGAAAACCCGTGACGAAGTCCATAGTGATGTGCTCCCACTTTCACTCTGGAATCAGAAGTGGTTGCAATAATCCTGCTGTCCTCTGGTGCTCCGCCTTCACTTGTTGACATACCAGACATTTAGCTACAAAGCGATATATCTCTCTCTTTATTCCATGCCACCAAAAGTGCTGTCGTAAGTCACGATACATCTTGGTGCCTCCAGGATGAATATAATAAATCGAACTATGAGCCTCTGCCATCAGCTCCTGTCAAATCTCTCCATTTGGAACATAAAGACGATCACCACATCGTAATGTCCCATCCTCATGAATGCGCAATCCGGTCTGCTCTCCGGCCTCTGTCCTTTCCTTTAGTCTCCTGAATCTGGCATCTGTAGGCAAAGCTACCTTAATCCTCTCTACCAATGATGATTGAACTTGCAAGTTGGCTAGTGTCCCATCTGCTCGGGGTAATATCACTTCAATGCCAAGCTCTTGCAAGTCCTCCAATAGTTCCTTCTGTGCTGTCAAGAAGTACGCTGCTGGCTTCCTGCTTAACGCGTCTGCTACCATGTTAGCCTTGCCTGGATGATAATGTAGCTCTATCTCGAAATCTTTCATCAACTCGAGCCATCGACGTTGCCTCATATTTAACTCCTTCTGCGTGAAGACGTACTTGAGGCTTTTGTGGTCTGTATAGATTTCTACTCGTTCCCCATATAAGTAATGTCTCCATAGCTTCAGAGCAAATACAACGGCTGCAAGTTCCAAGTCATGAGTTGGATAATTCTTCACATGCACTCGTAACTTCCTAGATGCATATGCAATCACCTTGCCATGCTGCATCAATACGCATCCCAAGCCTTTCCCTGATGCGTCACTGTAGATCACATAACCTCCTGATCCTGACGGAATAGTCAATACCGGTGCTGTAGTCAGTCGTTTCTTCAACTCTTCAAAGGCGGCTTGACACTCGGCGGTCCATATAAATTCTTGGTCCTTACAAGTCAAACGAGTCATAGGTGCCGCTATTCTTGAGAAGTTTTCCACGAACCGTCGGTAATATCCCGCAAGTCCAAGGAAACTACTCACCTCTGCTGCTGATTTAGGAACAGGCCATGTCTCAACTGCTGAGATCTTCTCTGGATCAACAAAAATACCATCTGCTGTAACAACATGTCCAAGAAATGAAACTCTGTCCAAGAAGAACTCATATTTGCTGAGCTTAGCATATAACTGCTCTCTCCTCAAAGTCTCTAGAACAATCCGCAGATGCTCCTCGTGGCTCTTCGAATAGACAAGTATATCATCTATGAAGACGACCACGAACTGATCCAAGTACTGGTGGAAGACTCGATTCATCAAGTTTATGAAGATCACTGGAGCATTGGTCAATCCAAATGGCATGACCAAAAACTCGTAGTGTCCATATCTTATTCTGAATGTGGTCTTCGGAATGTCCTGCTTCCGTACCTTCACCTGATGATATCCCGATCTCAGGTCTATCTTCGAGAATACCTTAGCTCCACTGAGTTGATCAAATAAGTCATCAATGCATGGCAATGGATATTTGTTCTTCACTGTTACTGCATTCAAGGCTCTGTAGTCAAAGCACATAAGCACTGACCCATCCTTCTTGGGTACAAACAACACTGGTGCTCCCCAGGGTGATGCACTCGGTCGGATGAAACCTTTCTCCTCTAGCTCCTTTAACTGTGCCTTCAGCTCGTCCATCTCCTTCTTCGCCAGTCTGTAAACATGCGATGCTATAGGTGCTGCTCCGGGTGCTAGTTCAATTGAAAACTCTACGTCTCTGTCTGGGGGTAGTCCTGGCAAATCCTCTGGAAAGACGTCTTAAAATTATGAAATAATAGGATGATAGACAACATCGTCCATTGTGAGCTGCATACCATCAAGGATTTCTATGGATCCTCGGGCAAACTCAAGTTCAGGCTGGCCTGGTACCTTAAAAAGAATGCTTCCTCCAAAGCAATCGAAGAAAGCGTGGTACTTGCTTAGCCAGTCCATTCCAAGCACAATATCAAAAGATGGCATAGGAAGGACTAAGAGTTGGGCATTCATCTCTCTGCCACGTATCACTATAGGGCCCGATCTACAAACTCGACTAACTGGTACAACTCATCCTCTGGTAAGAATTCTAACACAACTAGATAATGGTGTAGAAGCAATATTGTGTTTGGAAATAAAACTAGATGATATGAATGAGTGGGTGGCTCCCGTATCAAATAATGTCACAGCAGAAAAAGTAAAAGCAAGGGTAATACCTGCTATGACATCCACCTCATGATCCATGTCATCTACCTCCAATGCAAAAGCTCGCCCGTTCCTCTACGGCTGTTCATGTCCGGTCCTCATATACTGCTCCTCCTTGGTAGGTAGCGGTGGTCCTCTCTGAAATCCTCCTACTGCTGGGGGTCGGGGTGCTCCCGGTCCGATCATCTGCTGGGCTGGCTTCGGTGCTGGAAGCGCTAGTCTCTGTGCTGGCGGTGGTAATGTCGATGCCTGCTGTCACGACCCACACCCGGATATTCGGGCACGAGTACGTGGGTACGTCCAGCCTACGCCGCAGTATCGGCGGTAGTACGCTGTCTAGGTCATATTCACAGTTAAATTAAAATCTATCTCATTCACAATAATAAATAGGCAAGGATAAAAACAGGAAATAGGATTGCTAAGATTTCATAAAACAAATTGTGACACACAAATCTATAGTTTATTACAGAACCAGAAGATAAATCGGGGACAAACCCGATTATTATGCTGAAAGAAAAATACTAGATAACTAGCTAACTACTCCTCAAAAGTAGTCTCCTGGGTAGGAACCGGCTCCTCAAATGTATCATCTGCTACCTCATATGGGCCATAAAATGTGGGGGCATAATCCTCATCATCGCCTAATATCAACGGATCCAGTCAGGAAAGGAGCAAAGTACCAATGCACAACAAAGCTTAAACTAAATATTTATGACAAGTAGTAAAAACTGACTAAGTATCATGTTAAGAATATGCATAATAAGTAGTAAAATTAACTAAGAGTTAATTGCTGTAAATCAGGGATATGAGTAAACAGGAAATATAATGAGACAGGAAAATGGAACTACAACAAGACAAGAAACTATGTGTGTGAAATTGTGTATTTAGAATACATAGTTGGCATGTAGGGGTTTCTAAGGCTAATAAGGCCGTCATAGACGACTAGCAGTCAGGAATAATCGAGTATAAGGCTGATGGTACAGTCGCGTACCAACAGCTAGCAGTCAGGACAGGGGGAAGGGTAAACTACATGCCTCCTAGTATTCTCCCTCCCGACACGAAAAACAAGACATGAAATCCAAATTCTAACACTAAGTGTAAGCATCCAATGGTACTAGTAGAGCAAGGAACTAATTATCACAATATAAAGAATAAACTTGAAGTGCAGGTACTTGCCTGATGTTTGGATCCCAACTAGAGTTCTATCCTCGAGAAATTTTCAGAAATGTCTCCCGATGCTAAAATAAATATTACCATCATGCTCAGAAGATATCAAATAGCTAGAAACGCCTGTCCTTGAGTCCAATTTGAAGACAAGGGCAAAAACGATAATTTTGGGTCAAAACGGGGTCCGCATGTGGGCCCGTTTTGCACCGAAAAACGTATCAGGGTCAAAGGTCTCCAAATTCACCAAACTTAGTGTCAACAGGTCAGGAACGATGATACGAACCCAACGGAACTTCCAGAATTGGATTTCGATGAGCCGATCACAAAATCGCCCGTCGAGTGGGGCTTGTGGGGCCCACGACACGCGATTTTGTCAACGTTCTCAGAATCGAACCAAATTTGGGTCACAGGACCAGCGTATTGCTACGAGTCCGATGGCGCAAGTTTCGTTTCGATCCGACGTGTGTACACAAAGTTAGGGCTCGATTTAGAAAAGGCAGATACGGGGCGGTGTCCGCGGATACGCGTTGATCCCGGTGTGCACGCACACCCGAATCGACTTCTGCGAAATCCCACACGTCCGTATCAACGGCGCGCACGTATCTGTGAAGATCGCGTGCGACCAAGTCGTCCCGTTTGGCGGGGCGTACCCAGTTCCGGGGTGAATCGGGTCGTTGTTTTTCCTGTTTTTGGATCGCGGTTCACGATCGCCACAGGACGCGATGCCCCGAGCGGGTTGCACGGGCACCGAGGGGGTCATGCAGGCTACGCAAAGCAACTGACGGAATCGAAAATGGGGTTACGAGCAGAAAGATACGCGTACCTGAACAGGGTCCGAAAAACCCAAAAATCTCGTGTCCGACACGTGTCCTGTACACAAAGAGAACTAGGTTTAGGGTTTTGGGGCTACTGGCCGGAGCTCCGGCGCTGCGGCGGGGTAGGCTGGCCGGAGGAGGCTCGGCGGCACTGGCGAGGCGTCCACGGATGCGTTGGCTGTCGGGGGAGCGGCGGACGAAGGCGGGTCCGGCGGCGCTACGGTGAGGAGCGGGGAGGGGGTCGGGGTAGCTGCTGGAGAAGAGGGGATTAAATAGGCGGGGGGGGGGGGGGGGGCGAGCAGGGCGGTCGACATGGGCGAGCGGGGAGGGGTGCGTGGCCGCGGCCGCGGCGGACGCGGGCGGCGTTGGACGCGGGGGGTGGGGGGGGGGGAAACGACCGGGTCTTGCGGAGGAGCTGGGTGCTGGCGGGTCGGGCGGCGGGTCGGGTTCGGTCGGACGGACCCGACCCGACCCGATAAGGCGGTGGGCTGGGCCGGTTGGTTTGGGCCACGGGCTTGGGCCGATGGGCTTGGGTTTGGGTTAAGGGTTAATAATTTATTTAATAATTAAATAAATAAATAAATAATTATTAAACAATAGTTTTTAGGTGTTTTAAATTAGGTCCGGGGCCCAATAAATTTCAGAAAAATTATCTTAAGTCCAGTTTTTCATTTTACACCCAAAAATATTATTTCCATAATATTTTAATATTATTTATTATCAATTAAAAATTATTTAATAATTAAAACCCTGATTTTAATTACAGAAAAATTCCCAGAAAATTTTAGAAAATTGTGAGAAAATCTAAGTTTAATATTTTTTGAAAATTCAGGGGGTTTATAATCTACCCAACTTATAAAAAAATTTGTCCTCGAAATTTAAAATAACAATGGCACGAAAGGAAGATCGAGTTAAAATATACCTCAAGGTTCAAAAAGATAGGGGTAGCGCTCCCTAATCTCGTATTCTCGCTCCCAGGTGGATTCGTCGGGAGAATGATGTTTCCAAGCTATACGAACAAGGGGAATAACTTAATTCCTTAGAACTTTCTCCGTTCGGTCCAGTACCTCCACAGGTTGCTCTTGGTAAGTCAAGCTTGGGCCCACTTCGAGCTCTGAATGATCCAGAATATGACTTGGATCTGACACGTATTTTCTCAGTTGCGACACGTGGAATACGTTATGGACCCCATCTAGAGAGGGTGGCAATGCCAGACGGTATGCCACTTCTCCGATTCTCTCTTGTATGCCAAATGGTCCAATAAATCTTGGACTGAGTTTTTCGCTCCTTCCGAACCTAATGGTGCCACATGTCGGAAAGATCTTCAAGAATACTAATTCTCCAACCTTTAATAAAGTCATAATCAAGTCTTAGTTCCATAATCATAGTGTTTAATTTAACTTGAATTTCATAAATTAATTACCTCAAATTCCAATGGTCTTCGATGGCTATTTGCCCAATGTCGTTGCCTGTCTTGAGCCACCCGAAGTCTTTCCCTTATTTGTTTCACCTTCTCGGTTGAATCGATCACCATCTCAGGTCCCGGTAAAGCTCTTTCTCCTACATCGTTCCATGATAGCGGGGTACGACATCTTCGTCCATATAAAGCCTTAAATGGAGTCATCTTCTACCTCATATGGGCCATAAAAGGTGGGGGCGTAATCCTCATCATCGCCTAATATCAACGGATCCAGTCAGGAAAGGAGCAAAGTACCAATACACAACAAAGCTTAAACTAAATATTTATGACAAGTAGTAAAAACTGACTAAGTATCATGTTAAGAATATACATAATAAGTAGTAAAATTAACTAAGAATTAATTGCTGTAAATCAGGGATATGAGTAAACAGAAAATATAATGAGACAGGAAAATGGAACTACAACAAGACAAGAAACTATGTGTGTGAAATTGTGTATTTAGAATACATAGTTGGCATGTAGGGGTTTATAAGGCTAATAAGGCCGTTATAGACGACTAGCAGTAAGGAATAATCGAGTATAAGGCTGATGGTACAGTCGTGTACCAACAGCTAGCAGTCAGGACAGGGGAAAGGGTAAACTACATGCCTCCTAGTATTCTCCCTCCCGACACGAAAAGCAAGAATGAAATCCAAATTCTAAGACTAAGTGTAAGCATCCAATGGTACTAGTAGAGCAAGGAACTAATTATCACAATATAAAGAATAAACTTGAAGTGCAGATACTTGCATGATGTTTGGATCCCAACTAGAGTTCTATCCTCGAGAAATTTCCAGAAATGTCTTCCGATGCTGAAATAAACATTACCATCATGCTCAGAAGATATCAAATAGCTAGAAACGCCTATCCTTGAGTCCAATTTGGAGACAAGGGCAAAAACGACGATTTTGGGTCAAAATGGGGTCCGCATGTGGGCCCGCTTTGCACCGAAAAATGTGTCAGGGTCAAAGGTCTCCAAATTCACCAAACTTAGTGTCAACAGGTCAGGAACGATGATACGAACCCAACAAAACTTCCAGAATTGGATTCCGATGAGCCGATCACAAAATCGCCCGTCGAGTAGGGCTTGTGGGGCCCACGACACGCGATTTTGTCAACGTTCTCAGAATCAAACCAAATTTGGGTCACAGGACCAGCGTATTGCTACGAGTCCGATGGCGCAAGTTTCGTTTCGATCCGATGTGTTTACACAAAGTTAGGGCTCGATTTAAAAAGGTAGATACGGGACAGTGTCCGCGGATACGCGTTGATCCCGGTGTGCACGCACACCCGAATCGACTTCTGTAAAATCCCACACGTCCGTATCAACGGCGCGCACGTATCTGTGAAGATCGCGCGCGACCAAGTCGTCCCGTTTGGCGGGGCGTACCCAGTTCCGGGGTGAATCGGGTCGTAGTTTTTCCTGTTTTTGGATCGCGGTTCGCGATCGCCACAGGACGCGATGCCCCGAGCGGATTGCACGAGCACCGAGGGGGTCATGCAGGCTACGCAACGCAACTAACGGAATCAAAAACGGGGTTACGAGCAGAAAGATACGCGTACCTGAACAGGGTCCAAAAAATTCGGAAATCTCGTGTCCGACACGTGTCCGACACGTGTCCGACACGTGTCATGTACACAGAGAGAACTAGGGTTAGGGTTTGGGGCTACTGGCCGGAGCTCCGGCGCTGCGGCGGGGGAGGCTGGGCGGCACTGGCTAGACGTCGACGGAGGCGTTGGCGGCCGGGGGAGCGGCGGACGGAGGCGGGTCTGGCGGCGCTGCGTTGAGGAGCGGGGAGGGGGTCGGGGTAGCTGCTGGAGAAGAGGGGATTAAATAGGCGGGGGGGGGGGGGGGCGAGTAGGGCGGTCGACGTGGGAGAGCGGGCGGGGGTGCACGGCCGCGGGCGTGGCGGACGCGGGCGGCGTTGGACGCGGGGTGGGGGGGAAACGACCGGGTCTTGCGGGGGAGCTGGGTGCTGGCGGGTCGGGCGGCGGGTCGGGTTCGGTCGGGCGGACCCGACCCGACCCAATAAGGCGGTGGGCTGGGCCGGTTTGTTTGGGCCGCGGGCTTGGGCCGATGGGCTTGGATTTGGGTTAAGGGTTAATAATTTATTTAATAATTAAATAAACAAATAAATAAATAAATAAATAATTATTAAACAATAGTTTTTAGGTGTTTTAAATTAGTTCCGGGGCCCAATAAATTCCAGAAAAATTATCCTAAGTCCAGTTTTTCATTTTACACCCGAAAATATTATTTCCATAATATTTTAATATTATTTATTATCAATTAAAATTATTTAATAATTAAAAACCTGATTTTAATTACAGAAAAATTCCCATAAAATTCCAGAAAATTGTGAGAAAATCTAAGTTTAATATTTTTTGAAAATTCAGGGGGTTTACACCTGCATTGGGCAGTCTCTCACCATGTGCTGTCCGGAGCCACATCTCATACACTAACCCAAGCGGGTCCGACAATCTTTCAAAATATGTCCGATTCTCCCACAGTAATTGCAGTAGGGCTTCCCCGGATTCTGGTACGGTGCTGCTCGGTGTTGCTAATGCTGTTATGCCAAGGGACGTCTGATAGGTCCTCCCTGTTGTGTCCTGGCTGGTCCCTGCTGTATCCCTGCTGATCCTTGTTGTGTCCTCAGCTGACCTCCCTTTCCTCTGCTAATGGTTTCCTGAAATTTGGCCTCTGTCAGTAGTTCAGCATAAGAGACTCGGGACTGCGAGCTTGTATAATGTTGTAGCTCCTGGGTCAGTCCTCGATAAAACCTCTTAGCCTTAGCCAAGTCATTTGGTATCAAAGCAGCGCCATATTTGCTGAGTCGACTAAACTCGGCATCATACTCGTCCACTGTTCGGTTCCCCTGCTCCAAGTGAAGAAACTGATCATACAAGGTATCCCTGACAGTGTCCGTGAAGTACTTTCCCTCAAAGCACTCCAAGAACTGCTCCCAAGTCTGGTAAGTACCCAATTGGTGCTCCATGGATTCCCACCAGTGATGAGCATTACCCTCTAGAAGCGTCCGTACACCCGTCATCCATAGGTCCGTAGGTAACTGCGATGCCTCCAGTAGCTTCTGCGTGTGAGTAATCCAGTTGGTAGTCTCCTCCGGGCTCTTAGTGCCCTTGTACTGCCTTGGTCCCATCTGAACAAAATCCTTTACTGATCCATCCCTAGCTCAAGGTACTGGAGCTAGTGCTTGGGCTGGTGCAGTAGCCTGTGCAGCCATCCTCTCCAATGCTGCCAAAAATTCTTGCCTCTGCCCGGCTGCCTGCTGCCTCTGTTCCTGTATCATCATCTGAAAGAATTGGAACATTTGCGCTTGGCCATCTTGCGGTACTGGGACAGGTGGAAGGTTTCCAATAGGTGAAGCGGGAAGATCAGATGGAACTGGAGTGTGAGTCTGTCCATCTGGCCCCGGAAGCCTAGGAATCGTTGGGGTCCCTCCTTGAGTCTGACCATTGACTCCAGAAGTTGTGTCGCCATCGGCGGCAGTACATCCATTTTGTAAATCCATCTCTCTGCAGGTGATGTACGAAACGATTAGAAAAAGTACAGGAATCAAACATGATGCAAGTATTAAATAGGAAGAATAAATTTTAATCAAGCGTGGATGAGATCCTTATACTCTATTCCTATACGCAGGATTATTCGGTACAGTTACGTAACCGAGACAATATATTCTCGACCTGCATGGGCCACCACAAAAATATGTCACGCCCTAGTCCCAAAATACGTAGAACTAGGAATACGTAACACGCCAGCCGTATGTATACGAACTCCAATATATGAAAACCATATACACACGTACGCTGTACATGAATATCCAATCCACAGTGGTAATATATGTCATAATAAGTCACACGCAGTTCTATATCTCATCCACAGCACAAATAATAGAATAATGGAAATTAATAACTGAATATCAAAGAAGCGGTCTCAAATAG
Organism: Iris macrosiphon; assembly: GCA_036927795.1. NCBI lineage: Eukaryota > Viridiplantae > Streptophyta > Magnoliopsida > Asparagales > Iridaceae > Iris > Iris macrosiphon. Next base: position 124,593,128 of record JAYESA010000018.1, read on the forward strand.
TAATCTCAAAGTGTGATAGTCGGATGGAAACAAATCTACTGTAAATCGACTATAATAAACTACTAAAGAGAGAAGAGAATAAACTCTAATATAAGAATAAGTCTCGAAAAAGAATAGCAACTAGAATCTCTAAACAGCTGCAATGAATCACATATAATCAGAAGGTAAGATCATCTCAGACTGATAGGTAGCGTCAGGTCCAGGTCCATACTCCTGCGGGTACTCCTGCTCATCTATATCTGGAAAGGGACCAGGTCCT